>CM075195.1:570000-627500 GCA_037577475.1 Chaunax sp. Z400
CTCATCACAAAACCTATAAAACACAGATTTACCAGAAGTGAGCCGTGTTTCAGAGTTTCGTAGGATAGAACAGACCTTTGGACCGACTGGTTCTCCTTCAACAGGAGTCGGATCATTTTAAAGCTTCCAACCCGCCCTCTGTTTGGTCCTAACAGGAAGCTGCTGCACCAGCGTGTTGAGGGAAAGGAAGTGTCGCCGGTGGAGAACTTCCTGCCCAAACATCAACGAGTCAAAGACCTCTGTCAGAGAGCCGATTACCAGACGCCCTGTCAGCAGACGGGACAGGTACGCTAACACGAATGCTAACATGTTAGCCCCTTCATTATTCCCAGGTGTGTTTATGAAATCAGAGCGTCGTCTCTTCTTCTCTTTAAAATCAGAGATGTGTAAACATGTCAGAACCACTTTGACCAATCAGAACCACGACTCAACATTTAGACACGTTGCAGCACAAAATGATGCTGAAACTGACTTTAGCATGTTAGCAGGGTGCTAGCACAAGACAAAACAGGTTAGCATTCTGCTAACAGACTACCATGACTTTTACACATCCTGTTTAAGGCGGGCCTGTTGTGCGTTTATTGCCCCTCCCCTTTGGTTTCCATGTCTTTCTTGGAGCTCCTGGACCTTTCCATGAAACCAACCCTGTAGAATGTTCACTGATAGTGTCTACAACCCCGGACTGATCTACACTGAGATACAGGTTGGAGTTCTTCCTGCCTTCAGAGGTTCTCTGTCCTCTTTCTGGATCACCTCCAGAGGTTCTGATGCTTTGACACAAACTTCAGGCTGTTTTCTGTCTGACAGTCATTCATAGATTTCGTCACCGAGGTTTAGGAGATGCTGATAGAGGTTAGGACCGTCACTCCCGTCACTCCCGTCGCCACACTTGTAGCACTTGTTGTGTTTTGTGACACTGCGGGAGAACGATGGAGCCTGTAGTCTGGAGAGGAAGATGAGATGCTGCTGTGGTAAACAAACAGACTTCTGTCACAGAGATGAAAACCAGATTCCATCTGTTCCAACCACAGAGACGAAAACAGCAGTAATGACCAGGAGGAGCAGAACACGGTGGACCCAGCAGTCAGAGACGTGGGGAGGATCAGGATGGAGCCGAGTCTCTGTGTTCAAGCCTGTTTCAGCTTAATTACACTTGTGGAAATGTCCCTCCAGCCAGCTGATTAGTCTCTTAGCAACAACGTCAGCTGGATGGCTCTGATAAACACCCCGAAGAAAACTGTAATTAACAATTCAGCCGTTTGTCACTCTTTAATAAGGAGGAGATTAGTGCAGCTCAGACTGACAATACAACCATTGCCCAGAGAACTGGGTCTGGGACTACAGGACACCGCCAGTAAAACACTTCCTGTCACTGTTTTAAATTAAAAGCCCTCTGGGATTTCACTGTCACTGTTATCTCCAGATCTGAGTCCTGGTTCTCGGCTGGAAAACGGTCGGTTGCTCCCTCAAACGAAGGAGTTTAAGAATCTTGTGACGGTAAAATAGAGGCTGGACAGGAGACCGCTTTCCTGAGGAGAGACCTGAGTCTGAAGGACCAGATCTGGATCTACAGGTGGATCTATGTCCAACCCTCACCTATTGTCCCTTTCTCTGGGTACTGAGTGACAGAATGAGATGCTGGATACCAGACGCAGACGGTCGGAGCCTTCACTGCGTCCTCTGTGTTCATTTCGTACACGTTTTCGGAGAACTTACGGATACGGACGAGACGGAGCAAAACCTCCGGAAATGGTTTGGGGCAGCGTCGCTACAATTCACGCAAGGCACGACAAATATGTAGGAACAAACGAAGAAGAAGAAAGTGAAGGGATTAAAACTCTCTGTCCTCATCTCTCCATGTATTTAATGACCTGACAGACCAGCGAGTACATCGTTACCTCCGCTTTGCTGCTTACTAGTCACATCACGATAACCTGCTATGACTGTCGCCACACTGCGGTTGTCTTGATGTCGACATATTGACATGTGTACGGGTCGACGGATAGACCGTTAGTGACGGACATGTCCTTTACGTACGTAGAGGGAGCATCTTTAGAGATGGGGGAGGAGCTTGGACTAGAGCCGCTGCTCCTTCACGTCCAAATGAAGCTATGAAGTGATATAAAGTGTGTGTGTGTGTCTGTGTGTGTGTGTAGAAGTGGCAGTGTGTGGAGGACGCCACGGGGAAGCTTCGGCTCTTCAAATGTAAAATTGAAGGGGGAGGAGCCAAGATGTTGCAGAGGGGCGTGGCTGCTCGTGAGCGTCCGCTCAGCATCAAGTCTCAGCTGTACCGTCAGAAGCTGCAGGGCTGCAGCTGCGACCTCCGACCTCTGAACCTGAGGCCGACCACGATGAGGCCGTTCAACAACAAACCGTTCTTCTCCAAGAAGAGTGAGTCGTTAACCGTTAATGATGACATTAAGTTGGTTCTAGTTCTCTGATGTCATCATGTCGAAATGTTTGACAACAACTCAAACACAAAGTCACCTCCACCTGGTTTTCTTTAGGATCCAGATCAGGAACTTCTGAAGATAAATTTGATACTGAATCATTTCAGCTACAATCTAATCTCAGTTCAGTCTAGATTATTATTATTATTATTATTATTATTATCATTATTATTATTATTATCATTATTATTACTATTATTATTATTATTATTATTATTATTATTATTATTATTATTATCATCATTATTATCATTATATTATCATTTTTATCATTATTATTATTAATATTATTATTGTTATTGTTAGTGATATTATTATTATTAATATTATTATTATTATCGTTACTATTTTTATTATTTATCTCACAAACGTCACTAATAATGGTAGGATGCTGTGTGTATTAAATTTTTTTTTTATTTTCCTAAACATTTTCTCTAAAAATCATATATTTATTTTTGGATATTTATGATATTTATTTATTTATGTGGCACAGATTGAGGAAACAGGAAGTCAGCAGGAATCGTACCAGCAGCAGATTTTATTCCTGTAATTCTTCTATTAATGATGCATCATTTGTTTGTTTGTGTGTTTGACTAACACTCATTAATAGTAATGAGTCTATTATGAGTCCTGGTGAGTCTACCTGGTCCAGTGGATCCGGCTCAGTCTGTCTGATGTGATGCTGGAGGTCTCAGTGCTGCAGCCTCTGATCACTGCTGCCCTCTGCTGTCTGACTAAATGTTTTACAGCATCATGACAACGTTCTGAAAACCAGGCTCCTGATTGGTTATTAGACCCAAACCTGAAAAGTAGAACTAAAAACACACCTTTACCAGGTGGACAAATTGTTTTGTTTTCACCAAAGATTAAAATATTCTAAATATGTTCAGATCCTATGAAAATGTTTTAGCAGATCCAGGATTTCTTCTTAAAACGTCTTTAAGTCCTGAACAGAAAAGATGGGGATGAATAAGACATTTTAGGATATTCAATAAAGTGATAGATTGAAGTAGAATAAATGTCTAAGATGACATTTAGTAATAAGATTAGTGTCGTCTGTCATTTTAAAATAAACTGGACCAAATGATGACATCATGTTGTTTGTGTCAGAGTTCAAAACTCTGAGGAGTTTCTCCAGGAACCGTTACAGCCGCTCCGCCTCCCTGACCAACAGTTACCCCGGTAACAGCAGCAGTGTGGGAGGGGCCAAAGGGGCTCGGCCAATACGAGACGAGTATGAGGATGAGTTCAGCGGAATGGCAGGCGTTCCCAATGGCGTGGCCACGCCCAACTCCCTCAAAGTCACACATAGGTGAGAAACACCTGACAGCAGTCAACCAGAGATGTGATGAATCAGTTTGATGATGAGTTTTATTTTGTGCAGGTTTTGTTTAAATACAGCTCCATGGTGGAAATCATCTCCATAGTCTGAACACTCTGCAGGTCCAGGAGCTCCAGAAGGACTGTTTCAGTCTGACGACTGTTCAGTATTATAGTTTTATATTCTCATCATTGTTTTACTGCAGATGTTCCATCCTGGCTAACGCCACCATCAGGTGTGATACAGGAGTGTATCAGTCTCTGCAGGCCTGGAAGGACCACAAGTTACACATTGACCACGAGGTAGCAAGTTAGCTAACTAGCCCGTATAACTACCTAAGCAAATAAATAAATATCTAAATAACTGTTTTACTTGTGGCTGAAGTTTTCTTCTTCTTCTTCTTCTTCTTCTTTCAGATTGAGACGCTGCAGACGAAGATTAAGAACCTGAGAGAGGTCAGAGGTCACCTGAAGAAGGCCCGCCCCCTGGAGTGTGACTGTAATAAATACCTGTGAGTGAGATGTCACAATATAGCGCTAAAATGCAGCTAACGTTAGCACATCTTCAGCCAGTGCTGCAGCTAATGCTAGCACATCTGCATCTAGTGCTGCAGCTAACATTAGCACATCTGCCTCTAGTGCTGCAGCTAATGTTAGCACGTCTGCATCTAGTGCTGCAGTTAACGTTAGCACGTCTGCATCTAGTGTTGCAGCTAACGTTAGCGCGTCTGCAGCCAATGCTGCGGCTAATGTTAGCATGTTTGCAGCTAACACTGCATTTGTTCATAGAGAGTTGAATCCTCCATGAAAACTTAAAGTGAGGCGTCGGCATCTTCATGACATCATCATGTACTTAATTAGCTAGTTGGATAAGTTGTTTTTAGAGATAACTAGGATTTATTTACTGTCTTGGATAACATTAGCTTAGCACTTTTACCAGTGTTAGCCTCACCACACAGCTAGCCACAGCCAGCCACTGACTTCCTTAGCAACATGCTATTTAGTAGCTAAAACAGTCTGTGAGATTTTTAGTCTGTCTGAAACCTGAGGATGAAACCAACAGTACATGACCTGTGTACTATTTACAGGAAATACTACAGTATTTAATCCCTGTGGTAGTGACAACAACATTTAACATTAGCATGTCTGTTAACATTAGCTGCAGCTAATATTAGCAGACTTAAGCAGATGTTAGCTGAGGCATCTTCATCCATATAATCATCCAATTAATTTGCAAGTTGTAGTTTGATATAATTGGGCTTTTTTCACTATGTTGTATGACATTAGCTTAGCACTTGTTGTGTTTTGTCACTACAGAGAGACTGAAGCACCAAAATAAAGCCATAATGGTTCAAAAGTGAACGGCACCCAAAGCTGTTACATACGGTTGTCTTATTTGACCTGTGGTTCCCAATCTAGGGGTCAGGCCCCTCCAAAGAGTCACCAGAACAGAATAGAAGAATAATTAGCTTAGTATTTATACAAAATCCTAATGTTTATAGCTGTCAGTACTGTTGACAAATAGAACTATGACATGGAAACAGTCCAGTAAACGTTGTAGCTACAGTTCTTCCCACCGCTGCCACTGATACTAGGCAGATTTAATGAATCCTGGAGGTCCAGCTGTTGATACTTGGTGTGTTTTTCAGGTATAAGTCCAAACTGAAGAGTAAGCTGAGGTACAGAGGAGGCCTGCATCCCTTCAGGTAACACTGGGGGTAACCGGTCTGCAAACTGGGATCTCCTCCACTTAATATCCTGTTGCAGCTGCTTCACTTCAGGGAGCCTCAGTTCTTCAGAGACATGGTTATGATTTAGCTGAAAGTCTTTGGGTCGAACACCAAAACCCCAAAAAATCTGAACTGATTCACTTCAGCCTGATGTTAACGTGATCTTTGTAAAAGCAATAAGAACACACAACCACTGACGAGGAGGGTATATTTATTCGTTTTGTGTTTTTGTGTGTGCAGAAAGGGCGGGGCTCGGGACAAAAAGGTGTGGCTTCTGAAGGAGCAGAAGAGGAGGAAGAAAATGAGGAAGTTGATCAAGAGGATCAGAAACAATGACACATGTTCGATGCCCGGACTCACCTGCTTCACACACGACAACCAGCACTGGCACACCGCCCCCTACTGGACACGTACGACACACTCACAGACACACATGATGTAATGTAAAGTAATATTAAATAACATCATGTAATAATATATAATAAAATATATAATATAATATAATATAATATAATATAATATAATGTAATGTAATATATAATATAATATAATATAATATAATATAATGTAATGTAATATATAATATAATATAATATAATATAATATAATATAATGTAATGTAATATATAATATAATATAATATAATATAATATAATGTAATGTAATATAATGTAATGTAATATATAATATAATATAATATAATATAATATAATGTAATGTAATATATAATATAATATAATATAATATAATATAATATAATATAATATAATGTAATGTAATATATAATATAATATAATATAATATAATATAATGTAATGTAATATATAATATAATATAATATAATATAATATAATATAATGTAATGTAATATATAATATAATATAATATAATATAATATAATGTAATGTAATATATAATATAATATAATATAATATAATATAATGTAATGTAATATATAATATAATATAATATAATATAATATAATGTAATGTAATATATAATATAATATAATATAATATAATATAATGTAATGTAATATATAATATAATATAATATAATATAATATAATGTAATGTAATATATAATATAATATAATATAATATAATATAATATAATGTAATGTAATATATAATATAATATAATATAATATAATATAATGTAATGTAATATATAATATAATATAATATAATATAATATAATATAATATAATGTAATGTAATATATAATATAATATAATATAATATAATATAATGTAATGTAATATATAATATAATATAATATAATATAATATAATATAATGTAATGTAATATATAATAGAATATAATAATATATAATAGAATAATAAAATGTAATATCGTGTGTGTTGCAGTGGGTCCCTTCTGTGCCTGCACCAGTGCCAACAACAACACATACTGGTGTCTGAGGACGATCAACGAGACCCACAACTTTCTGTTCTGTGAATTTGCAACTGGCTTCTTGGAGTACTTTGACCTCAACACAGACCCATACCAGGTACACACACATAAACACCCATAAACTCACATAAACACACATAAACACACATAAACACACATAAACTCACATAAACACACATGAACACACATAAACACCCATAAACTCACATAAACACACATAAACACACATAAACTCACATAAACACCCATAAACACCCATAAACTCACATAAACTCACATAAACTCACATAAACACACATAAACTCACATAAACTCACATAAACTCACATAAACTCACATAAACACACATAAACACCCATAAACTCACATAAACTCACATAAACACCCATAAACACACATAAACACCCATAAACACCCATAAACACCCATAAACTCACATAAACACCCATAAACACCCATAAACACACATAAACTCACATAAACACCCATAAACACCCATAAACTCACATAAACTCACATAAACACCCATAAACACACATAAACACCCATAAACACCCATAAACACCCATAAACTCACATAAACACCCATAAACTCACATAAACACACATAAACTCACATAAACTCACATAAACACCCATAAACACACATAAACACCCATAAACACCCATAAACACACATAAACACACATAAACACCCATAAACTCACATAAACACACATAAACACACATAAACACCCATAAACACACATAAACACACATAAACACCCATAAACTCACATAAACACACATAAACTCACATAAACACACATAAACTCACATAAACACACATAAACACACATAAACACCCATAAACACACATAAACACACATAAACACCCATAAACTCACATAAACACCCATAAACTCACATAAACACACATAAACACACATAAACACCCATAAACTCACATAAACACACATAAACACACATAAACACCCATAAACTCACATAAACACACATAAACACACATAAACACACATAAACTCACATAAACACCCATAAACACCCATAAACTCACATAAACTCACATAAACACCCATAAACACCCATAAACACCCATAAACTCACATAAACACCCATAAACACACATAAACACACATAAACTCACATAAACACACATGAACACACAAACAGACAGTCACATGTATGTTTTATGTTGTCACCAAAGAAAAGATCCAAACGTGTAAATTATTTATTTCATTAGTGTTTTCGATGATGTTAGCCACTCTAATGATGATGTCACCACTCTAATGATGATGTCACTACTCTAACGATGATGTCACTACTCTAACGATGATGTCACTACTCTAACGATGATGTTACCACTCTAATGATGATGTCACCACTCTAACGATGATGTCACTACTCTAACGATGATGTCACTACTCTAACGATGATGTCACTACTCTAACGATGATGTCACCACTCTAACGATGATGTCACCACTCTAACGATGATGTCACTACTCTAACGATGATGTCACCACTCTAACGATGATGTCACCACTCTAATGATGATGTCACCACTCTAACGGTGATGTCACTACTCTAACGATGATGTCACCACTCTAATGATGATGATGAGGCTTAACCTTTGGTCATCTAAATTTAACATTATTTCTTATAGGCCAGTTTTGTGCGTTGCTACCGACAGACGTAGCTCCTCCTTCCTGATCAGTTCACTTATTATGATGTCTACAGGTCACAGATCAGTCATGTGAGCAGAGGTGGGTAGTAACGAGTTACATTTACTCTGTTACATTTACTTGAGTAACATTTTGAAAAAAATGTACTTCTAAGAGTAGTTTTACTGCACCATACTTGAGTAGATTTGTGAAGAAGAAACGCTACTCTTACTCCGCTACATTGGGCTACACTCGACTCGTTACTTTTTTTTAACCATTTATTCTACACATTAGATATGCTTTATTTTTGCCAGAGAGATGCCGACAGTGGATCTACCAAATGACTTCGTTTCACCAATCAGACGTAGCCATGCAGTCACATGACCACACGCAAACTGTGGCAGCATAGCGGCACAAACTCTTCACACGTAGCAGACAGGGAATGAAAAGCACATGAAAAATGGCAGAGGAAACTGTCTCCAATGCTAAAACTGCAGAGGATGAACACCCCTGGCCTCATATACAAAGCATGTTTCACTTACACACAGTGCAAAAGAACAGCTATATAATGCAGTGTCTTCTGTGTCTGCCAAAACAAACCCACATTTCAGCAAACAAAAACTCAACGTCTAACCTGAGGAAACATGTCGCGGTTAATTCCTTTTTTGCTGTGGTTAGGTGGACGTTATTCTTGTTAGGTTACAGAATCCCAGTCTTAAAAAGGAGTCTTTCATATAGACCCTTTTAGTGTTTGTAAACATTTCGTTAAATGGTGCCATAAGCTAAGCAGACCACAATACATTTTCTATGGAGGAATGAATTAGCGTTAGCTAGTATAGCTACCAACTATCGCAAATTTAAATGGTCAAGATGGTTTTGGTAACATTTTTTATTTCATTATTTGGAAATACCAGAATTTGCACATTATTTTATATTTTTGTCTGTCTGATTACATCATTTCTAAAAAATAAATCAGACGTTACGATCAAACAGTTACTCAGTACTTGAGTAGTCTTTTTACCAAATACTTTTTTACTCTTGAGTGATTTTTTGGATGACTACTTTTTACTTCTACTTGAGTAATATTAATTTGAAGTAACACTACTCTTACTTGAGTACAATTTTTGGCTACTCTACCCACCTCTGCATGTGAGAGTATAAATAATCCAATCACACCTCCCTTCTTATGGTCCATAATTGTCTGCATAGAGAACAAACCTCCAGCCTCTCTCTCTCTGTGTCTCCAGCTGATGAACGTCGTCAGCTCTTTAGACCGGACGGTTCTCAATCAGCTTCACGTTCAGCTGATGGACCTCAGAGGCTGCCGTGGACACAAGCAGTGTAATCCTCGCACGCGCTCAGTGGACCAAGGTATGATTCTTTCACTTCTCCATGCTGGATAAATATTTTCATGCTCTGTAAGAGGAAACTATGATGTCATCTGTGGATCAGTCTGATCTCATCTCTCTGATCTGCACCAACAATCAATAACAGCCCTATAAGAGGACTGATGACATCATAACACTGATTCAAGATTTTAACACAGTGTGATTAAATAGCCTGCCAGAGGCTGCAAATAATAGTCTTAGTAAGTCTCTGCTCCAGCCTGAAGGGGACAGCACTGAGTCTACGCTGTCATGGTAACACACACATGATGGAAACATGACCAGCAGTGGAGCTCCCAGCTTCCTGTTGATCATGTGATTAAACATGAGATTAGAGTTAGTTAATCTGTACCTTTAAGGAGATCCTGAAAAAAATAACATCAGAACCACAGATTCCTGTTATCGTTTCTGATCCTGAGAGAGAAACATATGATGACACGTCTTTCTGACCTGGTCAAACCCTGTAGCTAACGTTAGCATGTGTGCAGCCAGCACTGCAGGTAACGTTAGCATGTGTGCAGCCAGATAACATTAGCATGTCTGCAGCCAGTGCTGCAGCTCATGACATCATCCTGTAATTAATTAGCTAGTTGGATAAGTTGTGTGTGTTGTTGTGTGTACATGGGCTTTTTTCACTGTCTCAGATGATGTTAGCTTAGCATTCTTAAATCCATCTGAAATTCCTCGCCAGCGTCAGTCTTTGGAGGGAGACTGGATGCCTGGCGGATTGTTTGGTGTATTTTATTCTTTGATGGTGGCCCAGAGCAGACTCAGCTAAAAAGATATTGTTGGTAACCCTTATGCTGCGTTCATGACACAGCAGAAATTGGGAAAATACAAGCTCTGACTCAGTCGCATCAGAAACTCGTGCTGGTTATCGGTACCAAATTCTAGATACGGCATCAATTCAACCGTTTGGGACCCTGAATTTGGTGCTGGATCCACCAGACTTTAACTCAAGGAAGTCATCACATGTAGCCTCTGCTCACTAACCAATCAGACTGTGTCTTCAGCAGGAGGGCGGGCAGATGGCAGCTTTGACGACTACAGGTACACACACACACACACACACACACACACACACACACACACACACACACACACACACACACACACACACACACACACACACACACACACACACACACACACACACACACACACACACATTGTGTTTTCCTGCTGCATGTTTACCTGGTGTGGCTGCAGGCTGTTGGTGGCGGAGCAAAAAGAGTGTGTGTTTGTGTGTAACACAGTGTGTGTTTGTGTGTAACACAGTGTGTGTTTGTGTGTAACACAGTGTGTGTTTGTGTGTAACACTGTGTGTTTGTTGCATCAGGCTGTTTGAGAGGAGGAAGTGGCCGAGAGTCAAGAAACCTTCATCGTCTCGAACCCTGTGAGTCTTCCTCCTCATGTTTGTAGGCTGGCTTTCTGCTTGTTGACCTGTCTGTCTGAACCACAGAGTCACATGACCACAAAGTAATGACATCAGAGCCTCCTCCACTTCCTGTCGGCAGAAACCACCAACAGTCTCATTCAGCTGGTCTGAAACAGATGTTCTGGTTCTTCAACAAATTCTAACATTAATTTACTAAAACGTTAAATAGCAGGTACAAATATCTGTGATGCAGATCTGACTCTGGTTTTAGTCTAAACATAATACCTGCTAAACATGCTAGGAATGTCAACATTGTCATTGTGAGGCAAAGCAGAGGCTCCGCCCACCTTCAGTCTTGGATCTGCTCCAGGTTTCTGCCTGTTTTTCCTCTCTACTGTCTCCATGTTCTTCTCACGGAGGGTTGTTGGTTCTCTTTAGAACAAAGAGTCGGTCTAGACCTGCTCTTTTTGGAAAGTGTTGATTTAACTTTTGTTGTGATTTGGCGCTATACAAATAAATTGAATTGAATTGAATTGAGGCAGTGTTAGCATAGCACTCTAAACTAAAATTGTGACCATGGTAAACAATATATCTGCTAAACATCACTATGTTAGCATTGTCGGTATGAGCCTATTAGCCTGCTAACGATAGCATTAACTCAAAGCACCATGGTACTTGAGATACACTAGTATGAAGTTCCATATTACTGTGGTCCATATTAAATATTAACTATCAGATGCTTTTATATATTAGTTATTAGTAGTTATTATTGACTACAGATGGATTGTATTGATCATATATTGATTGATATCGACTGACTGCTGCTTTTAGTTGGCAGCTAGTCATGGACACTGTAAACATAATATTTGCTAAACATGCTAATATTGTCATTGTGAAGCAGTATTAGTTCGCTAAACTAAAATGGTGAACAATATATCTGCTAAACATCACGATGTTAGCATTGTCGATGGGAGCATATTAGCATGCTGGTGATAGCGTTACAAGTACCTAATTACTAGTACTATTACTATTACTAGTACCTAACTAATACCTGCTAAATATGCTAAGCATGTTAGCATTGTCTTTGTGAAGCAGTGTTAGCATGCTGATGTTAGCATCTGCTGCTGTCTGCATGAGCCTTCTGCTAACTCTATAGCCTACACATAAACACACTGTGCTGTGGCTAAAACCTGACAGTCGTTTCTGTGTCCCGGTCCAGAGGTCCGATCTGGGACGGCTGGAAAGGTTGAGCCTCCCGATTGGTTGGAGCAGGGTCCTTACCCCACCCCCCAGCAGCCTGAAGGAGCAGGGCGTGGTCTTCGGCATGTGCAGACTCCTCGACGACCATGCCTCCATCTAACCGGTCTGCAAATTCTCCCTTTTCTGTGACATCATTTGGACCTCGACCCCGCCCTGCTGCTCAGGGAGACGCTGGGACCAAACACTCAACGCACCTCTTCATCAGCTGCTCCTCCTCCTCCTCTTGCGTCATCAATCCCGTCTGATGGGGGCAGCTATGAGGGGAGGAGGAGGGAGAGGAGGAGGAGACAGGGAAACTGTGATCGCTGTGTATCAGCAGCTTTAGTTGGAGAAAAAGGACCTTTATTTGCCCTGAGTTTAGCCTCTCAGGTACCAAACATCACCTGATAACTCCATCACTTAGGATCAAAACACTTGTGTCTCTATTTTAATTCTTTAGAGCCTCATCTTCTTAGAATAAGTGATTGAGACTGTTCTGAGTCAGATGGACAGAAACAAGCTGATTTTTATTGGAAATGTTTTGACGTCTTAATTGTAGACAGAAGAGTTTTTATCCGCCTTTAATGAGTGATGACAGCCACATCCAATAGAATCTGACCAATCAGTTCACTGTTTGATCAACTGATCAATAACTGAAAACATTATTATACTGAGAATCCATGAGGACATTGGGTCATTTTTCAACAAAACACAACATATTTGATACAAACTAGCTAAAACAGCTAGCATTAGCATTCAACCACTTCGTAGCTAAAGTGACAGTTTTAGTAAATCCAGTTCGAATAACTTTGTCCAGGATTTTTGATATTACTGAGTAACTCAGTAAGTTCGTTATATGCTAATGTTAGCTGTTTTAGCTAACGGGTTATTAAATATGTTGTTTCACCTTAAAAACATCCCTCTGCTGCTTATAGTTGCTAATCTGTTGGGAAGCAGTGAAATAATAATGATTTATCAGGTTTCCTACATTTAAACGACTTGTAGCATGTCAGAGGAAAATGGCCGCCATATTCAAATGGTTTGTAGTTCCCTCGTCATGTTTTGTGCATAATGAATTCTGGTGAAAATAATTCTGTTGAACTGAACAGTAACATCTGAGATAAAACCGCTTCCTCCTCCTCCTCCCCCTCCTCCTCTTCAGGTGACCTCCCAGCGGCCATATTTGTTTTACACGTCCATATTTAGACTTCCTAACAGACAGCTGAGGACCTCCCCTCCCTGTTGTTAATATTACTAAACTTAGTCGGAAGCAGATGAACTTCCTCATTGAACAGTGTGAAATCACTGCCGATGTAAATTTGATGTCATCTCCTTTTTAACTTCTTCCACTAACGTGAGTGTCGTTGGCATGGAGACAGATAGCTTTTCTGACAACAGAGCTACAATTGTACTAACCTGGTGACTGACGTCAGTACCCACAATGCAATGCTGCAGCCCTGGAGAGAAAGACGACAAAAAAGAAGTAAAAAGATTTCAAACATTGACTTATTTGATGAAACCTTCTTTTGCACACGTGATTTGATTCTGAGCGAGAAACTTTTCAAGACTTGAATATTCAGACATCCGATGTTTGTTCAGAACCCATGATTTCGCTGAGCTGAAGGGTTCTGTACTTTATTTTCTATTTACAGGCTGACCTTAACTAAAGGTCATGTTGATCCCTTCAACATTCAGGTCCTCAGTAATATGGAAATCAAATACCTGTACTTCCAGTCTAATGGACCTGATCAATGAGCTGCTTCACACCTGTTTTTAACACCTGTGCACCGTGATTGGTTCCCATGTGTCAATAAAAAGAAATGAGTTCGCGTAGAACCGATGCCGAATTCAGGAGACGACCTGAATAGTTCGTAGGTTTTTCATAGATATCTAGATAAAAAAGACGTCGCCTGTTTTCTTACTGTCTTTAGAATCCGACATGTTTACCGACAGTAAAACAGACCAGCTGATGATGTCACCAGAAACCTTTTACAGGGACAGAAACTAGACGACACCAATGATTTAGAATCTGTCTTTTCTCCTGACTCAGATCTGAGGACCAGGGTTTGATCCATCCTGTCTGTTTCTTCCTGTTTCAGAGGACTGTTGGTTCGGCGCTCCTTCAATGTGGCCCAGGACATGTTAGTGTTCACAGTCTGAAAGCGGGTTGTCACATGTGGCGCAGACCATCTCTGAATGTGGTCTGAGAGACTGGATCTCAGAGCCATCCTGTATTTAGAGCTCTTCACTGAGGATGGGTGTTAACATCAGGTCTGAACCGGCTTCCAGTCTTGAACAAAGGATGTGGTCTGAGGGGCAGAAACCAGCCGATAGCCTGACCGTCTTTAGCCCCCGTCTTTAACGCGTCACGGTTTTCTTACCGTTTTTAGACACAGATAAAAGTTAAAATATTCTCAGCTTCTCAGCACGCAGCTCATTCGTTTTTCAAAATAAAAGCTGAAATCGAAAAAAAAGAAAAACACTTGTTTTTTCAATACTCATTTGCAAAAACAAAACAAAAAAACTAATAACAACCCGTCATCCATTTTTTCAATTTTGTGCTCAAATCAAAAATAGAAAAAATGGATAACAAGCTAGGAGTGGTGTCTTATTTGTTCATTCATTTTTCAAAGTAAAGCCAACAATAAAGAAACAAAAAAAAATGAAAAAATGTTTGTTTTTCATTTTTTTTCATTTTCATTTAAAGGCCCCACTGCGTTTAAAGGCCCGGCTCCACTTTCACGTTTTCCTGCTGGTTTTGATTCGTGGATAAAAGTTAAACTGACGAAACGTGAAGCTGTGGGAGTCACACCACATTAAGATACATTTCTATTTGATTGGCTGGTTTTGAGCACAGCCTCACCGTTCTTCCTCCTGTTTTACTATAAGCCTGATGACATTACTATCTCTACGATATTCACCACAGAATGATGTCAGCAAACATTAAAAGGTGAAAGAATCATTTTATCTTACTATTAAATTGAAGTTGTGAAAGTTTGGAAGGTAAGAAGAAAAATGATGTCATTGGTCAAATAGTGTTTTAATATTTCGGGGTATAAAGGAGTGACTTCATACCTTCATCTAGACTGTCTGGAGCATCAAGCTGTGGACTACGGAGGAGGAGGAGGCCCTGCTGACTCCTCCTGGTCTGCTGTACTGGACTCTAACCTCAGGGAGCTTCATCTTATCTAACATCTAAGAAGCTCCTGCTTGTGTCTGAATGTATTTGTAGATGTTTAAGTGTTTTCTAAACCTCTGGACCAGATGGACTCACACTGAAGGACAAACTGCTGAGCACTTTGATTGGAGGATGAATGGACCAATGGAGGGTTCATGATGTGAAGAGTGTGCAGCCAGTTAATGCTGATCTAACACACCTGACCAGTCACCCACTTTGGAGACAGTGATTGGTTCTAGTTTGTGAATAAAGTGTCTTTGTAATGAGAACTGATTTTAAAGTGTTCAGTTTTAATGTTTTAGTTTCTGTCGATAAAAGACAGAAAATATGAAAATTTTCACTTTACAGATGCTGGAAGCAGAGAAAATGTGCAGGTTTGTTTCTTAAAAATAACTTAAGTTTCATGGAAATCCATCCAGGAGTTTTTACTTAATCCTTCAGACAAACCAACAACCAACCGACGGACACGGCAGACATGATTGAACTGTTACTAATAATTAATGAACCTCTTTGATGGAGGTGAAAAATAAATAAATGTTTATCACCGACTTAGACGATCAGATTGTTGAAAACAGCTGACATGTTTGTCATTCAAAGTAAAACACAGACAGGGTCCGCTCTCAGAACCTCCTGGTGTGTGTGTGTGGGGGGGCTCTAGTCAACATGAATGAGGCTCTGTGGACAGAGGCTTCAAATGTAATGTTTATTTCATCATGTTTTCAATATAATGGGTTGAAACAATACATTAAAGTCCAAAAGAAATACCTTTATTTGAATAGTGACATCACACACCACAAACCGACACTTTACATTACATCATTAATAGTCCTCCTGGTCCTCCTTTAGATATTCATTAGACTTTATTTCAAAACTTCGTGGAAGTTGTAAATCCTTCACTGACCAATCAGCATTCATTTGCATCACTTCGTGTGCAGAAAGGACATTAGTATGTTTTCATTTCACCTCTGATGTATAATCAATACTATATTCACACAAACTAAAGTAAAATTTGGGCTTTTTTGTCTAGAAGTAGGTGAAAATAATTATTTTAGCCGTTTAGCTTCATTCACTGAGGACTCCTTCTAGAGCGCCCTCTAGGTGAACTACAGGATCATTACCTCTGCCAAAGAGACTCTTTGTTTGTTTGTTTGTTTGTTTGTCAGCTGGACGACACAAAAACTACAGAACAGATTTCCAGTCAACTTGGTTGAGGACCGGTCTGGGTCCAGAATAGACCCCATTAAATGATAGTGTAGATCCAGATAAAGGGGCGGATCCAGTTTGCTTGGTTTTTTTAACATACTTTTTTCCCCCTGACATTTTCTTTAATAACGATGGATCTTGATTAAAAAAAATCGGGGGTTCGGTTTCTATGCCTGTGTCTTTAAATGTTTGGTTGTTATAAATCCAGCAACCTTTGATTCTGGTTCCAGGGCTGTGAGTCTGCTTTTGGATAAGGCTTGTTGAATTAAAGGAACGGTTGGACCTTGGTGGAGGGATGGACTCCATCCTGTTGGACTGTTCGGCAAAACCACATATTAGGATGGAAATACAAATCATGGAGGTGGGCGGAGATAAAAGTCCAGCAAAAACTTTTTAAGAGGTAAACTGACACTTAACCAACGCCGAACAATCCGAAACGTCTGTTTAGCTTTCCTGATCCATGCCCCATCCCCATGCCCCGCCCCTCCACAGAGTCTTATGGAGTCCTGCTACGGAAAAAAAGGAATCTTTTTGAAGTGGTTCTATGCAGAGTAAGTGGCTGAGTTTGGTGGTGAAGAAAAGGAAGTTAAAGAAAAATGAAAACTGCATGTCAAACAGAAGCAGGTTTTTATTTGTCATTTTTTACCACAGTCAGAGATAGTGACAGGAAGTCCCACACATCAACAGGAAACAGTCTGGATTAATAATGACTCTTTAGTCCTGTTGGTGGTTTTGTGAGCTCACATCCAGCAGACTTAGAGGTACTGGATCGTTCCGTTGGAGTCGTGTTCAGGTTCAGGTTTATATGGAGCGTACAGTTCATGTACCCTACAACCAAAAGCTAAGTGCTAAAAGAAGCTAAAGCAGAGCTAGAAGCTATTAGCGTGTTCTGAACTATGAGAGACATCAAACATCTGAGTTAATGTTAAAATCAAAAACACGTAATGCAGGTTAAACTCCATGCTAGTCGTCCCTCTGCCTTTCTCACCTCTCTACATCCCATCCCTTCAGTCATCATGGACACGAGTTACCATGGAAACCACCTGTTTACAGAAATATCCTCCATTTCAATCAGATGTGTAAACATTTTAGAACCAGAACTGTCAACATTGTAACCCAACAGCAAGAAGTTAGCATGTTAGCAGGGTGCTAGCACAAGATAAAACAGGTTAGCATTCTGTTATCAGACTATGTTTAGTCTCAGTATACGCCCACAGATGACATCATCATTCACGGCTTTATGGACCAGTGTAAGTCTGTGTTAAATTGTGTGTCTGAGTTGAAATACTTCACCGACTTCCTGTTTTCAACAGGCTAGCATGTTTGCATTAGTTTGAGTCACGCTGGTCATTTTCAGTAGCGTTTTTGTGACTTCCAGCTTCAGAGATGGTTAAACCAGAATAACAGAAATAGTTGGAAGATGCAAATTAGTGAGAATTTTAGCTCCAGTAGATGAAATTGATCAAAATGTTAATTCAGGCTACGTTAACATCACCAGGCTGAAGTGACTCAGTTCACATGTTTGCCTTAATGTAACAAACATCTGTTTTTTGGGGCTGTATGAACACAGAAATCAGACAATTTGAAATCAGATTTGAGTCTCTTTCATATGTGGTCCTGGATCGGACACATTTAATATGGACTCATCATATTTAGGTGTTTTCTTTACCAGTATTAGTGGAGTCATGAATACTTTTGGTATGTATCAGGTCTGTGCTAGTATGTACTGCTTCCAGGAAATAGCCACACCAAACCAGCGACCAGTCAGTAAAGTTCACTCCTTTGTTACTCCCCTCCATCGACCCCTCCTGTAAACCAGTTCTCAAAGCTTTACAGTGGAGAAAATAGATACATGTGGACCCCCACGATCCTGGACACATCAGACAAAAACACAGCACACCAACACCAAAACCACTCTGTTTGGAGAGGCAGCTTCATTCAGCGATCTGCAGAGACACAACATTAGAAGCACGTCATCAGCGTATACTGTAACAGGGACGCTCTGTCAGGTCTTCAGAGGGCGACTCACTATGGTGGCCTTGCTGGTCTGTTCGCGGGCTCGAATCCGCAGCTTGTTGACGGTCGTCTCGGCGATGTCGACTCTCTCCTCTGCATCGTCCAGCTCATGCTGGACTTTCCTGAAACGCACTGTGGAGCAGCTCACTTGCTCCTCCTGGGGGACAGACAGAAGAACAACCTTTAATTTGATTCAACATTGAAACTGCAACTAAGAGGACCTACTACTAATACTAAGCCAGTGGACCTGTAGCAGTAGTAGTAGCAGTAGTAGCAGTCTGATTATACTACTTCATTATATTACTACTAATCAATATACATTGAAAAAGAGATTAGGACAATATGGCCGACATTGAAAATAGCTCAATAAGAGAAGCCAGACTGAGATGTTAGGACTTATTCAGTTCTTGCAAATCCTTAAATAGCTGAGCATGAATGGACCAATCAGAGCAGAGGAGTAGTCTGATTGGAGGTTGAATCAGCCAATCAGCATCAGCTGTGTGTAACTGTATCTGGTCCTGAAAATGCCGACTCATTGAGGTAGACAGAGAGAAAGCCCCTAAAGCAGCACTGGAACCAGAGCCTGATCCAAACCCTGTAGGTGGTCTTGTTAAAATGAGACACCGTCAGCATCCTAAGAAGCTGCTGAACATGTAGATCTATCATTTGTATGGATCAAGTTCAAAATGTCAACATGACAGCAGAGAGAAAACTGCTACTGTCTGCTTTCCTCCACTATTTTCAGCTCAAAGTTCAAATGGGAGCTGATGAGGCAGTTGGTTGGACTTCCTGTTGCTCGGGGCCTCCCTGAGCCAGAAGTGTTTGTCTGTTAGCTTCCAAATTAGCATCACTAGAAGCAGCACAAATTTTACTACGTTTGCATGTCAACATTTTGGATGTGGAGACCTGAGCTTTGGATTGTGGTGTAAATGACTCACGGCGTTCTCAGCTTGTCTCTTGTAGCTCTTGACTTTGGCCTGAAGCTTATCGATCAGCTCCTGCATCCTCAGCAGAGTCTTCCTGTCCTCCTCCGACTGCAGGATGACAACGAGAACCAATGAGAAACACACCCACCACCTGACACGACAGGCGGCCGCATGACGTGAGCTCATCACACCTGGTACGTCAGCTCTTTGCACCTCCTGTCGTAGCGACGGACTCCTTTCTGGTACTCCTCGCTCTTCTTCTGCTCCACCATCAGATCGGTCTGCAGCTCCCTCACCTGCACACACAGCAGTCCTGGTGTCTCACCTGCTCAGGTGTGCTCAGAGAGCCACTGTTCTATCTGTACTCACTCTGGTCTCCAGTTTATTCAGATGTTTCTTCCCTCCCTTCAGCGCCATCTGCTCTGTCTCCTCCAGTTTGACCTGCAGCTCTGCCAGAGACCAACAACATTATTCCAGCTCTGTCATCGACCATCGTTACCGTCTCTCAGGGTTTCCTACCTTTCACCGTAGACACCATGTTCTTCTGCATCCTCTCCAACATACTGCTGCTGTCCTGCTCCTTCTTCAGCTCCTCCGCCATCAGTGCCGCCTGGTGACACACAAGAACCGGATTCAGGTGATCTGAACAACTTCAGCACCGCAAAAACTGAAATCTAATATAAATATATCTAAGACCAGATTTGACTTCTTACCAGAACCAGATATTAGAACTCGTTCTGTTTTTTTAAAGCCTGGATCATTTTTCTTAACTATTGTAGCACCGAAAGCTAAATTCACTAGATTGTTTTCTGTAGCTTCTCAAATCAACTATTTCTTATATTTAGATAAATCTTCAAATCCATCCAATTTTAAAACCGTCCCAATAAGAAACAGACAAGAACGAAGAAATCCACATTCAGTAACATAAGAGCATCTGGAAAATAAAAGCTCAAGGTTATTTTGATTGGTCAGAGGTCAGGACTGACATCAGTGATGGCTTTCTTAGCCTTCTCCTCCGTGCTCCGACTCTCCTGTATCACCTCCTCCACCTCCCCGGTCAGCACAGACAGGTCAGCCTCCAGCTTCCTCTTACTGCTCATCAGGCCTGCGTTCTGAAACACAGCCAAGAAATCAGTCAGGGAATCAGTCTATCAGGAAGTCAGTCAGGGAATCAGTCGATCAGGAAGTCAGTCAGGGAATCAGTCGATCAGGAAGTCAGTCAGGGAATCAGTCGATCAGGAAGTCAGTCAGGGAATCAATCGATCAGGAAGTCAGTCAGGGAATCAGTCGATCAGGAAGTCAGTCAGGGAATCAGTCGATCAGGAAGTCAGTCAGGGAATCAGTCGATCAGGAAATCAGTCAGGGAATCAGTCGATCAGGAAGTCAGTCAGTGAATCCCTCGATCAGGAAGTCAGTCAGGGAATCAATCGATCAGGAAGTCATTCAGGGAATCAATCTATCAGGAAGTCAGTCAGGGAATCAATCGATCAGGAAGTCAGTCAGGGAATCAATCGATCAGTCCTTCCTGCTGTCCTACCTGCGAAGCAAGAATGTTAGCTTTCTCCGCCACCTCCACCAGCTCGTGTTCGGTCATCTTGCGGGAGTGGTCGGTTTGTTCCAGGACCCCTCGTAGCTCCTCCTCCTCAGCTGTCATCAGTGAGCATCGCCGCTCCAGCAGGACGATCTGTTCTTTCAGCTGATTGTTCAGCTGGAGTTTATCTTCCAGCTCCACCTGTTGCTCCTTCACCTGGACAAACAACATGGATGAAACCAACGGATAGAACCTCTCGGACAGACCATCGCTGGATGGATGGGTCTGAGTGGGAGGAGTCTACCTTTGTCTGCAGGTGTCTGATGATCCTCTGGTTCTCTGCTGCCTGTCTATTGGCGTGTCCCAGCTGAATCTCCATCTCGTTCAGGTCAGCCTCCATCTTCTTCCTCAGACGAACCGCCTCGCTGCGATTACGGACCTCTGCCTCCAAACTGGTCTGCATGCTGTCCAGGGAGCGCTGGTGGTTCCGTCTGGTGGACGGCGCTGGTATTACTACTTGTACTATACTGTATATTTTATACTCTTAGATTTGGTTCCTGCAGTTGTGAGGTCTAGTTGTTGGGTTTTATGTTCTACTATTTTACTGGCGTCTTCAGCGACATCACATCAGTGATTTTTCATCGTATATATTATGTTGTATGTATGTCAACGTTGTCTCAGATCCTGTTTGTCATATTCAAGGACAGGATCTTAGGGTGCAGTCACTGCTCTTTGCAGATGACATGATTCTGTTGGCTCCATCAGCCGGGGTCTTCAGCATCACCGGACCGGTTTGACTGGCAGCAAAATCAGGATTGGGGCTGAGCTGCTGCTTCAAGCAAAGGAGTTTAAGTATCTCAGGGTTTTTAAATCTGGACTAAAAACAGGGTCATGTGACTGAATATGATAAAAGTAATGAGGTCATGTGACTCAGGACAAAGACTAAATAAAAAATAGGCATCAAAATTAACATTACAGGTTAGGATCCTCTTGGGGCCTTGATTTGGAGGAGACTCCAGGGTAGACCCAGAACTCACTGGAGGGATTACATATATCATCTAGACTGGGAATGCCAGGAGGAACTGGAAACCCTTGCTGGGGAGAGAGATGTCTGGAATACCCTGATTATCCTGCTGCCGCCTGACCTGACCCCGGATCAGAGGAAGACGGTGTTTATTGGGTACCTGAGGTTGTCGATCTCCTCATCTTTCTCTGCAATCTTGCGCTCAATCTCACTCCTAATCTGCTGCAGCTCCATCTGAAATCTCAAGGTCTTGGTCTCCTCGTGCTCCAGGGTACCCTGGTTTTTGGACAGTTGGTTGGAACAGTAGTTTAGTAACCGGTTTAGTTGGTAGAGTGTATCTACAGCAGGAAGTCCCTTACCTCTGCTTCCTCCAGAGCTGCTCTGATGTCACTCTTCTCCACATCGAGGATCTTCTTCATTCTCTCCAGCTCATAGATGGTCTTCCCTCCCTGGCTGATCTGATCTGTCAGGTCCAGGATCTCCTCTGGAGTCAAACACAATCAATTTGTCATTCAGTTACATCATAGCAGATGAACCACTGATATCCAGTCTAACATACTGGTCTGATATGGTTGGTGGGTCAAGCTGTTTAAACACAACCTTGCAGGTTCTTGTTTTCTCGTTTAACTATCTCCAGATGGTCCAGAGCTTCTTCATAGCAGTTCTTCAGTTTGAAGAGCTCGGTGCTCAGACTGCGGGATTCTTTCTGCGATGCATCCAGCTCCGTCTGACTCTCCTCAAACTTCTGCTTCCAGTCATTCAACAGCTGAACAAAGAAAAACCTGAACTTAAATCTGAGCTGTGTTCATCTCGTACGTCTACAGGATTATTAGGACCATGTTGAGGGTCAGGGCGGCCATTGCTGACTGACCTTATCATAGTTGCGTTGCTTCTTGTCCAGAGCGACAGCAGCAGCGTTGGATCTCTCCAGTTCAATCACCAGGTCTTCAATCTCCGTCTGCAGACCCTGTTTTGTTTTCTCCAGTGAGGAACACTTGGTGTTAGACGTCTCCACTGCTTCCTCAATCGTCTGCAGTTTGACCACCAACTTCTTCCTGCAAACAACAACAAGACAGAACAAAACTCAAAAATCATATCTAACATTTTTGAGGAAAGTGAGGATGTGATCCAGAATCCACATGGATGGTCAACTCATGACACATGGTCTGAACTCTTACTTTACGTCTTCCAGCTCCTCGATCTTCAGCACAGCGTCTGTCTCATACTTGGATCTCCACTGGACCACCTGGCTGTTGACTTTAGACAGCGCCCTCTGCAGTTCTGCCTTGGCCTCCTGCTCCTCCTCCAGCTGCTCCCTCAGCAGACTGCAGTCATGACGGGACGCCTGCACGGCATGAGCAAGCGCGATACGGCCCTGGAAGAGAAGGCGTCATCAGAATGTTCTCCGTAGCGTCTGCAGACGTTACCTGAGGGTTCTGTGGTACCTTGCTCTCCTCCTCCAGCTGCCTCTTCAGGTCCTCATAGTTCTGACAAACCCCTGCCTTGGAGCGCTGGAGCTGACCAATCATAACGTCCCTCTCCTCCAGACGCCGGCTGCACTCGGCTAGAAGAACAGCACACATTATGTTCCCTCCTATTGATCAGCTGTTAATAACCAATCAAACAAGGACAGTTTAAATAGATCAATACAACAGATATTACAGTGTTTTGACTGATGACTGGTTCTACTGGTTGACGTGGGGGTGGAATCATTTTCTCACCAGTCTCTGTTAGCGCTCGAGCTTTATGAGCAGATACTTCAGTCAGCTGTCTCTGCAGCTCGTCGGCTTTACTCCTGCTTTCATTCAGCTGGTCCTCAAACGTCCTGCACATCTTCTCCATAGCAACCTACACACACACACACACACACACACACACACACACAGCAGGCTGCGTTACCAACAGGTCAGTCTGTGGTTATCATTTTGCTCCAGTTACTTGTGTAAAAAAGTAAAGAAATCACAGCAAATTGTTCTGAACTCACAAAGACTTAAAATCTCAGGAAACATGAATTGATTATCTTGTTTTAAAAGTTATTCACTGTTTTTTTTAATCCCATTTATTTCTGGACTAATCAACTTATTTTAAGATGATTCTAAAATTATCTCACTGCATAAACAGATAATTCAGTTTTATTTCTTGTATTTTTTGCAGCCCTACTGCTCCCTACTGATGTCATCAGAATAATATATTCATTTAAGGGATCAGAAACTTTATTTCATCCTGTCTTACATTCACAGGTAAAGAACAGAGAGAATCAGTGACATCACACCTTTCATTTAATTAAAAGGACAGTCGGGCCTTGAAGGAGGAACATTCTCATCTAGTTTCTTAGAAATAAACACCAAACATACTAGATTCTACATTTCCCATGATGCAGTTCATCTTTCAGGGGACCCTCCCTGGCTCTGACCTTGGCCCTGGACAGCTGCTCCACGTTACCGACCAGGTCGTCGGCCTCCAGCCGGATCTCGGCCTTCTCCTTCTCCAGTTTCTGTTTGGTTCTCTGCAGGGCATCGATCTGGTTGCTGAGCTCCGCCACCGTGTCCGAGTGCTTCTTCCTCAGGGTGGCGGCCGTAGCTTCGTGGTGAAGCCCCACCTCCTCCAACTCCCGTCGCATCTTCAGTAAGTCCGCCTCCCTTTTTCTGTTGAACAAGTTAGGTGTAATTTATAGTCGTGGGAGGGGATGAGAAACGGTCTCCAGGGTGACTGATGAGGGAATGGAGACCTGGAGGGTTAATCGACATTTAAATAGCCCTGCTTTTAATGTCTGCTCCACAACAGAGGCGTGGTTCACACATTTGAAATAAAAGTCAGTGGTACAAAAACATCTCCTGAATAAAGTGTCAACTTATTTCAAATGACTGAAAATACGATATGATGTACTTTTATCATATCGTATCATAGATAGATGGTAAACTGACTGTTTCTTGGCCTGCAGCCAATCACCTGGATAGAATTAAACGCTACCCTATTGCTGCAAAATCGGTTATCGAGCTCTCCTTTTTCAACATAGTGGTTCTGTGGTGTTTTGTCTTTGACACTAAATGATCCGTGATGTTACCTCACCTCCTCACCTCCTCACCTTCATCTGCTCTAGAGATAAACAGTCGGTGATGCTAAAGGCTAATTACCTCTGCCAAAGATGTTTTTGTGTGTCTGTCAGCAGGATAAGTCTAAAAGTTATCAACAGATTTGGACGATGTTTTTTGTAGAGGTAGGGTACGACCTGGGGAACAGTCTATTAGATTTTGGTGGTGATCCGGATCACTGCAAGCCCACAATACATGCTCATGATTCGCTACTACTACCTACTCAAGGTATTCATCAGGGAGATGAGTGAAGAAGAGCTGTGCCTGCAGTTCTCCTTCCAGCAGAGGGCAGCAGGCTCCTGTAGAGGTGGGCTCCATAACGGATTTGTTTAGAAAAGGAAGGAATATATATGTACATATTTTGGTGCTTTTAGGATTTAATTAAAATATTTTAGTATGTTATTTTTGGGTCAAGTCTTACAGGTCTGAGCGTCTGATGAGGTTGACACGTATGCAGAATGTTAGACAATCACAGTTACCTCAAATAACCACAATAAGGCCATTATGTAATAATGTGAATAAGCAGTTAGCTAACCAGCTATGGTCGTTCAATAGCTAAAAATGGTGGTCAAAGCGTCACCAAAACTTCTGACATGACCTATTTCACAAAGACAAGCTGATCTCCTGTAGCACCGTCACATGGTTGACTGGGCTACAGCTATGCTAGCAGCTCTGTGACAAAGCGCTGCTTTAACCTAATTCTAACATGCCATTATATGCATGTTAATCATAGCTTGCTTACCTCCAGTTCTCTCTGCTAATCACCTGATGATGGCGCTAGACAAAAAGCATTTCAGGACAATCCATCTGACACATCAGTTTGAACCACAGTCTGAATTATTGGGTTGTAATGCAGATGATGACCTGTTGAGGGCGATCTGAGCAGCAGAGGCTCCTCCAGCCTCCTCCAGTTTCTCGCTGAGATCCTCCAGCTCTCTGGCGATATCGTTCCTCTGATGTTCAACTTTAGAACGCCAAGCTCGCTCTGCCTCCAGCGCCTCCTCCAGTTCCTCAATACGAGTCTGAGGGACGGGAACACAAGCCTGTATGAGCAGCGGTGATGAAGGGGACAATCAGGAAATAAAGGTCTATTCTGGATCGCTCTGACCAACCTGAAGCTCCTTCATCTTCTTCTGAAGCTGAGCGACCACACTCTGTTCATCCTCCATTTTAGATTGAAGCTGAGCCATCTCAAAGTCTTTTCTGTCGGGAGGTAAGGAGAGAGAGATGGTAGGAAAGTCTTTTTGATTTGTGTTTAGAATCACAACTAATCCTTTTGAATTGAGCGTAGTCCTTGAGGAGGAATCGTCTTGTCTGGTAGGCGGACATCGAACCACTGGTTAGATAAAAGTATGAGGTTCCAAGTTTGTTTTCTTACCTTTTCAATCTCTCCTCCAGGTCTAACTTCTGGTTCTCCAGGTCCCTCACTGAGTCCATGGATAGCTTCAGATCCCCCTCAAGCTTCCGTTTGGTTCGTTCCAGCTCTATCCGTATCTTCTTCTCCTGCTCCAAGGAACTTTCTACCTGTAGGGAACAGATGGTACCAGTGGTCAGAACCCAGAGACAAACTCACAGAACAGAGTACCTCAAAGTTGGTTTGTTCCAAGACACTTTATGTTGGGTTTCCCTTGAATTAACCACCCATCTTAAGACTCTTCCAATCCTTTAGGATTATGGAGGGTTGGTCCTTATGGTCCATTAGGAAGCTCTAATGGTCAATTACGAAGCTCCAGATGTCCTTTAGGTGGTACTTGTGGTAACTGAAGGGGCTCTTAAGGATGTCCTTGTGGTCCTGGATGATGAAAGAGTTTCTGTATGTGTGTCTAGTGGTATTTTACACCTTCTGGTGGTGTTTATGGTCAGTTGAAGCTCCAAGTGAGGTGTCATTTTGTTGTAATTAACAGACTCATATTTCCCTCTCATCATTAAATCAAACAGAATATTGCTTGTTCTTTGTGTTCCAGTCAGGTGTACAAGAGGACAGCAACACGTATATCGGGTGTAGCATTTAGTCTCTGGGCGGTAGCTAAGCTAACATTACCTGTAGCAGTCTGGTCCTTAGCTGGGTCTTGTCCCTGGTCTCTAGCTATGCCTTTCTTTTTTATTAGCCATGCATCCATGTTTGTGACCACCTGCAAAATCTGTTCATTATTTTGGTGGAAACTATGGTGGACACCTGGGTACAAACCCAAACGAGTTCTGAACAAGGCACCGCCTGCCTTGCTCCAGTGTCGTGCTATGATTGGCAGAACTCCATGTGTGGTGGAGCTAGAAACACGCTCCCTCATGTGGCTGAAAGATGTACTGCAGATATAAATCTAGAATAATAGTCAAATAGAATTATAACTATTTTATTGGGAGACCCAAATAAAATCTCCTGCGACCCATCTGTGGGTCGTGACCCAGACTTTGGGAACAACTGCTCTAACAGGTTCTACATATCATTCTACATATGGCACTGAAGAGTTTCTAGCACTTTTGGAACTGATAGTGATTGAGGAGGTTCTATGGGTCCTGTAGGTGGTGGTTGTTGTCAATTATGTTTGAGGAGAAGTGACGGACACATCGTTTGAAAGGGACAGAGTATAAATGAGCCTTAAGTGGTTCTAGTGTCACTGAAGAAGTTCTGGCACTTTCAGGTGGTACTAATAGTTAAAGAGGAGGTTTTAAGGGTCCTGTAGCTGGTTACCGTAGTCACATATGTTATAGGTGTTCTAGAAGGTTTAAGGGGTCTTTTAGGTAGTTTTAATGATAATTAAAAGGACTCTAAGGGTCACTGAGGAGCTTCTAGGGTTCCTTTCTTGAGGTCAGTGAGCAGGTTTTAGATGTTCTATAGGAGATTTAGGGCTCTTTAGGTGGTTGTCCTTGTGGTCCTTTAGGAGGGGGTATGGGTTTCTGTAGGTGGTCCTAGTCATTGGTTGGACGTTAAAGATGTTTAGGTAGTGGTGATCCTGTAGGAAGTCCCAAATCACCTCTGTGTATTTCTAGTCCACATGAGTTCTGACAGGCTCTTGAAGTCCTTTAGGTTCTTCTGATGCCAACGAGTTGGTTCTAGGGGTCCTGCAGGTGGTCAGTTTGGTCACCTCTGAGGTTCTAGGGGTTCTTTTAGCGTGTCGGTTCACAATGTGGGAGGTTTTGGAGTCACAACTTCTTCATAAATAAGGGGAACGTCTTGCAGAAGAACACTCCAGTGATGATCTATGATGACAGGCACTGAGACTGGTTCTGGAGATGGATAGTGGAACAACATCTTCTTCATGTATTTATTTTGTTTTTCCTTTTGTTTATTCTGAAACTAGAACTTAGAAAAAATGTTGGCAGACAAACAGGAAACATCAACAATCAGACACTAAACACTTCCTGTCCGATTTGTGGACCGTTCTCTTACTATTGGTACGAGGTGACCCTTCTTACATTGTCCACCTGCTGCTCCAGGCGAGCTTTGGCCTTAGCCAGCATGTTGACCTTGTCCTCTTGTGCTTGAAGGTCACTCAGAACCTGCTGGTGAGCTTCTTGCAGGGCGGCTTTCTCTCTGGTCAAAGAGGCTATGGATTCATCCAGAACACACATCTCCTGGGACAGGTTCTTCACCTGGACAGAGAGAAACACATGTTCACACTCATCCAATGTGACGTTAGCATTGGGTGACGGACCCCTGCAGGAACAGGTGTTCTTCGGTGCACCTTGTTCTCCACTCCATGTCTCTCTTTCTCCACTTTAGCCAGGGTCATCTCCAGGTCATCCACATCCCTCTTCAGCGACGTCACGTCATCCTCCAGCTGACGTTTCTTGGACATCAGCTTGGCGGTCACCTCCTCCTCATCCTCCAGACGCTCCTGCATCTCCTTCAGCTTCGACTCCTGAGTGATTTTGGACTGGATCAGCTGGTTGCAGCGGTCCTCTGCATCTGTCAGGTTGTCCTGTTCCTGGATGATTGAAACAGAATAAACATGTTTTATGTTGAAGAAAAGCTCCAGTCTAAAGGAGATCAGCTGATTAAAGACGTTCTTCCTTCTGAATAAATGAAATTAGATTCAGTATCATATAAAAATATATGTTCCTGGTTTGAGGATACATGATGACGATTTAAACATGAGCACAGAGATGGCAGCTGGTTCATTCCATGTAAAGCTCCTATTAGACCCAACGGTGTCTGAAATATTTAAATGATGATAATTCTCAAATAATAAAATTCTCCATCCAATCAAAGGGACAGATGGTTTCAGTTAAAGACAAACATATGTCAGAATCACTCCATTAATCTTCTAACTTTAAGTCAGTGTGGTTCTGATTATCATTCACTTTGTGCTGTTCCAATGAGAACAACAGCATCGCTAATGAAGGAGAGAAGATTAATCCGTACTACTCTAGAACTGATCCCAACTGGTTATCTAATTAACTGGTAATCAGCATCAGCTGTGTGTAACTGTATCTGGTCCTGAAAATGCCGACTCATTGAGGTAGACAGAGAGAAAGCCCCTAAAGCAGCACTGGAACCAGAGCCTGATCCAAACCCTGTCTTGTTAAAATGAGACACCGTCAGCATCCTAAGAAGCTGCTGAACATGTAGATCTAACGATGATGTCAGCACTCTTATGATGATGTCACCCACTGTAACTGTCAACATTCCTGTAATACACACCCATTATAAACCCAGTCAAAATGATCCCAAACCTAAACTGGGATTCCATGAAAACCAGTCTACATATCGAAATGTCCATTTAGTCCAGTAAAGTCCAGAGTCTGGAGACCAGCTTAAAGCAGAAGGGCTTCTGGGAGAAGCAGGCGCTCCAAAAAGCCAAAGGAATTATTGACCAACAGGATCACATCCTGTCCACTGAATTCATATTAATTCCTTCAGGCTTTAAAGCTCCTCCCAGGAAAACAAACTGCTACTCTAAATCCTTCATTCCGTCTGCTGTCAGGCTGCTAAACCTTGACAGTAATCTCTGGGAATGTATTATTATCTATTTATTACTTAGGGGCCAGTTTTCTTTACGTATTTATGTATTTACTGTCTCTGACATAGTCCACTCTTGTCTGTTATTTTAAGTTAGTAAATGTATGTATGGTCTTGATTGACTGTTTAAACCTAATTGCCCTTTTTGGGATAAATAAAGTTGTTTGAAACTTGAAACTTGAAACAACATGGTGTCAAAGAGGGGCGGGGCTTAACCTCTGGTCAGGATGATGTAACATTTTTTCTTATGGGACAGTTTTTTGAAGTTTGACGTTTCTTTGCGACTTTAGCAGACGTAGTTCACCTTTTCTGATAAATCCGATTCCCATCAATTTAAAGGTAATAAAAAATGGATTGATTGATGATATTACTATATTTCACTGAGAGCTCAAGACACTATAACACTTTACAACTTAAGTTACAGACGTACAGCTTGGAGCTGCAGAGCCAGGTCATTCTTCTCCTGAACCAAAACCACCTGCCGCTCCTCCGCTTCCTGTCGCTTCACCTCTGACCTGATGGGGAAAAACACAACAGATGAAGGTGAGAGACAGGAAACAGATCAGAGCAGAGGTCCAAATGTGTCCATTCATACATCTCTGATCAGTCAGACAGGTGAACACACCTGTCAAAGGCATCTTTCAGTTTGGTGAAGTCTTCATTGAGAGCAGCCAGCTCTTTCTCCACCTGCGCGCTCCTGAGCAGAGGGCGGAGCTTATAGAACAACATCATCCAGGGCCAAGTCCTCACAGTGAAGAAGGATCTGAGGTTGAACTGGATCACCGTTAAAGAGTCCCTGAGAGGTCAAAGACCAGAGCCATGTTTTAAAAACAAGCATCTTTAGAACCCAGCTGACAGTTTTATGAACTCTGGTGTGAAACTGAAGCACCATGTTTCACTCCTGCTGGGGAGGTCAGGTGTTCACCAGCATTAGTTAGTCTATTAGCAGGATTACACAAAAACCACTTGACAGACTTTCAGCTCTGTGGGATGGGTGGGCACATGACAAGGACAAAGGGGCGGGGTCAGGAGTTTTTTCTACTTTTTGAAACATTTTCTCTGATCCAGGAATCCAGGACATTTTTCAGTACTTTCCCTAATTAGTAAAAAACTGCTGAAGTGATTCCAGTAAACTTGGTGGAAGGACTGGGTGTTTAAATGTTGGTGTGAATCCAGACAGGAAGGTGGATCAATTTTCTCTAATGTCCCAGGAGATAATCCATAAATCATGATGTAAATATATTTCTGCTGTTGACATCTATGAGTGTGATAAGTGTGGTACAGATCCAGAAAAGAATCCAGATCTGCCGGATCTAAATATGTTTTTATAAGGAGATCTTTGTTTAGCCGCTACGCGCTAACAGAGCTGAGATAATGAGGTTTAGAGTCTCCTGCAGGTTTAGGAGTTTGTATATCCAGATGAGGATGAGTCTGGGATGATGTCTGGTGAGGGTCCAGGTCTGGTGAAGGTGTAGGATTGGAGGTCCGTTCTACTGAGGACCATCGGAGTCCTAGTTGCTGTTATTTTATGTTCTTTCCATTATTTATCCGACAGTCATCACATTGACCTTTGCATCATCATCTTTTCTCGCTCCATTCTCATCAGCTTCCCTCTGGCCATGGCCTGAACGATGGTGAGGATCTCAGATAGACGGTCGTCCCTCATGTCTTCCAGCTGACCCAACAAACCCACCTTAAAAAACACCTGGGAGGAGACAACAGAACGTAGAACATCTCATCTTTACAAACAGAGGTATTAAAAGTAGCAGTCTGAACTACACAACACCCTCAGCTTTAGACCCTAGCTGTGTTATTCACTGTATTTGTGGTACCTTAGTGTGTCCAAACTTGTACTGGGTGTGGTCTATGTCCAGAGAGCCCAACAGTTTCTCCACAGCTTTCCTGCTGTCAACAAACGAGTCCTCGGGAATCTCAGTGGGATTCAAGATGCGGTATCTGAGAAGGAAATGGATCATTGAGGAGATGAAGGATCCCTGACTGGGTCAGGACTGAAACATGAATGTCTCTGTGTGTGATTCAGACCGTTGTTTGAACTCAGCATACAGGGTACGGTTTGGAAAGCCCTTCCTGCAAATCCTGATGCCTTCGAGGACACCGTTACACCTCAACTGATGGAGGACCAGGAAGGGATCCATCACACCTGGAAGAGACGTCTTCAGTGTAATACTTTGATATTTTAGATTCAGTCCTCCATCCTTTCACTTCTGTTGCAACAGACAGATGTTAATTTAGTTTCACTCTGCATCTGTGACACTGAGGAAAACCTTGAAGAAATGACAGATTTACTTGATTTGGTGGAAGTTATTATGTTTACCAAGCTGTTTGTGTGTTAATTAGCAGAATAAATCAAAATGTTTTTAACTGGTTTCACTGTTTGTAGAGAGGTGTCACCATGTGTAACAGTGCTGAACTCAACCTGTGAGTCTAGCTTTAAATTCTGCAGTCACTGATCTCACGGAATACTCATGATATTGAGATTGAGATGGACTGTCAGTGTGCTTTGTAATTATTCAAATATTTTTACGTCATTCACAAAAACGCATGCATTTGATTGAATCAAGTACAAAGACAACAAAGAATACTGTCACTGTGATGGATATTACGGCTACATAAGGCCGCTAACAAGGCTGCAGACTTAAAGGGTCTGGCACAAAGTCCCGCAAACAAATGTCATTGCTGGTGTCCGACTGACGGAGTTGTTGTTTCACATCGAGCGCCCATGTTGTGTAAATAGTGAAAGTACTTGTGCATATCTCTGCCCCCATATTAGTGTTGGTGTTAAATGAGGTGTGGTCAGGTGTTAAATGAGGTGTGGTCAGCTGTTACAATGAGGTGTGGTCAGGTGTTAGTCAGGTGTTAAATGAGGTGTGGTCAGCTGTTACAATGAGGTGTGGTCAGGTGTTAGTCAGGTGTTAAATGAGGTGTGGTCAGGTGTTATAATGAGCTGTGGTCAGGTGTTAGTCAGGTGTTAAATGAGGTGTGGTCAGGTGTTAGTCAGGTGTTAAATGAGGCGTGGTCAGGTGTTATAATGAGGTGTGGTCAGGTGTTAAATGAGGCATGGTCAGGTGTTAAATGAGGTGTGGTCAGCTGTTATAATGAGGTGTGGTCAGGTGTTAGTCAGGTGTTAAATGAGGCATGGTCAGGTGTTATAATGAGGTGTGGTCAGGTGTTAGGTGTTAAATGAGCTGTGTTCAGGTGTTAAATGAGGTGTGGTCAGGTGTTTAAATGAGCTGTGGTCAGGTGTTAAATGAGGTGTGGTCAGGTGTTTAAATGAGCTGTGGTCAGGTGTTAAATGAGGTGTGGTCAGGTGTTAAATGAGGTGTGGTCAAGTGTTTAAATGAGGTGTGGTCAGCAGCATTGTTGGAGCATTGCTATCTTGAGGCAGCAGAAAGGGATTTGAACCATTGACCAACAGAAACCTTTTCTGAAGTCAATGCTACCTCCAGTGTGGATTTTCAACCACCCACTGGACGTTAGAGATGATTCTGCTTGGTTATTCCCAAAACCCATCTATGAATAATTAAGACCAAACAACCTCTTGGTGCCTTACTTTGTAATGCGATGTTTAACACATCCTGAATGTAGACCATGAGCTTTAGTTTGTGTTAGTAGAGCCTTGTGTCTTGCAGCAGGTGCTGTTTGGTTACCTGGACTCTTGGACTCGTTGGGGATGATGCAGCGGACAAAGTGAGGCTGAGTGCTGCGGAGGTTAGCCATCAGCTTGTTCAGATTCTCCTATATTTAAACACAACAACACATTCAAAGTTGGAGACCATCTATAGGGCAGTCTCAGCATATCACAGTCAGTCAAGGTGTTTTCATTATTGCACGAGGCCCCTCCCCTTTCTCATAAAGGCATGGGATCTGTAAGGTTTTCAACTCACCTTGTGTAACTGAGAGACTGTTTGGAAGGAAGCTGCTTTCCTCTTCCTGAGTTTGGTTTCAGCCTTTGGATCAGAGGCTGAAACAACAGTACGAGTTAGTTAGTGTCACCACACATGGTTGTCTCTCTTTTAATACTGTCTAGTTACCCATCTCAGAGGTGATGTAATCCGTAAAAAGTCCAGCCATTAATTTGTTGGAGGATTTCTGGAACAGAGCCACCACCGTCTCATTCAGAGGATCTTTGTTCTTATCCAGCCAGCCGGTGATGTTGTACGGCACCTACAGTGAGAACCAGAAGATCTGAGATTATAAATTTATGTTTTAAACTCATTCTCCAATGTGACATGAACTGTGAACGTATTTGACGATACAGAGGAGAGTGTGAGTCTGATTCTTGAAGTCGCCTTTGTGTCGATGCTAAAATTATGAATAACAAGATAATACCTTACTACATTAATGCAGATGACACAAAGAATTGTATAATGATTGTACCATACAATCAATGTTTGAATTTGGTTTCTTCTAATCAAACAATATGAAACAGAAATATTTTGGTTTTGCTCCCAGAGAAGAAGAATTAGAAGAAGAATAACTACGAACCATGCCAGGTCGTAGCGTATGTTGTTATATCCTCAGATCTAAGTTTTACCCCCGCAAAAGAGGTTGTTTTCATCTGTTGGTTCATTTGTTCAACTGTCTGCAGGATGACACAAAAACTACTGGTCAGATTTCCACAAAACTTGGTAAAAGGATGCAGCTCAACAGTTTGACAATCATCAAGTTTGACAATAGATTGAGATGGTTTCAGCCCCCAAACCTCTAATCATTGGTTTACCAGATAACACTGTGAGACTCTGAGCTCCAGATATCCTGAGGAAACCTTCAGAGGGAACCAGATACTAGATGGTTCCATTAGTCTTTGGCTCCTATACCCAGGTACGTCAGGACCACTGCAGGCCTCCAACAGGGTTTCTCCTCCAGTGAGTGTGGAATGTCACTGATGAAGCCAACAGAACCACGTCATCTGTGAAGATCAGAGGTTTCCCATCTGGTATAGGAATCTCAGAAATCTGAGGTTACCAAACCAGGTGCTCGCCCATGACTGGGCCATGCGATCCTGTCCATGTATATCCTGTCCTTAAATATGTCCTTGGCAACCTTGAGGGAGTCCTTCATTAAAATGTTTGATAAGGATACAGCGACTCAACCAGTAGTTTTTCTGTAATTCTACTGACAGATAAACAAACCGAACCAAAAGCTTAACCTCCTCAGTGGAGGGAATATTGTATATGTATAGTAACTCCAACATGGCAACATCTTTAGAGGAAGAATATTAGCTGATACCCACCACTCCAGCATAGTGAACCACCTCGAAGTGTGTCTCGTATTTGCGTTTCTTGTCTGGACGTGGTCGCTGGAAATTGGGCGACTTTCCCAGATGATTGTCGTAGAGTTTGGTTTTAAAGCTCTGGTCTGTGGCCTTGGGGAACATACACTCCTCCTCCATGATGGACAGAATACCCAAGGGCTGAAAAACCATAATCTATTCATTTGTTTTATTTTAAAGCTTTCCTCATTGTTGACAGTACATGAGTAAACCAAGCACATACCCTCTCAATGAGGTTTATGCAGGCCTGTAAGTCTAAACCGAAGTCTATGAAGGTCCACTCTATCCCCTCCATCTTGTACTCCTCCTGCTCCTGGATGAACATGTGGTGGTTGAAGTACTGCTGCAGCTTCTCATTGGTAAAGTTGATGCACAGCTGCTCAAAGTTATTGAACTGCAGAAACAGAAATAGCATTTTTGTTGTAAGATTCTACTAATAAATTAGCGTCTATGCAACCACCAACTTTTTGTGCATCTTGAATCGATGTCTCAGCCTTCTCTCCTCTTTACCTCAAACACCTCAAAGCCGGCGATGTCGAGGACGCCAATGTAGTACTGACGAGGCAGAGAGGTGTTCAGGGACGAGTTGATGTGACTCACCAGCCACTTAAACATGCGGTCATAGGTGGCTTTGGCCAGGGCTGCCACCGCAAAGTTGACCTACAGCACACACAGGTATGATGTCCCATCAGCAGAAGAGAGAGAAGACATACCATGATTGATTGATTGATCGCTTACCTGTTCTACAGTCTGTCCTTTAACGATGAACTCGTTTCCGACTTTGACGCGGGGATTCAGGAGTCCTTTCAGCAGGTCAGCAGAGCTGATCCCCATCAGGTACGCAGCCTTGTCCAAACCTCAACACACACAGAACATACATCACATTTCATCTGCTAATCAAAAACGCTCAACACACATTTCTTGGGGGCGTTTTTTCTGACCATCAGTGTCTTTTCAGTTGAATGGTGGACCCCACCTCTTTTTTCAGAGCACTCTGCCTTTTTTGAGCAGCTGCTCCAAGTTCTTCAAGTTGAAAATTTCAGAACTTTTTAGGATGTTTTTGGGTCATCACTGCTCTTGCTCATATATAAGATGGGATTGGCCTCTGTGTTGAAACACGCTGTTTAAATAAAGCTAAACTGCTATGCTAAGAAGCATTGTCAAAGCAATGTTTTCAGATTGAGCAGATCACATAGAGTAAACTCTTACTCTCTGTGCCGTCGGCCTCGGCCTGCTCCTCCCTTTGCCTCTTCTTGAACTTCATGTTACCAAAGTGCATGATGGCCCCGACGATCTTATAGCAGCCATACTTCTGCTCTGGAGTGAAGCCCAGCGTGTCCATGGCATGCTGCACACATGTGAAGAGGTTAGGGTCTGAACATCACCAGAGGACAGTGTGTGTCTTTGGAGGTGAGGAGTTGGTTTCTTACATCAGTGAGCTTCAGCTCCTCTCCATCATTGATACTGTCTACTTTGGTCTCACCCTGGGAGCAGAAGTGGTAGTCGTAGGGGTTGGTGGTCACCAGCAGCATGTCTGCAGACCAGAATGACATTATTAATACAGATGAGATACCTTCATATTTGTCTTAATCATTACAATTAACCACCAGAGTAGACGTGTTACAATGTGCATTATATGGTGCTCAACTGTCATAGCTGTCAGTGACTGTCAGTCTAGCTATAGCATGACATTAGCTTTCTGACTCATGGCTGTCATTGACTGTCAGTCTAGCTAGCATAACATTAGCTTTCTTGCTCATTGCTATTATTAATTTGGAATCTTGCTAGCATAATGTTAGCTGTCTAGCTCTTAGCTGTCACTGACTTTAGCATTGAACTTGATCTTTTTTATGTCATATAATGATCTCACATAAAGCACATAAATTATGAATGAAAAAAACAAAGTCATGAATTCAAAACAAATAAAAATGCAAAATATATGGGAGTACTGAAATAGAAGTAAAATGAGGACAATTTAAATTTATAATGACAATAAGTTTTTAAAAAACAAATTATGATTGAAGTGGATATATTGATCCTGGCATGTGATTGGACATGTTCCAGTGGTGAGTGAGCTTACCTTGTAGCTCTGGCTTGTGATTGGACAGGATCTGGTAATAGATGTGGTAGCTTCTCTCTCCTGGCTGCTGAAACACAACTCTGGACTTTTCTAGAAGGTCTGATAAAATACACAAATACATGTACTGTAGTACTGTAGTACAATAATATTACAAAACATAAAAGAGACCAATTTACTAGTGTTTTTAATTTTTAAAATACAATATGTGGAATTTAAAGTAGGGCTTGTAAAAAGGCTGCTGGAAAAATATGGTTAGATATGAAGTTTGAATTTTACCACTAGGTGTCGCACTTGACTATACAGCTGGTCCCATTGAGCCCATGAATGGGAGTGTAACTGCAACACAATCCAATCAAATCAGGACAACTGTGAGACATCATGTTCTTATTTTTCACACCAACCTTTAACCTTTCTTGTTCTGAGGTTTAACACCAGGATCATGAATAAATTAATACTTTAAACTTGAGAAAAGATGGTGGTTGTTATGGTTTTGGTTTTAATTTGCTGTTTCCTATTTTATTTTGAAGTTTATTTTCCTTTCCACTTTACCTTCCATACTTTGATTTACGTCCCCCATCACTCAAATACACTGAGAGGAAGACACACAGGAAGTGTTAAAGGGGAGGACAGGTGAGTGACATAGAAGAAGACAGCAGGAACAGGGAAGGAGCCGAAACAGAGAGAAAGTACACAAGTGAAAACAGAAGACTTAACAGGGAAGTGTAAACAGGAAATCACAACATGGGGAAATAAACTTTAAAATAAAACAAACCACCAACCACCAACTTTTTATGAATTATTTTGGTGTTAAACTTAAGAAATAAGAACTAGAGAAATAAAAACATGACATGTCACAGTTTCCATGAACCACAGCAGCAGAAGCTACGTTTCAGAGGACATTCCTGCTAATGTAGTAGTAGCATAGCATCACACCTCTCGTCTATATACATCAAAACAAAACATAGTGAGACGACAACTGGAGGCGCTGAGCCAATCCACTAACTCCTGCTAACTTGCAAAATGTTACTAGCTCTCTCCACCCAATCCTGACAAATACCAGTTCTGTCGGTCCGCAGGAAACCAAAGTGATTTAAGCTTTTACACCAAACTGCATTCAAACCCAACCCTAATGTCAGAAATGTGATTTAATGTAGATGTCAATATGAAACATAAATTGATTCAAATATTGCTGTATGAAATCTGAAAACTGCGACTCACAGATGTTGATGTCAGCCGATGCCAGCCTCCCCGTCCGCCCAAAATGAATCCTGATGAACTTTCCCTGAGACACACAAACAGACTCTTTACACACAACACAACAACACGTCTTCCTCAGCTCGTCATCATGTCTTCACTGAACTCACAAAGCGAGAGGAGTTGTCGTTGCGCATGGTTTTGGCGTTGCCGAACGCCTCCATGGCCGGATTGGCTTCAATGACCTGGTCCTCCAAAGACCCCTGAGCACACAGAGACAGACCATTGGCTAATGGACACACAAACCGAACACAATCCTTTATTTTTAACTACAGCCACAAAATGCTCATAAAAAGAAAGACTCACTTGTCTTTTCACATTTTCTCCCAAAGCAGCGATGATTGCGAAGTACTGAATCACCCTCTTCGTGTTGACAGTTTTTCCTGCTCCTGACTCCCCCCTGACAGAAGAGACACCGTTTAACCTTCTGAGGTCTCTATTGATGTCTTTGTGATAAATGTCGTACAAATGTAGCTTAAATGTAGCTGAATTCTGTGAACTCCTCTTCCTCATCTTTACTCTCTATACGTGACTCACAGCGACCAATAGGACGCCGAGAAAAGAGCTCGACACATGCCTCCTTGAATGGATTGTTGGGTCGTTTTTTCTGTGGGATTTCTATAATGAATATTTTATTTGTACACATCACTTGAAGCTTCATATGATGCAATTATTAAGTCCAGATTTATCTCTAAAGGCCCATTTATGCTCTACGTTAAAGACAGACGGAGCCTTTCATAGGACTGTGTTCATTACGTACGTAATTGGACACGTTTTCGGAGAGCTTACAGATACGGACGAGACGGACAAAATGAAGCAAAACCACCCGAAATGGTTGATAGCAGTGTAGCTACAATTCTAGTAAGGCTCAATAAATATGTACGGAAACAACGAAGAAGAAAAAGTGAAGCAATAAAGTGTAGAAACTCTCTGTCCTCAAGTCTAGATGTACCTGATGACCTCACAGACCACCGCCGAGAACATTGTTACCTCTGGTTTTACCGCTTTGTATTTACGAGGTACATCATCACAACCTCTTTTGACCGTCGTTGTCATTGAAACTTTATAAACTTCACCGCCTCACTGCGGTTGTATGGATGTTGACGCAGAGGCTCCTACGTTGTTCTAAGACCTGCAGTATGGGGGCCACATCCTCCAGGAAGTTAAGATTGTGTTGTAGATGTTGATGAAGAATGTTAAAAATCTGTGGTCATGGAGAAAATGCCCTCAGACCCCAGAGGGTTAAAACACTAAAAACTCATGTCCTGTAAAACGTTTGGACTTATGCTGATGACACGCCGTCTTAAAGATGCATTTATGATGAATAGATTGCCTGCCATACAACCTGGGATGGAGAAAGTATTAAGATCTTTTCCTTTAGTAAGGGTAGTAATGCTACCCTGTTAAAATGACTCTCTGACTTACGTGATCAGCATTGACTGGTTCTCACGATCTGTGGAGGAAAATGAAGCCATTTAAAAAACAGCAGAGGAGCAGAGAACTTAAAAAATGCCTGTGGATTTTAGGCTATGGGAGAGTTAGCATTTCAAACTTAGACTTAGTCACCAAACCTATTTCATTAAATTCTGCAGCTGAACTACTTGGTTACATTTATGCACCACAACTATTTAGCAAGTTTTAAATAAAACTAGTTTATGCTAAGGAACCAAAAATACAAGGCTGTATTTTGTAACTAAACTCATTGATTATGTTTATGTATCATAAATACTTGACTAGTTAAACAGTTTGGATAAAGAAATGGGCCCTTCTAACTTCTCCTATTCGCGGTCGCTATCAGGTTCATCTACAGGGCTAAAGTTTACAGGCATCTCACTCTGCAGCATGACGGTGTAGGCAATGTCAGCGACAGAGTAGATGTGAGGCGGCGTTTCTCTACGACGCCTCCCTTTGTAGGCTGCGACCACATCAGGGGTGTAGACTGGCAGCCATTTGTATGGGTTGACTGTCACACAGAAGAGCCCAGAGTAGGTCTAAGGTGAGGACAAACAGACAAATATTAGACATTCATTCTTTCCATTGAGCTGCCGTGTGGATCAGGATAAAGACTAACGTAGATCATCCACATGCTGTATCTCCTCTTCAGGTTGAAGAGGACCGAAGCTTCGTTCAGGTGGGTCAACATGGCCAGGTCCTCCTCCATGTCAAACTTGGGCGGGTTCATTGGCTGAATGTCTCCTTCTTTCACGATCAGAAACTGAAACATTTAACAGGTTTAGATTAAAAATCATTGCATAGTTCCACCATCATTGGTGACCAATGATGAAAGAAAAGAAATGATTGTTAAATAGAAACTTAAAAATATGTGTGTATTTAACAGGTTTTTACATAAGTCCTCAAATATCAATATAGACCGTACAAGACTACAATAGATGATTCCTATCTCTACAAGAAATATGCATTTTGAAGACTTACAGTCATTAGATCTTGTAATTAAAGGTATCCTCCCACTCAGTATTTTCCTTCTAAAGGCGTGTGAAGAATTTTGAAAGTAACCACAATATTTTTATTCAGTAGGATGAATGTTATTCTACAGCCTGATATAACGGTCATATTTTTAGCACAGCAGAATACAGAGAACAATTCTGATTCTAATCCTCTGAGGAGAGAATATTCTGAAGTAAACAAAGGGCCATTTTCAAATTCTGTGACATCACGCGTGACGTAACGTCTTCCCCAAGGGCTTTGCCAGATTTCAAGGCCACGCAAGGCCCCACGTGCGTGTATGGAAGTTTCAAATCTGCGATCAAATGGAGAACATGGAGAATAGAAAGTGGGGACGACATAAAATAACAGAGGAAAAGGGGTTGAGTAGCTGACTAAAAGAAACAAAGAGCAGAAGGATCGATGGGAGCTACTGAAATCTAAATTTTGGGTGGAATGCATTTTGTACACCTAGGCTGTTAGTTGAGTGGGAGTTTAAGTTTACCTTTAAGAGAAAAGATCACATTATTATGAGACAACATCTTATTATTATGAGAAAAGATCTCGTTATTATGAGAAAATATCACATTATGAGAAAATATCACATTATTATGAGAAAAGATCTCATTTTCATGAGAAAAGATCTCATTATTATGAGAAAAGATCTCCTACTTATGAGACAAAAAATCTTGTAATAATGAGAAAAGACCTCTTAATTATGAGAAAAGACGTCGTAATTTTTAGAAAATAATCTGTTGACGGCCACCAGGGCCTTCCCTTTGAGTAAACATAGCAGTAAACTGTGTCCAATGAAAAGATTAGAACATTTTATGATAGTTTTATAATATGTACAATTCATCAGTGCACAGATAACCAAGCTATTTACTCTGATTACTAACAGCCTGGATTACTTATCAAATGAGCAACTAAATAACTGATAATATTTTAAAAACATCATTATGAGCTAACCCGTCCATCCTTGGTCTCCACGGTGGTCTTGTCTCCATTCAGCTCCCTAACCTCCACCTCGATATACGCTTCGACATCATCAGGCACCCAGACTCGCTTTGTACCTGAGAGACGTACATACATATAAAGTACATAAAAAGAACAAGCTAAATATTTCATTTAAAAGCTTTTGCATGCTAACTCCTTTAGCTTAGAGGCTACAATGAAGGTTCCAGCTCATAAAAGGGTGTAAATAACATGTCAGTCATTTTCTGTGTTCTAAACATGGCTCTGATGGAAACACCCACACAGAATGAATAAAATTCAGATTATTGACCAGTATCCAAAAATCTAACATTAAAGCCAGAATAAAAACGTTTCCTCTTACAATTGATGTGAAATATATTTTTAAAGTCCATTTAAATCCATTTAAAAATATATGCAATGCATTTTATAATAATTACCCTTTTCAAATAATTAGCAGCAGCAAAAGTCACCCGAATCTATAGTATAGTATTAAATACATACAGAGTTCTTTAAAATGGCTTAGGTTACTTTAAATGAGTTCATAAAATGTCACTGAAAATACTTCATTTACCTGAACATTTATTTATCAAAAACACTTTATTATGGTTTTTGGTTTATTTCGAGTTTTTTTTTATTTTAATTTTTATTTCACCATGTTGTGTTTTTTTCCTTTACATTTCCTGTTTTGGTTTTTCTTCCCGCCTGTTCTTTCCCTCCTCTTCATCCTTTTTGTCTCACCTGTTTTCCTCCATTGTGATCATCTGCCCCGCCCACATTGATCTCACCTGTGTCGTCTTATCGCCTCCTCCCAGTCTACTTGGTTTCCCTTTCTGTCCGTTGTTTTTCGTTGTTTTTGTTTTTCTGTTTGTTTCCTGTGTTTTTTCTGATTGGTTCTCTCGGTTCTGACTCTGCCTGTTTTCTTGGATTTTGCCTCGTCTGATCTGGATTGTCTGAACCTGTTTTTGGACTTTGCCTCTTTCTGTTGTATTAGATTGGGATTTTTGACCATCTACTTTGGATCATGACCTCATCACCCTTACCTGTAAGGTGTACATTTGAAGATGATTTTATTTTTAATATAAATAAGACACGGCAGGTTCCCACAGATAGACTCAGTGTTATGTGTTGTGTGTTCATACCGTCGAAAGCCAGGGTTTTAGCTGCCAGTTGCTCCAAGTTGGTGAGACGAAGGAAGTGAGCAGCTCCTCCAAACTCCTTCATTTCCAATAAGTGAGACATCTGAACACAACAACACAGGTTCTAAAGATTCTTTAGGGTCCTTTATGGTGCATTACGTATGTCACATTTAACCAACATCAGTCCTGATTATAAATAAAACTCACATCTGAAAGCGTCAGCATGCCGGCTACCGGTCAAGCAAAGTTCAGTTAAATAGAGAATACATACAACTGTCAAGGCGGAACAATCTAACATGTTTCGTTTGTCTGACCCGTGCTTCACCCCTCCAACAAAGTTGAGTAAAATCAGTTCAGTAGTTTTTGTGTAATTATTGATCCTATCACACATTGTGACCAATTTAAATGGATTCCTTTCAAAACACATCCTTTCAGCATGTTTAGTAAAAAAAAAAAAAACTCCTTGATGGAAAATCTGTTCATAATGTCTGTTTTTAAAATGCAAGCTGTTCATTCAACAATCCTGACTGACCATTCCTAAAAGACAGCTATAGTTTGCATCAAACAGTATTTGTTGGGGACTACTTTCTGAGGCGGATGAATCCATATTTGGTGGAGATGATGAGTGTGTTGAGGTGTCTTCAAGCTATTATCCTATAATGTAGGATTAAGACTCAGAAGCACATTTAATGGATTTAATCACCACTACTGTCCTCATCACAGCCCAAAACACAAACTCCCACAAAGCTGATTTATGAATGATACTATGGTGACGCTATGACCCACCCTACTCTGCCTCTGATTGGTTCGGCAAGATAATGATGCTTCTTACGAAGCCACTCAATGACAGTATGTGAGAAATCTGAAATCTCAATGAAATCTGTTCAAAACTTTTTTAGTTATCCTGCTTACAAACAAACAAACAAACAAACGGAACCAATCACATAGCTTCTTCCAGCAATTGTTGGTGAGGGTAATAACTGAGCATCCCCTTTAAAAAAAAATCAAACTTTATTCGTATAACATTTAAGTTAAAAAGGATGAATAAGAGAATAAAAAAAATAAAGATAGGATGAAGGTAAAAGAGGAAGAAGAAGAGATAAAACAAGTAAAAGACAATAATGACATAATGAGACACTTCAGCGCTGTAGCTGTCAGTAAACTGAGCCAAACTGAGCTATGAGGTCAGCCCACAAGCACGTTGCCAGGACCGACCCTGATGGAAAATATAACCGTTCACAATAGATATTGGTATAGATTCTCATCCATCAGGTCATGGTGATCCCTGAAGGCTGAATCTGAAACACTGTTTAGGGTCTGAGGATGTTTCATTCAAGAGGTTCTTCAGTTCTGACTGACTGGTGGGAAGTTTCAGTTAACAATAGATCTGTGTGATCACGCCTTAACTTTGACACAGGAACAGATGAAGCCCGCTCCTCTTCCTCATCATCAGCCAGAGGTTAACCTCACTGGGAAAAGCTTTGCGGCCCCATCATGACAGCTTCATTGGTGGATTGTCATCAATAAGGTGACAACCCAATGATGGCTGTCAAGTTTCAGATGCATCTGCTTGTTTGTACGCAGGATCGCACAAAAACTACAGGACAGATCCACAAAAACTATCCACCAAAACTACAGGACAGATTCAACAAAACTAAAAGACGGATTCACCAAAACTACAGGACAGATTCACAAAAACTATCCAAAAAAAGTACCACACAAAGATCAAACTAAGACAAAAAACAGACCAGAAACAGATGAAGAAAAAGGTCCAAACTAAGACCAAAAACAGACCAGAAAAGGACAGTTTTTAAAGATGACCAAAGAATGACCAGAAACTTCCCAAAAACTGACCAAAAATGACCAAAAACTGACAAAAATGACCAAATTCTGATCAGAATTGGACCAAAAATTTATCAAAAAACAACCAAATTCTGACCAAAAATTGACTATAAAACAAACAAAATCTGACCACAATCTGACCAAAATCTGACTAAAATCTGGCCAAAAACGAGCAAAGTCTGACAAGAAAACGACCAAAATCTGACTAAAATCTGATCAAAAATTTATCAAATAACGACCAAAATCGGACAAAAAATTGTTAAAAAAAGACAAAAATCTGACAAGAAAATGACCAAAATCTGACCAAAAACTGAACATAAAACAAAAAAAATCTGACTGAACACTGACCAGAATCTGACCCAAAACTGACCAAAGTCTAACCAAAAACTGACCGGAATCTGACCAAAAACTGACCAAAAAATTATCAAATTCTGACAAGAAAACGACAAAAATCTGACCAAAAACTGACCGATACCTGACCAAAAAACGACAAAAATCCGACCAGAATCTGACAAAAATCTGAGCAAAAACTGACAAAAAAAAGGACCAAAATCGGAACAAAAAATTTCAAAAAATGACCAAAATCGGACTAAAAACTGACTAAGAACTGACCAAAGAACGACCAAATCTGACCAGAATCTGACCAGAATCTGACAAAAATCTGACCAAACACGGACCAGAGAACAACCAAAATCCGACTAAAAACTGACCAAAAAACATCCACAGTCCGACTAAAATTGACCAAAGAACGACCAAAATTTGACAAGAAAGCGACAAACATTTGACCAAAGACTGAACGAAACCTGACCAAAAAACAACCAAAATCTGACCAGAATCTGACCAAAATCTGACCAAAAACTGACAAAAATCTGACCAAAATCTGATTAGAAAACACCGAAAATCTGACCAAAAATCTGACCAAAAACTGGCCGACACCTGACCAAAGAACGACCAAAATCTTACTAGAATCCAACTAAAAACTGACCAAAAAATGACAAAAATCTGACCAGAATCTGACAAAAATCTGACCAATCATGCACCAAACGACCAAAATCCGACTAAAAACTGACCAAAAAACGTCCAAAGTCTGACTAAAATTGACCAAAAAATTACCAAAATCTGACAAGAAAACGACAAACATTTGACCAAAAAACAACCAAAATCTGACCAGAGTCTGACAAAAATCGAACAAAAAAGTACCAAAAAACAACCAAAATCGGACAAAAAATTGTTTAAAAAAAAGAACAAAATCTGAACAAAATCTGACCAAAAACTGACGAAAAAACGACCAAAATCTGACGAGAATCTGACAAAAATCTGACAAAAAAAGCAGACCAAAAGCGGACCAAAAAACGACTAGAATCCGACTAAAAACTGACCAGAAACTGACCAAAGTACGACCAAAATCTGACCAAAAATTGACCAAAAAATGACCAAAATCTGACCAGAATCTGACAAAAATCTGACCAAAAGCGGACCAAAAAATGACCAAAATCCGATTAAAAACTGACCAGAAACTGACCAAAGTACGACCAAAGTCTGACAAACAAATGACCTAAATCTGACAAGAAAATGACCAAAAACTGACCAAAATCGGACCTAAATTTTTCTAAAAATAACCAAAATCTGAACAAAAACTGACCAAAAAACGACCAAAATCCGACTAAAAATTGACCAAAAACTGACCAAAAAACAAACAAAATCTGATAAGAAAACGACGATAATCTGATCAAAAACTGACCGAAACCTGACCGAAAACTGACAAAAAAACAACCAAAATCTGACAAAAAAAATGTCGATGACCAAAATCTGACCAAAAACGGATAGAAAAACGACCAAAATCTGACAAAAAATTTTTCACAAAATGACCAAAATCCAACAAAAAACTGACCAAAAATGGACAAAAAACCAAACAAAATCTGACCAGAATCTGACAAAAATCTGACCAAAAACAGACCCAAAAAACCCCCAATATCTGACCAAAAATTGCTAAAAAAATGACCAAAATTCTGACCAAAAACTGACCAAAAAACCACCAAAATCTGATAAGAAAACAACGAAAATCCAACCAAAATCTGACCAAAAAACGGACCAGAATCTGACCAAAAAACGACCAAAATCTGACCAAAAAATGACCAAAAAAATGATATAAAATGACCAAATCCGACCATAAAAATGACTAAAAAAACAACAAAAATCTGACCAAAAACTGACCAGAATCTGACAAAAATCTGACCAAGAACTGACCAAAAAACAACCAAAATCGGACAAAAATTGTTCCAAAACTGACCAAAATCGGACCAAAAACTGACCAAAATCGGACCAAAAACTGACCAAAGATTGATCAAAAAACGACCAAAATCTGACTAATAACTGACCAAAATCTGACTAAAAACTGACAAAAAACCGAGCAAAAAATGATCAGATTCTGACCAAAAACGGGCTTAAACTGACCAAAAACGGACCAAAAACGGACCAAAACTGACCAAAATCTGACCAAGATCTGACCAAGATCTGACCAAAAAATGACCAAATACTCATCAGACTCTGACCAAAAACTGACCAAAAAACAACCAAAATCTGACTAAAAATTGACCAAAATCTGAGCCAAAACTGACCATAATCTGACCAAAAAATGAACAGAACTGACCAAAAAATGACCAAAAAATGACCAAAATCTGACCAAAAATTGACCAAAAAAAACCTACAGGAAAGATTCACAAAAACTACATGATAGAAGGACAGATTCACAAAAACTATAGGATAGATTCACAAAAACTACACGACAGATTCACAAAAACTACAGGACAGATTCACAAAAACTTCGGGATAGATTCACAAAAACTACAGGACAGATTCACAAAAACGACAGGACAGATTCACAAAAACTACGGGATAGATTCACAAAAACTACAGGACAGATTCACAAAAACGACAGGACAGATTAACAAAAACTAAGGACAGATTAACAAAATCTACAGGATAGATTCACAATCTACAGGACAGATTCACAGAAACTACAGGATAGATTCACAAAAACTACAGGACAAATTAACAGATAGACACAGAGAGATTCAGCTGGAAAACCTGAAATTTAATCCCTTCAGTTTTTGTTTGTTTGGTTTTTTTTCTGACTGCAAAATGAATATAATAAAACTGTTAAAGGTCTTGATCTAGATCACCTGACAACAGCACTAGAACAAGGATTAGTACTCACTGTGACGGATCGGTCTGGTCTGAAGCTGTTGGTGGATTCAGTTCCTGTTGCGCTGTAGTTTGACCGGATGTGCAGGAGAATACATTAAGTTGGTACACAGGGCATCACATCACTTTATAACCTCTCAGAGAAGGTTGCTGCAGCTGATTGGTCAGACTGGTCCTGTTGAACGGTCATAAAAGGCCTGCTATGGTCCAAACTAAACCTCCCTCCTCACCCCTGTGTTCTCTCTCTCTCCTCTCACCCTGTATCTGTGGGCTATTTGTGGAAACTCCATTCTCTCTTTGTGTTTCTGTCATCTGCATTTTATCTCCCTGTCTCCTGACAGAGAGATCTATCTATCTATCTAACTATCCATCTATCTATCTATTACTGTACTCAGTACTTTTAAGGGTACCAACCGAATTACAAGCACCAACAAGTCGTGGTTCACATGAAATCAAATGGTGTCAAATTTCAGTATCTGAGACTCTGTCACTCCCGTAGGTGTGGCTACACTGTCTGTAATGAAGTCCAATCTATCAGGACAACATGTCTAACCTGAGGAAACAAAGCAGTAGAGTCTCAAAGGTTTTTCTGTTCAGGTCTAAATTGACATCAGGGCTCCATGAACTCCAAGACCTTCACCACTGCTGACCCAGAAGCTCCAGAAAAGTGGGCTCCAGTAGCTCAGAACCATCTAGATCAGACCCAGAAGTTCTGGATGCTGTTCTGTGGAGCCATGAAACCAAACTGGACCTTTTGGGGCCTCTGGATCAGCGGTATGTCTGGAGGAGGAAGAATGAAGCTGATGCTGAAAAGAACAGCCTACCTACAGTGAAGCATGGCGGTGGATCAGTGAGGCTCTGGGGCTGCTTTGCTTCCTGGACCACTGGAAACCTGCAGCCTGTAGAGGGTCAGATGGATTCCATCAAGGATCAGGAAACCCTAGAAGAAAACGTCTCCATCTGTGAGGAAGATGAAGCTCGGCCCTCATTGGACGTTCCAAAAGGTCAATGATCCCAAGCAGACCTCAGAGTCCACCAAGGCCTGGTTTCAGAAGAAGTCCTGGATCATTCTAGAGGCCGTCACAGTCGCCTGACTGGAATCCATAGAAAACCTCTGGTGGGATCTGAAGAAGGTGGTTGCAGCAGGTAAACCAGGAATATTCCAGAACTGGAGGCCTTTGTCCATGAGGAATGGGCTAAGATTCCTCAGGAACGCTGCCAGAAGCTGGTGTCTGGATCTGCATCAGGTTTGCAGCAGGTCAGAGCAGCTAAAGGGTCTACAGAGAACTAGAGACGCTGGTCATTAAGGGTTGGGTCATTTAGAGACTGAGGAGTCAGGAAAAAAACACTTTAATATCTGTTTATTGATCTATTTAAAGTGTTATTGATTGGTTATGAACAGCTGATCAAAAGTAGATTTTACCATAAACCTGATGGATCATGGGAGTTGGATGGTTTTGCTTCTTACTGTCAGTAGTGATGGACCTGAACTGGCCTTTTATCCCAGCATAGCCTCCACATGTCTCTGTAATCCTCCATCGGCAGCATGTCTGATTATCAGATATTATATAACATATATTATCTGTGACCTCAGCAGCATCAGGATTTGGACAGCAGTGTGTTGTGATATTTAATTTCTGCTGTGGGATTAAACTGGGAGGTTTCAGCTTTAACATGAGTTTATTTTTTATTGTTTAAGACTCTCAGAACAACTTGTCAACTTTAAACCCATGAAAACTGTTCTCTGATCAGCTGTTGCTGTCTGCTTTCAGAGCAGCGAGGCCTGTTTGGTTCCAGTGTCTAGTTTTACTGATTCATAGATCCCTGAATGGACTCCCTGCCGCGGCTGCTGATCCTGCAGCAGTTTTACTAACCTGAACATCCTTAAAATGTCTCGTTAAGGCGGGGAGTGACTGACCGGCTGCCTCCCTCTGTCCATTACGTCAGACCAGGTTTGGACGTTCTGAAGCATTTAGCTGGAAGGGCTTCACTTAGAAACAGATCCAAGTTTATTTGTAACTGTAATTAATGATTTTTTTTTAAACAGTAACCACTCTCCTAACCCACAATTGTCCAATCACAGCTTAGTAATCATTAGTGTACAAGATCAGATACTATTATGGAGTTTCATGCTTCCAAGATGACCTATCACAGGGTTGGTACCAATACAGGTGGGTACCTTTGTTCTGTAGTGTCTGGATCAATGGAGCGGTGGATCAATGGAGCGGTGGATCGATGGACTGGTGACGCTGCTCTGGTTTTCTAAAGACCTTGTTCACATTTGACAAACAGGAACAGGGGAAGTTTTTTGTGCTTTTATAAAAAAAAAAGAAAGACTTTATTTTTCCATCAATTCACTATCCAACAAATCGATGTGTGTCTCAAAAACCAATGCTGAGCTACATACCATTATTGATCAGCTGCAGGGAAACCAGTGTTATTACCTGTGATTGATTGATTATCATCTTGGTGTTGAGTTCCAGTTGCTGCTGTCTGGTCGGCTGAGCCTTTTGTGTTTTAAAAATAAAGGTTTAGTCACAGACTTACTGCTGATTCGCCACACATTTCTCTGTAAGCCCTCCATCCATCCTCACATCCCTACCAGCTGTCCCTCTGCTCTCCGTCCCTCATCCCTCCATCCATCCATCAGCTGCCTCATTCTCTGACAGGAGAAAAAAGAAGGTTTGTTTCCCAGAGATCTGAGCAGATTCATCACCTCCTCTCTGTTTAACTGCTTCAGCTTTTCTTTTCCTTCATGTCTGTTCCCTCCATCTTTTTATCTCCACCACAGTCGTGGAGGAGGTGGAGGTAAGAATGGGTTTCATTTTCACAGCGTAACTCAAAGATCCTTTACTAACATTAATCATAACATACAGTGTTATCTTTTGCTGTTTAGAGACCTCTGTTGTTTTGATTTTTTCCCATTTCCATGGTTACAAGCTGGACTGAGGCTCAGTCTGTGGGAGGGATTTGTCTCAGGTGAGAGTTTCTGGGAAAGAACCAGAGATCTTCTAATAGTATAGAGACAGAGTATGGAGCTGAAGCCCAAAGATTAAACATTTATGGAGAAAAAACGTTTCTGTCAACTTTCATTGTTTTCTATATAATGTTTGATACAATAAATATCATTCCATTAGATTTCTTTCTTTTGCTGCTTCAGTTGTTGTGAAATATCGTTATTTAAGTAGTAGCACTGGTAGCACCACAAGCTACTTTACAGCATTAAGAGTCGGTGGAATATCTCTGCTACATGAACCAGATCTGCCAAAACCAGATCTACATGAACCAGATCTACATCAGTCTGTCAGAACCGAAGGTCCTCCTGGTCCTCCCTTAGATATTCATTGGATTTATTTTCATAAACGTCTGTAGACTCCAGGAGACTTAGAGGAAGGATGTCATATATCCTTAACTGACCAATCAGCATTCATTAGCAGAATGCTACCAGTTTGTGAGCAAAATCACCTTCCTTGTAAGAAAAACAAAAGAATATTAATATGTTTTCATTTCACTTCTGATATATAATCAATACTATATTTACACAAAATTTTGACTTTTTGTTTAGAAGTAGGTGAAAATAATTATTTTAGCCATTTAGCTCCATTCATTTAGGACTCCTTCTAGAGCGCCCTCTAGGTGGATTGCAGCTGATTTTGGTACAATGGAGTTAATAGGGAGTGACTTAATAGGGAGTGACCAGGCTGTAAGTAGAAGGGCTGTGGCTCTACTCAAAAACTATTCAATATTTTTTCTCGAAACTTAATACATACTGACCAACAGTAGAAACGCATATTTTTTTGATGTCATGTCATCCTGTTCATATTAAATATCAAAGGTAAATTATGATTCACATCTTTATTCACCCTTTAGTCATACAGAAAATCATTTTTGTGCAGATTAGTGGTTTTTGTCTTAGTGTTTATAAGTCAGAAAGTGTGGATGGTGAGACAGAGAACAACAATAGTCACTACCATGCGTGTCTACCTCCAGCATTTATCACTACTTTACACCTCCTGAATGGATAAGATGTTAGTCTGGACTTGTAGGATGACGTCATTCTTCCTGCAGAGCTGTGACAAGTTGTTTATGTGTTGCTGGAGCAGGATCTTCCCGTCTCACCTGGTGATCCTGAACATCCCACAGATGCTCTATTATGTTGAGATCTGGTGAATATGCTGGTCAAGGAAGGGCAGCGACATTGTTCTAGTCCAGGTAGGCTACTCCTGACAGACATGAGCCACACGTGGTCTGGTTGCTGTATCCTGGGAATGACATGTGGACCTTGGACCGTATCTCAGTAACTGCTAGCTGTCAGTGTACCGTGGATCTGGACAAGTTCTGACTGTCATCCATTAGCAGTGGCCCCCCCACATCATGACATCACCGATCATCGTCCATTTCCTGGATCTATACAACAGGATAGCGGTCTCTGCTGCAATGGTACAAACGCCAACGACCACCAGCTGTGTACAAGTTAAATCTGGACTTGTCACTAAATGTGATCTGCGTCCACTTTGCAATCAGCCATAACATCTGTAACATCTGTGCTGCGTGTCTGCAGAGTTCAGACCATAGCATCCCAACTACATCTTCACGTAAGTTCTTTCAGGAATCGTGACATCATCAGTTGTTTCATTAGGACATTAATTAGACCTGGTAAATTATTGCCTGACCAGGTCTTTTCAATCATGCAGATAATAATCTCACCAACATCATGGTTTACTCTGAAATGCACCAATGACTGTTATTTCTATGTTATGACTAAATGATGGTTATTCATGATGTAACATGTTTTGGTTGTGGATACTTTAAAAAGTCTAATCAGTGAATCACATGTTTGTTTGTTTCAGTAATTTAGAGCTAGTGAATAGAAATTACAGGGTTGCTCAGAAAACATCTCTCATGTCCTGGAGAGGTGCCTTTAGATATTTTAAGATTTTATTTATTTATATTTTAATGTTTTTTTGTTTTTTTATTTTCATGTTTAATTTTTCCTCAGATAAACCCAGATACTGGGGGGTGAACCATCGATAAATGGGGAGGGTTGAGTCGGGGTTATCTGTCCTAAAATGATGAGCCGTACTCCTGATCAGGCAGGGTGGGGTCCTGACTATTTGGTGCTGCTGATTTCTGTGTTTATTTTCGTTTCATTGCTCCCTTCTTCCTGTCCTTCCAGTTGTCTCTCTACTGATTCTCTCTGATCCACAGAACCTTTGTGTGAAGCCTAAACTCTGACTCATGCACCCGTAATAATGAGCTGGAGACCTGATGTTCACATGCAGCTCTGCAAACAATGGTGGAATGTAACTAAGTACATTTACTCCAGTATTGGTCTTTAAATAATAAATGATTCTCCCAAAAATGTAGAATTGCCTCATTTTCCCAAACATTTATGGAGCTCTCAGTAAAACAGCTGCAGCGTTCTCCTGAACACCTGAAGAAGATGAAGACTAGTTTAAAACACCTGAAGAAGATGGAGACTAGTTTAAAAACACATGAAGAAGTAGGAGACTAGTTTAAAACACCTGAAGAAGATGGAGACTAGTTTAAAAAACACATGAAGAAGATGGAGATTAGTTTAAAAACACATGAAGAAGTAGGAGACTAGTTTAAAACACCTGAAAAAGATGGAGACTAGTTTAAAACACCTGAAGATGGAGACTAGTTTAAAAACACCTGAAGAAGAAGACTAGTTTAAAACACCTGAAGAAGATGGAGACTAGTTTAAAACACCTGAAGAAGTAGGAGACTAGTTTAAAACACCTGAAGAAGATGGAGACTAGTTTAAAACACATGAAGAAGTAGGAGACTAGTTTAAAACACATGAAGAAGTAGGAGACGAGTTTAAAACACCTGAAGAAGATGGAGACTAGTTTAAAAACACATGAAGAAGATGGAGACTAGTTTAAAACACCTGAAGAAGACGACTAGTTTAAAACACCTGAAGAAGATGGAGACTAGTTTAAAACACCTGAAGAAGATGAAGACTAGTTTAAAACACCTGAAGAAGAAGACTAGTTTAAAACACCTGAAGAAGATGGAGACTAGTTTAAAACACCTGAAGAAGATGGAGACTAGTTTAAACACACCTGAAGAAGATGGAGACTAGTTTAAAACACCTAAAGAAGATGGAGACTAGTTTAAAACACCTAAAGAAGATGGAGACTAGTTTAAACACACCTGAAGAAGATGGAGACTAGTTTAAAACACCTGAAGAAGATGGAGACTAGTTTAAAACACCTGAAGAAGATGGAGACTAGTTTAAACACACCTGAAGAAGATGGAGACTAGTTTAAAACACCTAAAGAAGATGGAGACTAGTTTAAAACACCTAAAGAAGATGGAGACTAGTTTAAACACACCTGAAGAAGATGGAGACTAGTTTAAAATCACCTGAAGAAGATGGAGACTAGTTTAAAACACCTGAAGAAGATGGAGACTAGTTTAAAAGCTAAAATCTTCTCTGTAGCCTTTAAGCTAAGAGCGTTTTGGGAGGTGCACAGGTGGAGCTACTTCACCAGATCAATGAGAAACTGCGACTGGCGAGCAGCAAGCGTTCTAGCTTGTGCACCTTCCTCAGATGTAGGACGTAGCCCATGTGGGACAGGAACCCCACACCCATCGCCATGATCTTGTATCCCATAATTAGCGTCCCATTGTTCCCTACAAGCATCACCTTATTGATCAGCTGCAGGAAAACACAGCAGGTTAGCATGTGGTCTAATCGGATCTCTCTCTGATGTTTGTGACACAACTTCCAGGTAGCAGGTAAACCTACAGGTCTTCTACCAGCAGAGGGCACCAGGCTCCGGTGGAGGTGAGGTGAACTCCATTACAGATCTGTTTAGAAAATGAAGGGAGATTGAAGTGAACATCACAAGTGATGAAATGGAGCTGCCTTGGCGGACGTTGGTCTTTTTTTGTAAAGGCTGAGTGTTGGCTAACAACAAAGCTAATGTCATCCAATTATCTCCAACAATTTATCCAACTAGTTAATTAATTACATGATGATGTCATGAAGTTGTTGACGCTTAAAGTTTTTTGAAGGGTTCAAAGCTCCATGAACGAACACAGCACTGGTTGCAGACATGCTAACACTAGCTGCAGCTGCTACACGGGAGGCTATCAAACACATCCACATCTTTTAGATGTATTTGTAATTTGACCAGGTGTTTCCTCAGGTGAGACATGCTAAAATTTAGCTACAGTATTTCACCAGGTGTTTCTTCAGGTGAGACATGCTAACGTTAGCTACAGTATTTCACCAGGTGTTTCCTCAGGTGAGACATGGTAACGTTAGCTACAGTATTTCACCAGGTGTTTCCTCAGGTGAGACATGGTAACGTTAGCTACAGTATTTCACCAGGTGTTTCCTCAGGTGAGGCATGCTAACGTTAGCTACAGTATTTCACCAGGTGTTTCCTCAGGTGAGACATGCTAACGTTAGCTACAGTATTTCACCAGCCGTTTCCTCAGGTGAGGCATGCTAACGTTAGCTACAGTATTTCACCAGCCGTTTCCTCAGGTGAGACATGCTAACGTTAGCTACAGTATTTCACCAGGTGTTTCCTCAGGTGAGGCATGCTAACGTTAGCTACAGTATTTCACCAGCCGTTTCCTCAGGTGAGACATGCTAACGTTAGCTACAGTATTTCACCAGCCGTTTCCTCAGGTGAGACATGCTAATGTTAGCACTAAAGCCTGTCAGTGCTGGGATTCTCCAGGTGTCACACAGACGTTGATGCAGAAATGGAGGATTCGCGTAGCTGTCTGCGGTCACCTGGAGCTGTACTGGAGAATATACAGCTAAATGACTTTTATCAAATGCAGTGCAGACATTTTAGACTTTTTCCACACAAAAAAAAAAAAACACAATCATGAAATTTGATGCAAAAACTCTGATGTCAGATGAAAAAGGAGGGGCTTGGAAGGAGGTTGGGCCATCTGGTAAGTCCTGAACATATGTCAGTCAGACAACTCAGGATTTAAAATGTTTATTATTACAGCAGCAGAACTTATTTTATTATTTGAGTTTAGTGTCTAGGCTCTGACCTCATCACTCCCTGCAGATATGTTTATATGGATATATTGGGGAGTGATGAGAAAACATCTTGAACCCCCTAGCTGGAGCCTACAGGTGGATGCTGATGGGGCTGACAGACGTTGGGAGTGTTAGGGAGGGTGTGTGTGTGTGTGTGTGTATCCAGGTCTTTTACTCGAGTCTAGCTATCAGTTACTCACTGGTTTGTGTTACTGGTGCAGATGGTTCCAGTTAAGTCAGATGATCTGATGACGTGTGAAGGAGTAAAACGAGTGTTTGCTGTCGGTGTGAACACACGTTGCATCAAAACTGTGCCCATACTTACGGGAGTGACGTAGTCCTGCTCTGGTGAATCAGTACCTGGTAGTACTGACGTGATTCAGTCGGGACTCTATAAGGTCCATCGTTCTACAGGTACTTAAACTTAGACCACGCCCACCTACACACAGCCGAAGAGGCAGCATCTCAAACATAATAATAGAAGAGAGCAGCGGAGCTTAACTCTTCACACTGCCTGAGACGAGTGTTAATACCTACATAATGCTGCTTAAACCCTCTACATATGAGCCAGGCTCACTGTCACACACCTGTCATACCACAGACACACAGATACACACAGATACACACAGATACACACAGATACACACAGATACACACACAGACACACAGATACACACACAGATACACACAGATACACACAGATACACACACACACACACACA
>CM075195.1:635000-637500 GCA_037577475.1 Chaunax sp. Z400
CACACACACACACAGACACACACACACACAGACACACACACACACACACACAGACACACACACAGACACACACACACACACACACACAGACACACACACACACACACAGACACACACACACACACAGACACACACACACACACACACACACAGACACCACACACACACACACACACACACATACACACACACACACACACACACACCACACACACACACACAGACACACACACACACACCAAACACACACACACAGACACACACACACACACACCAAACACACACACACACACACACACACACACACACACACACACACACTCTCTCACACACAGACACACACACACAGACACACACACACAGACACACACACACACACACACACAGACACACACACACACACACACACACACAGACACACACACACACACACACACAGACACACACAGACACACACACAGACACACACACACACACACACACACACACACACACACACACAGACACACACACACAGACACACACACACACACACACACACAGACACACACACACACACACAGACACAGACACACAGACACACAGACACACACAGACACACACAGACACACACACACAGACACACACACACACACAGACACACACACACAGACACACACACACACACACACAGACACACACACACAGACACACACACACAGACACACACACACACAGACACACACACACAGACACACACACACAGACACACACACACAGACACACACACACACACACACACACACACACACACACACACACACACACACACACACACACACACACACACACACACACACACACACACACACACACACACACACACACACACACAGACACACACAAACAGTGTTTAATAACGTCACAAAGGTAACTTGATGTATTTGTGTGGGAATCATTCCAAACGTGGAGTTGGCTTCTTTAAATACACATTTTCAATTACATCATTTATTTTGAAATAACTTATTAGGGGGACAACTTCCTGTTTTTCAGAAATTGGAGGAGGCATGTCACCTTTGTCTACCAATAGGCTCTCACGATAATCTGCTAAAATCAGTTTGGAGATGCAGCGTAAATTACCCTGATAGCATACCTCGAGTAAAAGTTCACCTTTCCTGGTACGGCTGAAAGTACTGAGTTAAGTTACCTGGATGAGTTACCTGGATGAGTTACCTGGATGAGTTACCTGGATGAGTTACCTGGATGAGTTACCTGGCCATAGTGCAGCCCTGAGTATCACAGTACTTCCTGCAGTGACTCTTACCTTCCCCTTCAGCGATGGTGTTGGTCTCGGCGGTGCAGCTGACTCCGTCTGAAGAACACGACTTGAGGAAATCCTGAGAGGCTTCGTTCTGCTGTGGAGCTGAACACAACACTCAGAGTTACTGACACCAGTACACCTGACCAGTTCAAACACAAACCTAACACCTTTACTGACACCTTGGTTAGTTTGAGTCGTATTTTGTTCCTGATTAACTTTAACTTTAAACTTCTTCGTTTATTCAGTAACAAAAACATCACTAATCAGTGAGTCTGCAATCAGCATCGATTCCAGCAGTAATCCTCCTCCTCATGGACTGGTACGACCTCTGCATTATGTCCTGTGGGATGATGTCATACTGTGGTATGATGTTGTCCTGAGGGATGATGTCTGTGGAGGCTGTTAACGCTGTCGCTCCTGATCACTAAACCAACCCCACAGGTGTTTGCTGAGGTTTACATCACGGCTCTGATTCTCCTCCAGAAACAATACCAGAACTAAAACTAGTAAGTTTGACGCTTCTGGACTGACAAGAACAAGAACCGAGATCAAACTGAATGTGTTTCAGTCTCTGGAAATGATTGACATGACGAACTCTTCTTCTGTGGTTTTTCGGCTGACTGAATGCGGCAGCATCTGGCATTTAGACTTAAGTACTGCTTGTGTTCTACTGAACTCACCTCAGACCAGATGTGCCTGAAAATAAACAAACTGAAGCGACCAATGAGGAGAGGGACACCTTTAGTGTCCTTGAGTTTTTGAGGAGATGAGGATAGACCACGCCCCCTCACACCTGTTACGGACAGACGTGTGGATGAACCAGGGTCATCATATTTGCCCCCAATAGCAGGGGCATTAAAATGACCTCAGGCTCTGGACTGAATTGAGGGTTTTTTATTTTTTCCATCATTTCTGTCAAATCTGAAGAAACCTGTGCAGAGGTGAGCTGGACAGGCCCTGACGCCCATGAACTACAGATGATCTAAATAGAACCCTCAGCTGTTTCAGGTAGGGTTCTCTGTGTTGCTCCCTCAGAAGATAAAACATGAAGGAACCATGTGTTCAGGTGTGGTGTTACCTGCAGCAACCTGCGGCAGCAGGTCCACCTCCATGATGAAATCCTCCTTCAGGCAGAGGAAGCCAACGATAGAGAAGAGGTAGACGAGGATGAGGGCGAGGAGCGCCGTCAGCAGGATGGAG
>CM075195.1:645000-692500 GCA_037577475.1 Chaunax sp. Z400
CTGTGGTTTCAGGAGGTTCTGTAGGCCCTTGTTGTGTCTCGCCAGCTGTAAACAAACACCGATGAGAGTCAGACCTCCTGTCAGCCAATAGTGGAGTCCAGACAGATCCCAACAGCCAATGAGGAGCTTGTGTTTAGTCACCTGCTGTGCCAGGATGTAGATGTTGTGTCCCACCTCACGAGGGGAGACCTCCACGCCCTCACACTCACTGTCCTGCTGGTAGGCCTTCTTTATCACCTCCATCTGCACACACACACACACATTATAAAGGACTCCTTTAGTCTTTTCTCTGCTGTAAAGAACAGGTTCTGACCAGTTCTCGTGGTCGGAGGTTGAACAGGATCCTCTCGGCATTCTCGCTGTCATGGCGACTCTCCATCAGGGCCAACAGCAGCTTGGAGGCGTTGTCCTGGCAACCAGACAGAAAACAGTGACTGTAGTGTAAAGATGGGACACTGTGGACCACAGGGTCAAAGTAAAGTACAGAAATGTTGCTGTGACTTTATGGCACTTTTATTGTGAAGGAGAGAGCAATGGATTAATATAATGCTTTAAATGCATTAATCAACATGATGGTCCAGGTGGAGTCCTGTTTGTGTCACTCTCCTCCACCTCCTGATGGAGGTACTCGACTCTTCAGCTGCTAAGTCCTCTACACTCTACCTTCAGCTGCAGCACCATCTCCATCCGATACCGACACAGAGGACTGATGTCATTCAGGATCAGGGCGGTGATGATGTCGATGCCGTTGGACTCGTGGGTCACGATGCATGTCTGAAACACACACAGAGAAGCTGAAGGTCCACCTGAGGGTCTACCTGCTCCTATGACCGGTGGAGTATCACCTACCTGGTTCTCCTGACAGGGGCCCTGGCAGTACTCGGTGAGCGTCTCCAGGGTCTGAGTGATCAGGTGGACGTTTGATTCGTTGATGTAGAGACCCAGCAGGCCCAGACCTCCAGTGGTGCTTCCACACATGATGTCCAGGAACTGAAGAGTCTCACACACCAGGTTGTAGTTGGTCTTATTGTTCTGGCAACGCAGGAAGTTCTGGAAACACAGACATGCAACGGCAAAAGGCTCAGTCCTCCTCCATACATTATCTGTCATGTTGTTATAGCCAGTTACATTCTGTAGTCAGGAACAAGCCCCCTGTGGGCGGAGACTGACCTGCAGGTCCTGGTTGTGGTTCTCACAGAGCAGCTGGAGGAACCTCAGGATCGGCATCATGATGGTAACGGCTGGCCCCATCTCCATCTCCACCTCCCTCTGCTCCTCTGCTGGTTGAACCGACAGGGTGGTGGCACCTGTTAGTGGGGCGATGGACTGGCCCTGGACCAGTAAGTGGTGACCGCCTGTACTAGCGAGGACCAATGTTGTAGAGCCGCCTTTAAAAAGGAGAAACGATAAATGTCGTTATAACAGCTGATAACGAGACGCTTCAGGTCAAAAACAGCAGAAGAAAAGTTTTGATATTTGTAGAATAAAGTTAATATTTGATAAAGTAACTTTTAAAATGATATATTTTATTATCTATTGAGAATTTCTCTTTCATATCTTTAAGATTCTTAACTATCAGCCCTTGTTTATTTGTTTTGACTACATTTTATCGTCCTTTTTGTTTGTTATTCACAACATTTATTTATGTCCTTCATCTAGACAACAAACATGTCTTCATCGATACATTAATCAGACATTCATGTTTAGATATGTTCTATTTTACATTGAACTCCAAACTATTGAGATAAAACTGTGAAATTTACCAAACTTCATCTACAAAGATTTATTTAGACTGGAAATTTATTTATACTGGAGATTTATTTAGATTGGAGATTCATTTCCTGAGAATTTAAAGTCTCCAGTCAAACATTTTGATGCTGTTTGCTCCATTTTTGTGGATGGTTTGAGATCAGACGAGGAGGTTTTCCTGGTTCTCTCTGAACATTTTTGCTTCCTCAGGATATTTTTCTTTAAGTTGGAGGATGAGCAGCTGATTGGTTTTTAGACTTTAGATGGTTGCTGTAGCGCCATCATCAGGATGCTAGTTGAGGAAGTTAAACATAAGACTGGATCTGTGTGCAACATTTAGCATTTTTACTCAATGCTACCGGTACGTCTGCTACTCATCCCTCTCTCACTTTATCACCTCTCTACATCCCATCCCTTCATAGTCACAGAGGATCAGGAGATACAGACCATCATTGTTGACGGAGCATCAAACTCATTTGAAGCAGTAAACGATGAACAAGTACAGGTTGGTATGATGGAGTAGTAGAACAGCTGATGGACTCACCGCTCTCCAGATCCTTCTCGTTGGCCTTGTGCGTCATCTCTCCAACGTTCACAGACACAGTAGCTTTTATGTCCGTCTGCGCCTCTTTCATGCGGTCATGAAGAACCTTGAAGAACTTCTCGGACTTGTTGTCACCCATCATCAGTTTGTAGAAGGAGTTCTGGAGCAGAACGACACCACGTTTAGTTAGTATGAAAGGGGCGGGGCTTTCACTGAGGCATCACCGACAGCGTCAGAGGACTGAATCAACCAGGATCCCCAGCTGGCTTCCCATCCATAAGTGATGTGGTGGTCACTGCTACATCACTGATAGCATCACTAGATTTGTTTCAGGATCCAGATCCAGGAAGTTTTAAAGGTTTTCTTCAACATTGACGACATTTACGCAAAAACTACTGAACCCATTTCTAAAAAATGCGGAAGGGTCGAGGATGTATCGTTTATAGAGTTCATATTTCTGAGTCTGTATAGTGTGGTCCAGATCCAGGTAGTGATCCAGATCTGCTGGATCTAAAGATGTATTAGTAGGAATTGATCTTTATTTAGCCACTATGCTAACAAGTAGGGTAGAAACACACGACTACCAGCTGAGATAATGGAGTTTAGAGCCATCTGGTACAGATTAAATATATATTAAATATATCCAGATGAATTCCATCCATCCATCCATTCTTCCATCCATCCATGGTCCATTTTCCCGTCACTCCCTCGCTTGAGGCAACCCGGAGATGGTAATCCACTGATTAAAAGCAGAGAACCGTGACCTCACATTTGGCGGTGCTGACTCATACCAGCCCCTTAATACTCTGCTGCAAACTGTTCCAGTGGGTGCTGAAGATCAGGGACTGATGAAGCTAATAGAACAACATCGTCAGCAAAGAGCAGAGTAGCAATTCTGAACTCCCAAAACCGGACAGTGTCCTCTCCTTGACTGCCTACCAAACCAGCTGTTTAACCCTGACTGGAGCTTTATTGAATTAACGTTAAGTATAAGACTGATTGTTTATTTTTGGTGTCACCTGTATCTCAGTGTTTCCTCCCTCCAGCAGACAGATGGCTAGCTGGATGCTCTCCTCAAAGATCTTGTCGTTCTTTGTGCTCATCACCAGATCGGTGAACAGCTTCGTTCCTCCTTCTTTGTCCAGACGACACTGAACCACTGCCACCGCCGCCCAGTCCCGCTCCTGCTCCCCTCCTGACACACAAATACTATTACTATATACTATTAACAAATAAAACGCACATTAATATAATGAAAATAATCTGGGTGACAAACAGCAAAGACGAGATCAGTGAAGTTCAGCCCTCCACCAGTTACTGACACAGAATTCAGTCTGTATGTGGATACATCCAGGATCTTCACCATCATGATTCACCATGATCAGTTGGTCTTTGTTTTGATTGGCAGTTGGTAAACTAGCTGAAAGGTGAATACCGCCCCCTACAGGGTTGGAGTGTCAGTAGACCCTGAAGAACCCTGTTTCCTTCAGGACTCATACAGGAATGTTCCCTATAGTGATACTTAGCTTAGCTTTCTAATGCTGATGTCAGAGCCTTCCTTTGCTCCTGAACAGATTCAGTTTAATGACTACCTTCACATCACCAGGCTGGACAGACTCAGCATTCAGAATGTTACCAATGCGTTCATTTGGGTCTGAACACCATGATTCAGAGCAGCGTACCTGGAACTCCGAGTTCTGCCAGGTCGTTCTTTGGGTTGTTCCTCTTGTTTGGAAACAGATAGTTCTGCAGCAGAATCTTCCGCAGTGAGATTCCCTGAAACATTAGTTTATTAGTGATCCAACATTGTGACATCACAGAGTTGAGACCAGGAGGCGGCGTCAAAGCAGTTTTTAACTTCAACTTTATTTGTCCCCAGAGGGCAATTGGCTTTGCAGCAAGACATTAAAAAACATTGACAAGACAGACCAATATTGTTCACCCTATATATGCTCCCTTTAGGTAATATTATCAGGAAACACTCTATGAACTTTCATTGTTATGCGGATGATACACAATTATACTTATCAATGAAACCAGGCAAAACTAATCAATTAATTAAACTTCAGGCATGTCTTACAGATATAAAAAACTGGATGACGTCCAATTTTCTGTTACTCAATTCTTATTGTGCTGGGCCCTAAACATCTCAGAAACTCACTATCTAATGATATAACCACTACGGATGACATTACGTTGGCCTCCAGCTCCATCATGAGGAGTCTTGGAGTTATGTTTGATCAGGATATGTCCTTTAATTCCCATATAAAACACATTTGAACGTGTGAACAATGAATTTGTTACTTCCAGGCTGGATTATTGTAATTCCCTGTTATCAGGCTGTCCCAACAAGTCTCTAAAGACTCTCCAGCTGATCCAGAATGCTGCTGCAGGTGTCCTGACCAGAACTAGTATCAGAGATCATGTCTCTATTATCAGTGTTGTTATTGTAGTAGTTATTATAAATACTACAAACTATAATCTCTCTTATATAACAGCTGTTATTGTTATTGTGGTTCAACATTTCATGTCTGTGAATTAAATTGAATTAAATTGGTTTCACTGACCTTGTCATCAAAGTCCAGTGTCCGGATCAGCATCTCCTGCAGAATTCTCAGGACTTTGATGCAAAGCTTCTCCTCTGTCAACATTAATGCCTTGGTGTGTTGGATCAGCCTAAACACACACAGAGACACACACATTATTCCCGTTATCCCGTCAGCAGGTCCTCAGGTTTGGTCTCGGAGGACCTGAACCTACTTGGAGATGAATCCTCCGGACTCGCAGCGCTGTCGGGCGTCAGTTCCCTCCAGAAACAGCAGCTCCGGCTGGTGGAGGACGTCAACCAGGACCGAGAGCTCAGCGTTTACCAGAGGCTTCAGACGCTCCTCCAGAGTGTTGATGATGTCCTGAAGAGCAAAGACAGACACACACACACAGACACACACACACACACACACAGACACACACACACACACACACACACAGACACACACAGACACACACACACACACAGACACACACACACAGACACAGACACACACACACACACACACAGACACACACACACACACACACACACAGACACACACACACAGACACACACACACACACACACAGACACACACACAGACACACACACACACACACACAGACACACACACAGACACACACACACACAGACACACACACAGACACACACACAGACACACACACAGACACACACACAGACACACACACACACACACACACACACACACAGACACACACAGAAACACACAGACACACACAGAAACACACAGACACACACACAGACACACACACAGACACACACAGACACACACAGAAACACACAGACACACACAGAAACACACAGACACACACACAGACACACACAGAAACACACAGACACACACACAGACACACACACACACACACACAGACACACACACACAGACACACACACACAGACACACAGACACACACAGACACACACACACACACACACACACACACACAGACACACAGACACACAGACACACACACACACACACACACACACAGACACACACACACACACACACACACACACACAGACACACACACACACACACACACACACAGACACACACAGACACACACACACACACACACACACACACAGACACACACACACACAGACACACACACACACACACACACACAGACACACACACACACACACAGACACACACACACACACACACACACACACACACACACACAGACACACAGACACACACAGACACACACACAGACACACACACAGACACACACACACACACACACACAGACACACACAGACACACACAGACACACACAGACACACACACAGACACACACACAGACACACACTCTGATTACTGATGAGTTGTTTTTTTCTGGATAATCATAAAAATGTTGACGTTAGATTCTGTTTTTATCCGTCTTGTTTACATTTGATCCTTGTTTATTTCTCTTTTATTTATTACTGTGTAATCTTTTTAATCTTTGTGATGCTTCTGATCAGTTCTACACAAATAAAGGTAATAATAATGATCAGTAATACTAATGAGGTCTGTACCTGCAGCTTCTCGATGATGTTCTTGTAGTCCCAGGGGTTGCTCGGGGTGATGGGTCTGGAGGAGCGGGAGGAGGACTTGTAGTTTGGGTTGGAGCGGGACAGGGAGTTGAGGGCAGACGTGGACAACATGGAGCTCATCTGAGCCTCCAGGTCCAGAGGAATAGCAATGGAGCGACTCTTAGCTGAGGAAGAGGAAGAAACAGCTCCTTCATCAGGTTATCATGAAGAAGTCTTCAGATGTTTAATTCAAGTAACAACTGTTCAAATTAGCACTGATGTTGTTACACTATCGTATTTTACTATTAGATTTATGATGATCAGTTATGATGTATTTTAATATGGATGTTTTATCAGCACATAGAAGAAAATAATACTTAAAAACTTATTTAACACAGATGGTTCCAGGTTCCAGAGAAAAAAAGAAAATAATCATCCCATAAGAAATAAAGTGAAATCACTGTGACCAGAGTTTAAGCCCCGCCCCTCTTTGGGGCCATGTTGCTTCATAATCATTTAACATAGAAACATGATTAAAAGTCTAAACTGGTCTCCAGACTCTGGACTTTACTGGACTAAATGGACATTTTGATATGTAGACTGGTTTTCATGAAATCCCAGTTTAGGTTTGGGTTCATTCTGTCTGGTTTCAGATTTTATAATGTATTACAGGAATGTTGACAGTTAGAGTGGTGACATCATTGTTAGAGTGGGTGACATCATTGTTAGAGTGGGTGACGTCATCGTTAGAGTGGAGGGGAGCTGGAAAACTACTTAAAAATCTTCTCTTTAAATTGACTGGTTGGCGGAACCAGGACTGCGTGCGGTTGGCGGATCCAGGGCTGTGTGTTACCTGTCATGGCGAGCGTCTTGATGCAGGTCTCCACCTGTCCTCTGTGCTGCTGCTGCAGCCAGGGACAGTCCAACAGTCGGACAGACGACTGGAGCAGCTGAGTCATGATGGTGTGATGAGTCTAAAACACAGACAGGTAAATAAAGGTCTCACAGGTCATCTACCTGATGGCACGATACTTGGCACGCTCATCAGTCATGGTGAAAATGTAGGTACTTAATGGGTTTTGGTAAAATGGCTCACCAGTGCCCCCTAAAGAACAAGTTTAACGTACATGTCCAACATTCAGCAGTCAGGTGTGACCTACATCTAGAATAAAGTTTCCTGGAGCTGTGACCTAAACAGGTTGCAGTTGACTCATTCTTTAACTCCAACAGATTTTGTCCGGTCGACTTCAGATTTGGTCGGGACACTCTGACACTTAGGATGAAAGGTTTTTGAAATCCTGAGCTTTCTTTGAACGGCATAGACATGGCAGCAAATTCTGATGTTTTGCCATGAAACAGGAAATTTCATGGTGATGCTGTTCATGGTCCAACCTGACCCTAACCTGTTGGATGAGAGTCTCGGCCTGAAGACGTCTACATTGACATCCTCCTACTGACCTGTTGACCTTATTGATCTCAAATTGGGTTAGAAAAGCAACAACACCTTGATGAAACTTTATTGTGACCATGGTGCATTTCTTTTAATGGTGTAGCCTTGGCAGCATGGTCAAAGTCCATGTTTGGCCATAAACAGGAAGTTGTTGTTGAGGGGCCACGGAAGACTCATAAAAACTGCAATCTGATGTGGTTCTACAGCGCCCCCTAGGACATATCAATGAAGCAGCCCTCGCCAGATGTTACAGCTAGACGAACGAAACGCATCGAGATCTACAAAGAAGCCTGTAAGTACCATGACCTAAAGCCTGCAGGAAGTCGGCCATTTTGAATTTTCTATACAATGTAGGTGCATCTTTACAGATGCCCTTTAACAAACTCTTCCTCAAGATTTAACCTGATTTCCTTTGACTTTGGCATGGCAACACAGCAAATTTCAATAACTCAACATGAAAGAGGAAGTTGTTAAGAATTGTTGGAAGTCACAAAACATGTGATCTGATACTGGTTTCGGCTCCACAGGGGCCCCTGAAAACTCCAGTGAAGTCTGGGTCATGTCTGTCATAATGAGATCTAAAAAAAGCCTCTTGGTGCCATGACCTCCACCCAACAGGACCCTGTCATCTGCTGATGACATCATCGCCTCACCAGGCTTCCTCCACACTGACCTGCAGAGAGGTGCTGTTCTCAGAGAAGGGGGAGCTGAAGAAGGCGTTGATGGTGTCAAAGACCACGTTGATGATGTACTTCTCCAAGATGGGATCAGACAGACGTTTGTCTCTTTTGTTACAAACCTGTGGAGGAAAAAAACAAAACACTGAAGCATGTTTGAGGCGGTTCCATCAGTAACGGTCACCAGGACAACGCTGTTACCCTCGCCATGTCCACGGTGAAGTCTTCAAACAGCTTCCAGATGTGGTTTGACGTGTAGATTTCCTTCATCTCCACCTCTGTGTCCACGTAACAGTGATTCACAAAGTTCACGTAGGCAACCTTCACCTGCAGGCACAGAGTTTAGTTACAGCGACACGTCCTGCAGATAACGTAGAGAAGAGATCAGGTTTACATCGGTCTGTCTGTCTTAGCAGGATTACACAAAAAAAAACTGATGGATTTTATTAACTTGGTGGGATGATTGGTCATGTGACAGCAAAGAACCAATTATGGCGGATCTGGATACAGGGGGCGGTACCTGCTGGACTTAGTGTGTGAAAGTAGGAGGATGTATGTAACCAATGACTCCTCGTATCTAACAGCTTCATGGACAAAGGAGCAGGTAAGAGGTGGGTAAAGCCAGCAGAGACCATGAACGCATTGAGTACCTCGGTGATGCAGTCCTCATGGGTCACCACTCGGATCACGTCCTCCAGGGGCAGCAGGGAGGTACATTTGATCTCCGTGTAAACATTCTTCCCCTCAGCGCAGGCTGCTAACAGCTCCACCAGAGAGATGTGGTACCTGCACAGGTAAGAGAAGGTGTTCATCATCCAGGGCTCTGTCCTCCAGCCACAACAACGTCACGGCTGACATCACAGTAAAGGCTCATTTATACTCCATTTAGTACAAAAATAGATAGATGCCCACATACCTCCATACGTCTTTTACATTGGATTCGATACATCCACAGGAGGGCAGTGAAGAGTCAAAAGTTTCAACAACAACAAATATGGTGACGGTCGGAGGAGGTTGTGATGATGTAACTAGTAAATACAAAGCGGTAAAAGTGGAGGTAACGATGTTCTCGGCGGTGGTCTGTGAGGTCATTAAATACATCGAGACTTGAGGACGGAGAGTTTTTTCACCTTGTTGTTTCTGTACAGGGTTGTTTTACCTGACCTGAATTGTAACTAAACGGCCCCCAAACATTTCCGGTGGTATCGCTCCATTTAAATACTTACGAAATGAACGCAGAAGACGTACGGAGGACTCCGTATCAGTCTATAACGTAGAGCATAAACAGGCCTTCAGAGGGGGTGATGTCATCGTTAGAGTGGGTGACATCATCGTTAGAGTGGAGGGGAGCTGGGGAGTACATCTGGTACTTTTAATTATTATTATAAATTACTGATGTGTATTATCTCATACTTCATTATTCTCTTTTCTTATCTCTTTTCTCTCTTCTTTCTTTTCTAAATAGCCATCTTTAATTGTTGTTTTAGTCTCTACATCCTTTTTCACTTCTTTTGTTCCATCAGTCACCTGTTCAGCACCTTGAATGTGATGCTGATTGAAAGAAAGGTGCTGTATAAAGAAAGTTTGATTGATTGATCGATGTCACCTCTGAAATGAACGTCAGTCCCTCTAAAGCTAAACATAAAACGCTATAGGATTAGCTGGAGAGCTCGTTGCCATGGTTACCTGAGCGGGCTGCCCTCGCTGACCCCCTCCCTGCTCTCTGCCATCAGCTCCAGCATGACGTTGAAGGAGGTCTTGTCGTTGTAGAAGACGACCACCTCCTCGCCTGCATTGGTCAGCTGCACAGAGACAACAGGGTTACATCATCACGCTCACACAGACACGGTCTGAACGGCGTCTGGTCCTCCTCACCTCCGTCATGATCATGTCCTGACACTTCTTGACGTACTTGCCCTCGGCCTTGATGATGGTGTGGAGGAAGTTGAGGTACTGAACGTGGCGGCCGTGCGTGGCCAGACAGTGGATGAAGTGCTGCAGGACGCTCTCGGAGATCTCGCTGCACAGCTGGTAGTTATTGTTGAAGATGTACTGAACCGTCTCCGCCTCCAGCAGCTGCAGACCGAGGACCAGAGGTCAACCTTTAGTTTCACTTTGGGTCAATCGTGATGATTTAAGAGTCAAACAGAGACTAATCCTGTTTCTGATTAATTATGTTAATAAAATGTCAGGAAATACTACAAACAAGTGACATTTTCATTTTCCTTATTTTGTCCTTGTACCTTAACATCTGGTACTTAAACTACATCTGGTACTTAAACTACATCTGATACTTAAACTACATCTGGTACTTAAACTACATCTGGTACTTAAACTACATCTGGTACTTAAACTACATCTGACACTTAAACTACATCTGGTACTTAAACTACATCTGACACTTAAACTACATCTGGTACTTAAACTACATCTGGTACTTAAACTTCATCTGTAATGAAATAAATGGACTAAAATAATAAAGTGAACCAAACCAATAACGGTTTTTACCCCAGGGTTGAGGAAGAGGTTGAGGTTCTTGTGCAGCAGAGCCTGGTTCTCTTGGTTCCCCATACAGAACTTCTGTAGGAACAGATGAGTGTATCTGATGATCTCCTGCATCTTCAAGTCATTCTGCAAACAGAGAGGAAGAGGACAGGGTTCCTTCATCATGCTGTGCTTTTCAAACCTGAAGCTGTTTCCAAGAACAAAGATGGAGTTCTCCAATCAGCTTCGGGTTCAGTTGAAGACCCTTATCTACGCTGCTTTTGTTCGTTTACACTGAACTGTATTATCGGCGAATAAAGTCCAGCGCTTTGTAAACCATAGAATGCAGTGGTAATGACAGTCATTTAGCATCCTGTTGGCGGTTGATCTCTTCCTCTGTTCAGAAGGACAGGGCCGACGCTGTCTCCCCAGTGTGGTAACAATTTCTTCTTCCTTGAATTAGCTGCTACCTGCTTCTAGCTGCTTTTTACATCTAGTTGTGGATCACACAAAATGTCCCCCAAAATGTCCCACCCCTGTCCTGTAACCTCGCCGGCTCACTCCTTCATACAGACGTTGATCCGTCACTGTTAATACCTTGGCTACTGGTTTGGAGGAGGAACAACATGACCTCCATTATGCCTCCGTAACTTTTGTACAGAATGGAGGAGCAGTAAAGGTGCAACAGTCCCGCCTTGAACAGGCTGGATGGGATGAGATGCTTTTACTTTGGCGGTGAGTGGTCTCACCTGGTCGTAGGACACCTGCAGCAGATCGAGCATGACTTTATGAGCTCCCATGTTCTTTAGCAACCTCTGCTGCTTTTTCCAAACTCCAGTGCTGCACATCTTATTCAACCTCTCCAGGATCTAGAGAAGAGGCAGCGGCAGGACAGAAGGAGACGAGCGAAAGGAAAGAAACACAGATTCATGAAATCTGTCAAATTAGTTGTCCCCCAAAGTCTCTGCTGGTTAACATGGATCTGATTTACTGTCAAACAAGCAAACTCAGGATAAACTGAAAAAAAGTCTGAAGTAATTTTTGGTTTGAAGAAAAAAAAGACAGATAAAATATGTTGGGAATCACTTTTGACTGACTGACTCAAACCAATCATGGTAACTACCTCCTCCACAGGTATCAGTATGTTCAGAAGAAGAACTAACTTCCACCGTCAAGAACGTCTTTTCATCCATTCAGCAGGATTACACAAAAACTACTGAACCAGTTTCCACTAAACCTCGAAGACAGATGGGGCATGGGTCAGGAAAATGATATTAATGCATCACAGTAATGGTGATGTTGTTGACCATCGGTGGTCTGAAGGCAAAGCCCTGGATCTACCAAGGGATCTATGGTCAACCCTCACCTATGGTCATGAGCTCTATAGAGACTGACAGAATGAAATGAAGCAGACTAGTGACTGAAATGATCTTCCTCTGTAGGGGGGCTGGGTTCAGTCTTAGAGATAGGGGAGGAGTTTGGAGTTGAGCTGCTGCTCCTTCATGTTCAAAAGAACCGGTTAAGGTGGTTCAACATCTGGTTAGGATCCTCCTGTGGCCTCCCTCTTGGAGGAGATCCTGGGGTAGACCCAGAACTCACTGGAGGGATTTCATATCTCACCTAGACTAGGAACACCTCGGGACCCACCAGGAGGACTTGGAAAAAGTTACTGGGGATAGGGACGTCTGGAATACCTGATTAGTCTGCTGACACCACAACCCGACCCTGGATAAGAGGAAGATGGATGGATGGATGGATGGATGGATGATCCATAGATCGTGAGGTTTTCGAGATGTTTCTATAGATCTAGATAAAGCGTGTGATTAATGTGGTTTTAATGTTGTTGTTGTGTTGTTGTTTTATTGTTGGTTCTGTTAGCTAGCTAGGTTGCAGGACAGGTTCTGCAAGGTTTTAATTATGGGTGTTGGTGATAAACACAGTAGACTATAGACTTTCTAATTATGTATCAGTCAGTCTTTTTTTTAAGATATATTTTGGGTCTTTATTCTGAGATAGCGACAGGAAGTACAGGAGAGAGTGAGGGGGAAGACGTGGCAAAGGGCAAGGAGTGGAATCGAACACGCCGTAGCCCCAGTATACGGGAGGGGGATAAAGATTAGCTGTCATTAACTGTATAATGTGTTATTTCTGAAAAACGGTTCCATGGTAGTCCACCGGAAGAAGAGGCTCTTGGCCTCTCGATGAAGACTCTCATGGTCCAACGCTACTTCACATTATCAAACATCATCAAACTACACCTGTTGTTTTTGTTGTTTAGAGAGACTCCAGAAACTACAGACAACTTTTTAACCTCTTCCACTCCACCACTGTTTCTGTATCTTCTCAACCTCTCAGACTAAAACCTGTATTTCAGTATAAAGTGTATCTGTGTCTTAGAGGTAGAGTATGGTCCAGTGGAGCAATACACCCGGTCACTGGAAAGTCTTAAATGATGGTCTTTACGGGGTAATATTGAGACTAAGCATTGCTAACTCTGCCAAGGAGGTTTTTGTTGTCTATTAACAGGATCACTCAAAAGGTTTTACATGGATTTTGCTGAATTTTTTTGTAGAGGTAGGGTAAGGTCCAAGGAACAATCTTAGATTGGTGATCCAGATCATCATCTGGATCCGGAATGTTTTCAAAGGATTCTTTACCACTGTGGGACAATTACTAGATTTTATCCTCTAACTTTGTGGACAACTCCCTATGCCCCCTCGAGGTCTTTAAGGTCCGCTGAACAGGTACTTCTCGTAGTCCCAAAAACTGAGCTTAAGACCAGGGGCGACCGAGCGTTCTCAGCTGCAGCACCTAGGTTGGGGAATGATGTTAGGACGGCCCCAACTCTGCCCGTTTTTAAATCACGTCTTAAAACTCATTTATACTCATTGGCTTTTAACTCAGTTTGAGAGTTATGTGGTTGCTGTCTGTTTATCTTATATTTATTTTCTTAGCTGTAGTTTTTTTAGTTGTGTTCTTATGTGTTTTTTAAACTTGTTTTATGAATTGTGTTTTATTTATCTTATTTGATTGTACAGCACTTTGGTCAACCTCAGTTGTTTTTAAATGTGCTCTATAAATAAAGTGGATTGGATTGGATTGGATAATGTCTACAATGAGAAGAAAGAGAAACGTGTCAAAGGACACAGATGCCCCCACTACTGGAAAAAAACCTTGAATGTGAGCAGACTGACATGGAATTCACCAAATTCAAATATGCCTCATAATTTAAGTTTAATTTAAGCTCAAGAAACCAATCATGGCTTTAGGGCTCTTACAAAGCTTGAGCGAAATTTCATTGGATTCTGTCCAGTGTTTTTTTCATCAGATGAAACAAAAGGCAAACAACTGATTTGAACTTTGTGATGCGACACCAAACAAGGACTGTAGATTATATCTTCTTATGAAGTAGACAACGTTAGCAGCTGCCTCCTTCAGATACGGTATGAGCAGAAGAAATGAGTAAACACACCAACAACTCTTTGATTGCTCATATTTGGAGACATTTAAAAAAAACTCCACCCTATCCTTTATTTGCTCTTTATTTATGTTTGTGATTTTTGGAAGAGAAATGAAAAGCCAGCATTGGTGAAGAGCCAAAAGCAAGAGCACTGCCTAAAGGAACTCATCAACAAGAGGACATCACAGCTCCGCCCACATTGATTGATTGACAGGCAAATTCTGGGAAGGTGACTGAAGATAGACCACAGCAGAGATGGATACCTCCACCACCCTTAGAACAGATGAGCTCTTCTAGGAAAATAGATGTTCTCACCTCTTTGACTTTCTGGTAGTTCTCATTGCCCTTCTCCTTCTCCTTCTTGGGTGTCGTATCCTCTGTTGCCCCCTACAGGATGTGGAGGGTAAAACAGCATTTGCATAGGATGGAGAGGGTAAGACAGCACATGGAGTTTTCTCTGGATAGGTACACCCTTGAATCACAAATTAGACTCTTGCATTAACACATTCTGTGTGTTACGGAGTGTTCACACCAAAGCAACGTGAAGTCAAATGTTTGTGCTGCGCGATTACATACAAAGTCAATGAAAAGTCGCCAGTAGACACAATTGCAATGCAATTTGTGCACCGCTCCAAAATTTGTGTTACTCACATGTTTACACAAGTTGAAATATTTCAACTTAGGCAAGAAACTGGCCTGATGCTGTGACGCGAAAGCCTGTCAGTGTTTTTGTACGCTTGTACATCAGTATGACGTCGATGCAGAAATGGTGGACAAACTCATTGTGGCTGTTTGTGGACTCCAGGAGCTATACGACCCAACTCTGTATACCTACCGGGACCAGACGTAGTAGTACCTCGTAGCTGCAGTTGGAGGGCGCCAGATTGCAGCGCTAGACCAACATCAATCATCCAGAAACAGTCTTGGGTTTGCGTCACATGTATGAGTGACGCAAGTAAACCCAAATGATCCTGTGGTGACATTCATGTGAAGAAAGCGAGTAAAGTAAAGTGAGCCGAAAATGAGAAACATGTTTGGTGTGAACAAACCATTATCATCATAAACACATATTTGTGATGATAAATTTTGGGCTGGACATTCATGTCTGCAGAGAAGTCCATGTGGAGCAAAAGAATGATGTCATGTGGATCCTCAGGGATCCTCAAAGACGGTTGAAAAACCATCAATCTATAAACTAAGCTGTGTAGGCAGGAAAACAAAGACGCCACTTTCCAATATTCCTTCAACCCAGTGATCTGCTTTGACTGCAGAACAAATGGCTTATTGCTTGTTTGGTTATCATTTTTAGGCTTGATAGAGTGTAAGTTTGTTTGACAGTGATAAAATGGTGTCATAAAGACATTTTTGTCTTTATTTCACATTAGAAAGCAACAATAAACAGAGAGAGAGAGAGAGAGAGAGAGAGGCGAGACATGCAACCAAAGTCCAAACCAGAATCTGAACCCAGGACCATGTAGTCGCACCTGAAACACCAGCAAGCCCCAAACCAACGTTTAGTACAGTAAGTTCAAACCAGAATACATTTTCTTTCCTTAGTATTTGAATGACCCCCCCCCCCAAGGTTCTGTCTTCACCCGTGTCAGTTTGTCAGTCTGTTAGCAGGATTACAAGATCTACTGGCTCAAATTCTATAAGGTTTGGTGGAAGAGCCAAGGAAGAACCCGTCTGATTAACGGTACGTAAACTCATTTTCATTGGGAAGCACTTAGAGCGGGGCATCTCCGGCTCCACAGCGACAGAAGAGAAGGTGTTAGTGACGAAGCAGCCAATCAGAGAAATAAAAAGTTATTTTCTGATTGTTGCTTCTGAAGCACTTTGTGTGAATTCAGGCAAAGTGCAGGTCAAACAAACACACCTGCATCTCTTTGATCATCTATGACACAACAAAGAGGAGTGAGATGGAAACAGTGATGCCTGCTACTGGCTACCATGTTTTTTTCTATAACTAATGTTTTTAGCCTTCCATCCAACCTCTAACCCCAGACACACTCATTGGCTTGGGTCTACAGGCCGACGATCCAAAGGCCGGTCAGTGGAAATGTCCCCAACAGAGCAATATAATAATAACAACAAAATACAGGCTGACTGGGTTCTCTGCAGATAAATTATAAGTCATGATTCAGATACATACAACCATATTATGACATCTTTCAATACTTTGTGGTTGTATGAAGAATGGACTAACCCTAACCCACCAACGAAAGGTGGGGGAGGTTATGAGATGGGTATTTGTTTGTTTGTTTGTTTGTTTATGTTTGTATGCAGAATAACTCAAAAAGATTTGAATGGATTTCACTGAAAATTTGTGGAAAGGTGGGCCAGGGGGGAGGTGAATAGGTGATTAGATTTTGAGGCTAATCCAGAAGATGATGGTGACGTCAGGACCAGCCTTACTCTGCCTCTGATTGGCTTGGTATAATTTTTCTCACGTAATGAGGGGCTACGCCAGTCAGAGGCAGAGTAGGACGGGTCATAGCATCAACGTGATAGAATAGAGGGATGTGCTCTCCGGATGCCCTCCAGTTAATAAACGTTGAAACTACCAGGATAACTGTGCTTGTGCTGTTTGAAGCAGTGGCTAAGAGTTAGTTTGTTAGTGGTTATAGTGACTTGGAATGTCACTCAGCCATATAGACAAACAATACCACACCCATTAGTTCTGAAAAATAATATGTCTTTAGATAATAATCATGAATCGACCTCATCTCCCTGTTTGTTTGAACTCTGTTTGAACCTAAAGCTGTACGCTGATGATGCTGCCCTTTTCACCACCTCCTCACCCGTCTTCCTTCCTTACAGTCATCTTTACGTTTCTAAAATGTTTTTTTCTGTGTCTAGTTTTTAAAATTTGTAAACAGATATGACCCACTAATATCAGACACAAACATTTTCATGTCCAGGCAGGTTTTAGTGAATTAAAATCTATTGCATGGATGGCTAAAATCCTAAACATTGTTGGCAAACATAAGCCTTCAAAAGGGTGTAAAAACAAAAGGATCACATCACCCTAACTGTGAATATTGTCGATCACACGATATATGCTAAAAGTGACAGAAATCTAAAACAAAGTCAGATACAGTATATACATTTGATAAATGATATACATAGGGTGCAAATCAATAACAGAAGGATCTGATTTGTAGAAACATGTCTCAACTGAGAGCAAACCATAAGACCTAAAGGCCAAAATACAGAAGTGGGTGCATGTGAAGAAAAGGGGGCTAAAAGAATGAATGAATGTCCTAATTGTTGTTTGGCACCTTGATGAAGGCTTGTAAAGGTTTATTTAGCTGCCTAAATACAGGATGCCTTTAATCCACAATCTAAAAGCTCCTTGACTTATGTTGCAACCATATTTTGGGAATTTTACACGTCCACATGTGCACCTCAAACTCTACGTGACTGAACCAGCTACTTTAAAGTGGACTATGAAATTAAGGTGAAAGCAGTCATGTTTTTGTTGTCACCTCTGCTTTCTCCTTCTTGTCTTTCTTATCTTTCTTCACGTCCCCTCCACCTGAGCCCTTCTTCTCGACCCACAGTTCAGACTTCTCCACCAAAGTTCGGAGACGATCCAGATCCGCCTTGATCAGCTTGTAGTTTTCCACGTCCTGAGCTGAAATCAGTAACTGGACCTGCAATCGTACAGAGAAACATGCCGAGGATTAACATAAACGTCCTGCTAACAGTAGTAAATGACTTGCTCAGGATCACTTTTGTCCAACCCTAAGCTAATGAGCAACATCAGGCGCTGAGGATGTGTTTGTTTGAGTTCTGACTGGACACACAAGCTCATTTTCCTCCAGTCTCACTTTTAGAAGCTTGAAGTGCAGACTAGTTACACCTGTGAGGGTATGAATCACGAAAGACGAAATGAGGGTGGATATTTGGATTCGCAATTGGTGGTTTCTTCCAAAGGCTAACCTTGTTGAAGCCTGAGTAGCTCAGTCAGTAGAGCATCAGACTTATGTGGGTGTCAGATGAGTCAAATATATGGAGGTCTGTCAGAAGTCTGATTATGGATACCAGAAAATTTGTCAAATTAGACAGACTTCTGCACTTGGAAAACTACCCGGTGACGTCCATAAAATCTCCTCTTGTCGTTGCCGTCTCTGCAATTTTCATTGGGGCACCTTTATTTATACACTAATTACATATCGCTACTTTCCTTTATTTTCTGTCAGTCAGATCAATAATCTGATTGCCTTCCATCTTGGTTTTCCCAGTGTACCTGCAAAATACCTGGTCTAGTTTACTTCCACACAAAGGGGTCACAAGCCAGTGTCCTTCTAGTGCTGGTCCCAAACCCGGATAAATGAGGAGGGTTGTGTCAGGAAGGGCATCTGACGTAAAACTTTGCCAAGTCAATATGCGGAATACGAAACAGATGATCCGCTCAGGAGACCCCTAAAGGGAACAGCCGGAAGAAGAATAAGAAGTTCACTTCCATCATAAGCCTCCAGATCAGCTTCAGCAGTCCTTGCCATAGATACTCCCGTGTCTGAGCCCTGTCATACATGAACTGTATGTCTGCACGTAGGGTCCAGGGTTCAAGTCCTGTTCAGGCTTTGAGTTCATTCTCTAGTGGTTTGGCTCAGGAAGGTTTTTGTCCTCCAGAACAGGAGGCTTGCTGGCGTCTGTCAGCAGGATGACTCAAAAAGTTCTGAAGAGGTTCTGACGAAATGTTCTGTAGAGGTAGGGTACGGTTCAAGGAACAACCCATCAGATTCTGGTGGTGATCCGGATCATCTGGATCCAGATTATTTGGAAAGGATTCTTTATTATTGTGGGACATTTACCAGATTTTATCTTCTAACTTCCTGGATAACGTCTACAATGATTGGACAAAAATGACACGATGACATCATCATGAGATCTAGAACACATCAGAGTCTGATCTGGATCCAAGTCATATTCTGGATCTGGTGATCCAGAATGTTTAAATTTATAGGGCTAGCAGAAAATCCACTACTGTGAGATAAATAATAATAATAATAATGATCCAGACTGACCTGAGATCAGATTCAGTTAGGGGTCAAATTTATCTTCAACAGTTTCTTGTTGAAATCTAGTTTTTCTAGAATAACTATCAGACTAATAATGATACCAATGTGATCCAAATTCTAGGGGCAGGTTTTCATGGTCCAGGATCACATGATGAGGGTCAGCCTATCAGGGGACTGATGGTCACATGACATGATGTAGATACTGAGCTGCCTTTCTTCTTTTTCCGTTGGAGATTGAGGAAACTTAATTTTTCACTTGTGAAGCATTTTAGTTTAACATTTTTAGGAGAATGTATTAGATTTTGGCTAATAATCTAACATCATGTTCTCTTTTAATTGTGTGTGTGTGTGTGCACCTGTTTGAAGGTGTGCAGCATTTCCTGTCTCTGGCTGAAGTGTCTGAAGAGCAGCTGCAGGGCTCCAGAAACCAGTGGAGGGTATTCATGCATGGTGAGGTGGATCAGCACCCGTAGGAACATACGACCTCCCTCATCATCAACCTCTAGGATACTGTTCCCCTTCCTGTCCACACATACAGTGACGCATACATTCATGAATAAATATGTACATTCAGATGTCTCACGTATGAACCCAGCACTGTCACATACCCGACTCCAAACATAGCCTCTGCCTGCTCTCCGATGTGCTGCAGGTTGATGGTGGCTGAGGAGGGACAAACACACAGAAGTTAATGAACAACAAAAGGGCAACCAATCAACAAACCAACCAAACACCAACCAACCAACAACCAACCAATTAACCAACAACCAACCAATTAACCAACAACCAACCAACCACCAAACAACCAACCAACCAACCAACAAACCAACCAACCAACCAAACAACCAACAAACCAACCAAACAACCAACCAACCAACCAACAAACCAACCAACCAAACAACCAACCAACCAACCAACCAAACAACCAACAAACCAACCAACAAACCAACCAACAAACCAACCAACCAAACAACCAACCAACCAACCAAACAACCAACAAACCAACCAAACAACCAACCAACCAACCAACAAACCAACCAACCAAACAACCAACCAACCAACCAAACAACCAACCAACCAACCAACAAACCAACCAAACAACCAATCAACCAACCAACAAACCAACCAAACAACCAACCAACCAACCAACAAACCAACCAACCAAACAACCAACAAACCAACCAAACAACCAACCAACCAAACAACCAACCAACCAACCAAACAACCAACCAACCAACAAACCAACCAACCAAACAACCAACCAAACAACCAACCAACCAACCAAACAACCAATGGATAAGGATGAAAACAGAACCTCCTTGGTGGAGGTAATGATATGAGCTGTGTGTGTGTCTGTCTGTCTGCGTGTGTCTGTCTGTCTGTGTGCGCGCGCGTGCGCGTGTGTGCGCGTGCGCGTGTGCGCGTGTGCGTGCGTGTGTGCGTGTGCGTGTGTGTGTGTGCGTGTGCGTGTGTGTGCGTGTGTGTGTGTGTGTGTGCGTGTGCGTGTGCGTGTGCGTGTGTGTGTGTGTGTGCGTGTGCGTGTGCGTGTGTGCGTGCGTGCGTGTGTGTGTGTGTGTGTGTGCGTGTGTGCGTGTGCGTGTGCGTGTGCGTGTGTGTGTGTGTGTGTACCTGCGTGCTCCAGATTAGTGGTGGCATCAGCATCAGCCATCGGATAAACATCCACAAACTCCTTCTTAAACACAGACAGCAGGAATGAGAGGCGGTAGTCGAGACGAACGTTCAGGATGAACTGATGAGGAGCAGAGGACGGTTAAGTTACCGCGGCAACAAACTTTTTCACATTAAAATAATACATCTGTATCTGGATGATGTACCTGTAAGATCTCCAGTATCTTCAGCTTGGTGTCCATCACTGTCAGGTCCATCTTGTCAATACTATCTTTACTGCCTCTTTGTCCATCAAGCACAAGCGCTGCACCCAGCCCCGCCCCTCTGGCCCCTGAACCTCCAAATAAGGATTGCTTCCTGTTGAGAACCATGGTGGACATCATCTGACCCATCCCATGTATGGAGCGCTTCACGTTCTTCCCTGCAGAGAAGCAAGAAAATAGCAACGATGTTTGAGGTCATCATTACAGCCATCTGACCTGAGGTCAGGAAAACCCAACATGTCTTTTCTGTCCTGCCTGTCCCTTTGTCCTTGTCTGTCTTGTTTTTTCTATGTGTTTCACACATGGTGGATCAATGCCCTCTTTGATGAGAGATGGGTATTAGTTCCAAATAAAATGTAATAGGCTAGTTGCTCAAAGCCCAATCCTTCCCCTTTTGACTGACTCTGCTTTACATGACTTTTGGACTATAACGAACCTTCCCTGCTGCTGGAGCTACAGATACTGAAGCCAACAGAACTCTGTTCATGTGATGTTTTCATTCAACTGGACAATGATTTTTGATGAATGAATATTGGGTAGTGTTTCAATCTGGGGAAAGTGTAAGGTGCACCGCGAATATGGCTATAAAAGTTAAAAAAGTTAAAAAGTCAATTACTGATATAATTTGAATGGCCATTGTTTAATTTTGTATAAACTTCTTAAATACATGGTACCTTTTCAACTGCACATCAGTTTAATCATCCCTCCTACCTACATTCCTAGTCTTCAATAGTCCACTTGTCCTCGAGCTAATGTCAGCTAATGTTATTTACAAATAATAAGTACTGGCTACATACATTTTTAGTAACTAGAATAAAGAGTACCTGATCCCTCATCGTTGAATAAGACCCCAGCATATGCAGGGTTGGGTCTGCAGTCGATGATGCCCAACAGGGTTCTGGTGAGTCTGAGCAGCTCAAAGAAACTGTAGAAACCAAAGTAGATCAAATGTCGGGCCAAACTCACCACCTGGAGGAAGAGCAGTAAAACTGGTCACAGGAGAACAGAGGAACACATCATGATGGAGGAAGAAGAGGGAGGAGCTAGAGGAGTCAAAACAAACCTCGTATGTGAGCTTGTTTTTCTCCTCGTTGTGGAACGGCAGCTCATCGTTCAGGACGTTGTTCAGATACTCTTCCATGAAGGCCATTGTGTTGGAGAAACGGTTCTTTTTGTTGTCTCGGCTGTCGTCCATGTTGGAGTCGTAACTGATGACAACACATTAAACACTAGCAGTGTGGCTAAAAAAACATTTAACATTTAAACGTTAAACCTCAGCTGTCCTATGTTGGGGGGTTTCTCAGGGCTCTGTTCTTGTTTCCCTATATGTATGTATGTATGTATGTATATGTAAGTATGTATGTACTGTATATGTATGTCTATGTATGTGTTCTCACTGGACCCCCTCATAAGAACAAAAGGCATCTTTCATTGATTTACGGACAATAGCCATATACTGTATATCTATATCTCCCACTGACTGTTTAGAGGACATAAAAGAACGGATGTGTCTGGACTGCTTGATAGTCAGAGAACTAAAAATGAAGGTGGGTTTCTTTGGCCCTCCTTTGTGTCACATTGCCATGAAGCCCACAATATAGGCAGCTTTACAGATTTACAATCCCTCAAGTGTACAGGATCCCAAAACGGCACATTCTGCAAACTTCCGAGTCTGTTGGAGTGCAGTCTTGACCGGACTTTGTTTAAAAGATTAAAATCTATGAACACAAGTAAGTTTTCAGAGTGGGTGACTGTGTGCAAGTTCAGATGCCTGATGAATTACACAACTTTGCTTGGAGCCACAGTCACAGTTCCTATAGATCTGCATGCACTAGAGAATCTACTCATAAAGAACAAGGAACTGAACTCTGGAACCTCACATTAAAAGTCTGATGGTCTATGTGGTGGATTATGACTTTACTGGACTTTACTGGGTGAGCCATGAAGTGCTTATAACCTGGAAATGAAGGTGCAAACAGATTTATGATCTGATCAAGACAGAAGGAAAAATGTGGCTTTATGTATTTGGGGTTTAAAAAAAGGTGTTAAGAGGGCAACATAGACTTGAGGAAGTTTAACAGATACTACTGGGTGGCGTCCAGGTGCAGAGTCCTGTCCAACTCCATAAAGTAGATCATATCGATAATAAGACTACAAACAGTCCTCCAAGCATTTGTGTCACCTGACACCCACATAAGACAACAAACCCATCGCCTGAACAAGGACTTGATCCCTGGACCATTAGATTAAAAGTCTGATGCTCTACTGACTGAGCTACCCAGGAAGAACAGACCAACTGACAAACATGGGAGGATAAAGTATCTCTGCCAAGAAGTTCTGAAGCTCCTAGGAAGTTTTCAAGGATGTATAACGTGTTTGTAGTAAAGCTGTGGCTGTATGTATTTAGGGGTAATTAAATGTGCCCCAATGACATTTGCAAAGAGGGGACATAAACTTGCGGACATACCATGCAAGTTTGCAGGAATTTGTGCAGTTGTGTCAAATCACACACATTTGCTCGTGTACACAAGCAGCCTTCCCGCAGAGCTCAATGCATTAGAGACTCTCGACACAATCCTGATGGAATACGATCAGATTTTTCTGCTCGGCTGCAGAGGGACTTCAGTAACATTAAGATCTGCTGGTGTCCACAAGCAGGAAACAGTGTAATGTAATGAAACTGACAAAGGAGCAAGAGAAGACCATGACTGACCAAATTAGACTAAGCAACCCAGGGTTCAGGAACCTCCTAATGTGACTCTTCTTCTGGACATCATCTCTAAAATTGTTGTAGTATAAAAATGTACTAACTCCTTGATGGTGATGGAGGTGGGGATCTCAGTCCAGAGGCGGGCAAACTTGACAGGTGTGACCAACTCCTGTGGGTCTCGGTCAACATGGGCGTGAAGCATGAGGCGACAGAAGGAGGCCCGTAGGTCAAAGGGCAGCGTTTCATCCATCATGCACAGGAAGATAAGCTCCACATCCAACTGCTTGGAGATTTCATCTATGGCCAGATACTGACGGTCAAGGCACATTCTGGCAAAGAGCTTCAGCTGGTACCTGAGGGCGTCCACAGACAACGACAGACTCTGCTGTTGATGTTTCCAGCTAATGTCTATATAATTATCTTTATACATTCAGTGGATCACCCTACCGGTAGTAGGTGAGGACGTTCTCATCATGAGCGTTTCCTTGTCTTGCCTCCTGAGCCAGCTGTCTGATGCTCTTCTCCTGCCTCTCATAGGTCTTGTCTGTCCAAACCAGCCACACCTACAAGAAGAAATAATGAATGAAATCAAAGTGATTGGACAGAGAGGACGATCCATGGCTTCATTTCCGAAAGATGAAAACATTTGTTGTTATGAATGGTTGTGCATGCAGACAACAAAAAGATAAAACAAAAACAGACAAAACAACAAATGCTCTTCAGCGGTTCCATCATAAAACTCCAACGTGTCACTAACCTCCTCCACTACTGATTGGCTGCAAACATGTCTAAAATGCCACACCCATATGAAAATAACTGTATCTTCTGAACCGCTCTGACTGTGTGCATGAATGAAGTCTGTTGTGTGAAAGAGTCAGAAAAATAAAAATAAAAATAAGGAAAATCTATTTCAGTATAAGTAACTGTTTGTCTTAAAGGAACAGAGCATGAGTTTGACCACTCTACTAGTATTTGTCAGTGCAGTAAATCACAATCATGGTCTCATATTTGTGGGGATATACAGTAAATGGTTTGACAGTTGAGTGCTAACCTGTTTTGTTTGGTGCTAGCACCCTGCTAACAGCCTAAAGTCACTTTGTGCTCAGAATAACAGTACAAATGTTTAGGCTTTTCTGATGCAAACTACGTTAAAAGTGTTGAAAATGACGTGAGTTCGGTAAAGAGGTGTCCGTGTTTCCATCATTACACGTGTGTCCATGTTTCCTGATGGGATGTGACGTAGCGAGGTGAGAAATGTAAAGAGGTTGAAGAGGTTCAGTGTTGCAAGACGTACGGTAATTAGCATATTTGTACGATAATGTCACCATCTATACGCTGCATGATCAATAATGCCAAAAATCCCCAAATGTACGATAATTATTACATTTATAGCTAAATTAATTCTTTGTAATTTATTTACCAACACAATCAATATATGGAGCAGCGTCTGTTTACGGCTCTTTTAACGTGACGTCGTTCCAGCCAGTCAAGCTTGTTGTACGATAATTTTAACCCTCTGGTACTATAATTTTAACTCTCTGGTACTATAACTTTAACTCTCTGGTACGATAATTTTAACCTTCTGGTAAGATAATTTTAACCCTCTGGTATGATAATTTTAACTCTGTGGTACGATAATTTTAACTCTCTGGTACGATAATTTTAACTCTCTGGTAAGATAAGTTTAAACCTCTGGTACGATAACTTTAACTCTCTGGTACGATCATTTTAACTCTCTGGTACGATCATTTTAACTCTCTGGTATGATCATTTTAACCCTCTGGTACGATAATTTTGACGCTCTGGTACGATAATTTTAACTCTGGTACGATAATTTTAACCCTCTGGTACAATAATTTTAACTCTCTGGTAAGATCATTTTAACTCTCTGGTAAGATCATTTTAACTCTCTGGTACGATCATTTTAACCCTCTGGTACGATCATTTTAACCCTCTCTTACGACAATTTTAACTCTGGTACGATCATTTTAATCCTCTGGTATGATAATTTTGACTCTCTGGTATGATCATTTTAACTCTCTGGTACGATGATTTTAACTCTCCTCTGGTACGATGATTTTAACGCTCTTCTGGTACGATAATTTTAACTCTCTTCTGGTACGATAATTTTAACTCTCTTCTGGTACGATAATTTTAACTCTCTGGTACGATAATTTTAACTCTCTGGTACGATAATTCTTCATCTGCCATCTAACAACGCTGAAGAGGTTAGGGGAGCAACTCATCATCTGCTGCTGATCAGGTTCATTTGCACAACTGTAACTTGTTTGAATGCCCTACCTGCAGTCAAGTCCTGGTCGCATGTGAACCCACAGCTTTCCAATCAATGTGTACACAGTATACATACTATTCCCTCACACAGTGAACTACAGTATCAAGAAACAACGAACCAATGAAAATAAAGTTAGGGGTTAGTGTAATCGCTCTGATGGAAGACCGGAGAGTCCGTGTGGGACTGAAACTCTGCCTCCTGGTCTCTGTGGTGGTTCAAAAGAAACTTGGTCCGACTTCTAGACTTGATAACTGTTCCAGCCGTCATCTGACCTCATCAACTAATCTGCCAATTATCTACGACATCGTTTCCTGGACACCACCTCGACAGCCAGGACTTGAATGATGACGTGTGGCTGACATGTCATCACTGCTCAGACGTGTGAGGAGCCCAGAAAGAACTACATAGTCCAACATTGTCTTTGCAAATGTTCACACCGTTCCGTCTGATACATGTCCCATCATCCCACCTCGTTTTGTGGAAAGTGATTCTGCAGTTTGTGAGTAACTTCAAAAATGTAATGAAATTACCTTGAAATTGTAAAAAATATGAAAATAAATACCTGAATCTGGATCCTGACCTATTGCCTATCTATTTGTCCGTTGCCCCCTGCCCAACCCCTTTACAAAACCTGGAGCCAACAACCGGACACAGGTGAGAACATAACGACGTCGGCGGAGGTAAAAAGACAACTGAGAGCTCCTGAAACTGGAAATATTATTATCTATGTACACATTTACTAATCTCAATACAAAATGCATTAAGAGATGCTTTTTTACTGTCATGCAATGTTGAAGAAAATGAAAATAAATTGCTGTGTTTATCTGTAACTAAACTTTAATAGATTTGTTGCTGAAACCCTCCTCAAAATTTCATGATGTTTGCTTCATAACTTTTCCTGCAAACAAACAGACATACAAATGGACACAGGTGAAAATATATTATTAAAGCTGCAAGCAGCATTGAACGGGCCCTCGCACCAAGTTTTGACTCGTCTTTGGAATCAAAATCAAACAAAAAATGTAACACAAGACATTTTTGCATTTGCCAGCAGGTGGCGCTATCACTGTTACTCAACATTGTTGTGTGGATATCTTCAGGGTGGGACTTTAAACATGTCTACCAAATTTCATACATGTAGGTTAAACAGACTCAGGGATGCTTATTTGAAGTTTTCCAGGGGGCGCTGTGGAGCCATTTTACCACAACCAATCCTGTAAACCATGTAAGATCGTAAGTAGTACCACCTTTGACGAGTGTGTCAATTTTGGTGAGCATCTGAGCTTCCCTGGCCTCTCAACACCAACTTCCTTTTTGATGGCGAACATCAAACGTTGTGCCGCCACCATGTGACCCAAAGTCACAATATTTACAATAATGCTTCATCGAGGTCTTATGGCTTTACTGTCAAAATTTGAAGTCATTGTGGTGAACGGCCTGATAGTAGTACATCAAATTCTGAAGTATATAACTTCCTGTTGTCACTAGGTGGCGCTGTGACTATTATCTAATGTATCTATATAGATGTGTTCAGGGCAGGACTCTTATCAAACGTGTGAAGTTTGGGGCAGATTGGACCATTGACAGCAGAGTTATAACAACTTCCTGCTTCACACCTACAACTTTGCACAAAAACGCACAAGCTTCAGAATCCTGCATTACCAGCTTGTTATTGCTGCTCTCACTGAATTTGAAGCCAACATGTTCAACGGCCTAGTAGTAGTGTATCGAAACGTAAAATATGTCATCTCCTGTTGCCACTAGCTGGCGCTATGACTATAGCTAAATTTGGTCATGTGGATGTCTTTAGGGCGGGACTCTTAACCAGCATGTGAAGTTTTGTGCTGATTGGACCTTAGACAATGAAGTTATGACAATTTTCAGTTTCATGGCGAAACATCAAAATTTGACGAAATGTGAGGCCTGGCCACGCCCACACCGTTCAACGAAAACTCAGGATTTGAGCAACTTTTCATCCTCATGGGGTTTAGGTAGGACTGACCAAATTTGAAATTGATCGGGTAAAATCTCAAGGAGTTCGTTCAAATACAAAGTGTGATTTTCCAAAAATGGCAAAAAATGGCCTCAAAAATCAAAATGGCCGACGTCCTGTTTGTTTGAAGGCATTTCTCCGAAGACTTTTTTGTTGATCTCTGTCAGTTACATATATGTACTGAGTTTCGTACATGTACGTTAAACTGGAGGCAGGGGCTGCACTTTAGGGGGCGCTAGCGAGCCACTTTGCCACATCCATTTCAAATCAACGTATCACACTTAAATTTTCACCATGACTGATGTTTCTGCCAACTTTCATGAGTTTTTGAGTATAGGCCAGTCCCCAAAAAGGCGATTCATTTGGCAGAAAATGGAGAATAATAAAAACTCCTTGCAGAATAATAGGGTCCTAATAACTAGATACTTATTTTTGTAGTATTAATTGTAGTAGTAGTACTAGAATCAAGTAGTAAAATCAATTAGTATGAGGAATAATAATCAGTGTGTTTTGCACAACAGGTACAAACTGGTATCCTAGCAACAACAAGACGAAAGCCAATAGAGTTTATGATGTCATAATGTCCTTCCTAGAATGTCAGGATGCTATAAAACAACCAGGTTCGGTTCAGACACATTTTTCACTGTTAAACTAAGATACAACTACAAAGATGAACTAACGAGGACAGACGAGAAACTCTAACGTACAACAGACGACCAATCAGAAAGCCGAGAACAACCTCAGTGACATGGAGCAACAACTGAGGAGGGAGCTGACGGACGGTTCAGTGAGGCTGTCCGAAGGCAGACTTCTGGGGAGAGTCGTCGTCGAGATCGAGGTGGAGATGCTGTCGGTTTTCCTAAACAAGGTTCAACGACAGACAGACGGCACCTTGTGGCTCCAGGAGAAGGACCTGATGGAGAAGGAGATCTCTGGTCTCAAAGCCCAGCTGGCTCAGACCAATCAGGAGAACTCCTCAGAGGACCTCAAGGATCTGAAGTCACAGCTGGAAACCCTCAGTGAGAGGCTGTGCAATGTTCAGACCAACCTTGGGCAGCAGACCTCCTACAGCTCGTCTCTCCTTCAGGAGACAGAAGCTCTGAAAAAGGCTCGGCTGGAAAAGGAGGAGGAATGGAAGGAGAAGGAGAGCACCATGAAGTCCCTGATGGAGAAGATTGGTGGATATGAGGCTCAGCTTGAGGTGCAGAAGGAGGAGATGGACACCATTAAGGCTTCCCTGCAGCAGGCTGAGTGTCAGTCGGACACCAATCGGATCCAATGGCAGGAGGAGAAATCGTCCATCCTTCGGGGGACAGAGGCTCTGAAGAAGACTCTGCTGAAGAAGGAGCAGGAGTGGGAGGAGAAGGAGACCGCCTTGACAACCCAGCTTGACGAGGAGAAATCCAGATCTGTGGCTCAGCTCGAGGAGCAGAAAAAGGAGTTCAACACCCTTACAACTGCTCTGAAGGAGGCTGAACAACAGGTGGAGACCAATCGGGTCCACTGGGAGGAGGACAGGTCATCACACCTTCAGGAGACAGAGGCCATTAAAAAGGATCTGCTGAAGAATCAGCAGGAGTGGGAGGAGAAGGAGAGGGTCATGACATCCCAGCTGGTAGAGCTCCAGGCCCAGATCCAGAAGAAGAAGAAGAAGAAGAAGTGGTACAGGAGATTTTTCTAGAGCCCAGACCTGCAGTCAGGAACAGAGTCATTGGTTTTTGTATCTTCGTCTGGATGGACAGCCTAAACCGGGAAAAAACCCTGTTTGAGCGTCAAGATTTGGAGACACCAGAAAAGTCAGGCCAAACAAACTGGTCTCACTTTTCAGGTGTAAACCCGAATCTGGTCTTCGTGAAGATATGAGAGCAAATACTAACCTGGTTCTGATCTTGGTCTGTAGGACTGAACAAACCTCCAGCCACACAAATGTTCTGTTTTTAACTTCTGGACTTAAAATTAAAAAAATATATATATAAAAGATAGTCCTGTTTGTTGTTGGGTTGTTTTTTAGTATCTAAAGTTACATTACAGTCATGTGTTTTATTGAATATGTTTGATGGAGACATCAGGGGATCAGGACTGATCAGTTCTCATCACTGAAAAACTCTGAACACGTGACAACTTTCTGTTTCATGGCAAAACATCAAAATTTGATGAAAGTTGACGCATAGCCCCGCCCACACCATTGAACGACAACTCTGGATTTTAACAACTTTTCATCCTCATGGGGTTAAAATAGTACTGACCAAATTTGAAGTTGATTGGGTAAAATCTCTAGGAGTTCGTTTGATTGTGTGATTTTCAAAAAATGGTCACAAAAATCAAAATGGCCGACTTCCTGTTTGTATGAAGGTATTGCTCCCAGAGACTTTTTTGTCGGTCTTGGTCAGTAAACTTAAACTGGAGGCAGGGGCTGAATGTTAGGGGGAGCTAGCGAGCCATTTTGCCACGCCCATTTCCAATCACCATATCACACGTAAATTTCACACCCGACAAATTTTTTTACTTTCATGAGTTTTTGAGTATGGGCAAGTCCCCAAAAAGGCAATTCATTTCGGAAAAAAAAAATAATTCCTTGCAGAACAATAGGGTCCTCGCACGCTTAGTGCTCGGGCCCTAATTAAAATAAAATACAACACAGAACAAAGTAAATCTACCTCGTCCTCTTCTCCGTAGTCATCCAACGTCATGTATTCTCCCTGTCCACCACCGGGGGGCGTCTCTTTGGGGACACGTCGTCTGGATGGAGCCAAACAAAAACAAAGCCGTATTCCAACATTAAAATCATAATCAGCTCCTTGTAATATTAAATTCTTTGTAGCAGGAAACTGTTCTTCAGAATAAAAGCATTGTTCAAGCTCTCAGACGGGACCCAACCGCTGATGTACGAGAATCTAAAGGACATTCAGACACAAACCGTTGTTTCATCAGCTCACTTTGAAATGTGACTTTTTATCTATATTTGTTTATATTTTGGAAATTTGCTTCAATTAAAGTTAGTAAATGATCTGTTCTAGTTTAGATCAGTGGTTCCCACATTTTAAAAATGACAAACTATCGCGACCCAAATCACAATAGATCATATCTATAAATTACAAGATTAACAATTTGTCCATAAATGAACATTTCTGACCATTTTTACTGCTGTCTGCATCATCATATTATCTTGAATAGGTAAACCAGCCATTTCAAAGTGATATACATTTAAATTACAACTACATTGTATGCTTATTGAAAATATATACTGTACATATTTTAAATACTTTATAGATACGATCAAATCAGTGCATTTAAGAGGGGTGTGGTATCTCATTGTTTTTAATCTCCTCTTATAAAATATAAACATTTCAAATAGGCTACTTTATAAATGAGAAAATGCATTGAGTCTGAGTGAACAGCCACTCATGTTCATGTTCATATTTTTATTTGAGAACTTAAGTGCATTTTAAATTAAACAGGCACACATCAGGTAAACAACACATTTTAACTACTTTATATGAGAAAAATTAAGTGCATTTTGTTGTAATTAACAGACTCATATTTCCCTCTCATCATTAAATCAAACAGAATATTGCTTGTTCTTTGCGCTCCAGTCAGGTGTACAATTCAATTCAATTCAATTCAATTCAATTCAATTCAATTCAATTCAATTCAATTCAATTCAATTTATTTATACAGCGCCAAATCAAAACAAAAGTTATATCAAGGCACTTTACAAAAAGAGCAGGTATAGACCGCATCATTATGGAGAGACCCAACAATCCACCATGAGCAAGCACTTAGCGACAGTGGCGACGTACTAGAGGAGAGCAACCCACATATTGGGTGTAGCATTTAGTCTCTGGGCGGTAGCTAAGCTAACATTACCTGCAGCAGTGTGGTCCTTAGCTGGGTCTTGTCCCTGGTCTCTAGCTATGCCTTTCTTTTTTATTAGCCAGGCATCCATGTTTGTGACCACCTGCAAAATGTGTTCATTACTTTGGTGGAAACTATGGTGGACACCTGGGTGCAAACCCAAACGGCTTCTGAACAAAGCACCGCCTGCCTGGCTCCAATGTCCCGCTATGATTGACTGAACTCCATGATTGGTGGAGCTAGAAACACGCTCCCTCATGTACCTGAAAGATGTTCTGCAGATATAAATCTAGAATAATAGTCAAATAGAATCATAACTATTTTATTTGGAGACCCAAAAGACTCCTGTGACCCACCTGTGGGTCGCGACCCAGACTTTGGGAACCACTGGTTTAGATTGTAGTTTACTGAACTTGAAAACATCTTTTCTATTCTTCCCAGTTGGTTTTAGCAGCACTGACTGGTATCAGTATGTTTACGTCTGTATGTCCTGCTGGTTGGTTAAAATGTCTGACTAAAGGCTAAAGGTCAAAGGTCCCCCCCCCTCACTCTGTCTTGATGAGGATGTCCTGGTTTTTGGCATCCAGCACACATTTACAAATGAGCTCCTGGGTGACAGGAATGGCCACGTTGTTGGACACACACAGGTCTGACAGGTAGTCCAGAAACCTGTACAAACACACAAAGCGGTCACAGATACAACGATACAATGACACAACGACAACATACTGACCACCTCTCCTTCCTGCCCGCCCCTCAATGTGTACCTGGGCTCTCGGTTCTTGCGGACCAGGCTGACAAAAGTCTCCACCTCAGTCTTGGTGATGTGTTTCTCCAGCAGTTTGCGGTTGTTGTGCAGCAGGGCAGTGATGGTGTCCTCAGCCAGGATGTCGTAACCGATCTGACTCTGCATCACACCGAACTGCTTCGCAATGTGTTCCTGAAGATAGGAGGAGCCAGAGAGAACTATATAGTATGGGAAATACAAGTGGCACCATTTTTGGACCTTGTCGGGTCTTTGTTCGTTTTACAGAAAAGTAGATAATAATGTCATCAGCATAAAATGGAACAATTCATTTGATAAGTTTCAAAGAGAAACGGTCCAATTAAAAAGAGAGACGGAACATCTAGAGCTCTGTTTAAGTCGTAGTCATCATCGCTAGTTTTCACTGAGGGAGTTGTCATTACTGGCATCGATCTGTTATTCTTCATCAGCAGAAAGGGATTTGAACCAATGACCAACAAAAACCTCTAAAGTCAAAGCTGCAGTATTTTTACTGCATTTAAAAGACGAATCAGATGAAACTACATAGGAGACTTCACAACACAGAACACTCTGGTTACACACTACTGATGATGTACACTCTGCTGGTTACATAGTGATGCTGAGACACACCTGGGATTAAAGGGATGGGAGATGAACTCTGATTGGTTGGTTCATGTTGAACACACCTATGAATAATTAGGAGACTAAATAATGTGACTGACTTTAATTCACCGTTTAACTAACAAAAGGAAGTTGAACACATCCTAAATGAACCTGCGTCCTGGACTTCAGACCATGTGCTTTGGGTGGTTTCGTTGGGCTCCACTAAGAGGTCACAGGTAGCTGACATCATCATCTTCATGGTCACCTGGTTCTTGCGGTAGTCCTCCTGGGAGTGTCGCAGCACTCTGTAGCAGAGTCTGAACATGTACTGGTAGGGAGAGTTCTTCTGGTCCGCCAGCTCCTCCAGACGCAGCAGAGGACCCTCCCCTCCACCCCGGTCTTTAAACGGAGCCTTCAGGATCCCAAAGATCTGAACACACACAGGAGACATCAGTGAGTTGGTCATCCTTAACTTTGTCGTTGAACATTTCCTGCTTCTGGATCGTACCTGTTTGAGGATGTTCTGTTCTCTCATCAGTTTCTGTCTCTCCCGGTTGGCTTTGCTCATTACGACGTCCAGGACCGGCTGGCCGCTGTTGATGACATCAGCCACGAAGAAAACCACATCCTCCAGCAGCTTGATGGCAAATCTGACCCACAAAATACAGTAAATATTATCATCAAGTCCTTCCCCCATGTTTGCCCACGTTTCTCCTGAGATCTGCAAACAGCCTATCCCAGCTGACTTTTGGGCAGGAGGCGGGGTTCACCTGGACAAGTCACCAGTTCATCACATAGAAAGACACACAACCATTCAGACTCACATTCACACCTACAGTCAGTTTAGAGTCACCAGTTCACCTCTACTGCAGGTTTTTGGTGGTGGGAGGAAGCCGGAGAACTGGAGAGAACCCACACAGACACAGGTCCTCAGGTGGATTTAAACCCAGGACCTTCTTGCTGTGAGGCAACAGCACTACCCACTGATTAAATTGTTTGGATATTAACAAGGACACACACAGTGACGTACCGGCGGTCGTTGGGGCTGATGAAGCCCTGGCTGAACTGGTCCACCACGGTGCTCAGCATGGCGCTGGCATCGTTGGCAAAGTCCAGATCTCTGATCTCCATCACAGGAACAGAGACGATGGCGAACGCCTCCTTATCCTCTTTAGTGGGACACGTTCCTAACTGCAGGAGGAGGTACGTTAATACACACTAATACACACAGTAACTCCAGCCCAAAAACATCCAGACATGATTTTTGTACCACAGTTTAGTTGAGGATTAAAGATCAGAGATGTATATTTTATCACTGCTCGTTTGTGTAAATCAGTTTAAACCAGGATGTAACATCAGACTCATTTCCTGTAGATCCTGTCTGAACCAGAGTGGGACTGACCATGAGTCTGATGGGCCTCTCCTCGTCTATGTCGATGGGGACGTTGGTGCTCTGGATCCAGGTGTTGGTGCACAGATGTCTCAGTCGTACGTAGGAGTTTCTATTTATTTAAAGATTCATTTTAATAACAGATGATGTACAACTGGGGCGGGCCCAGGTCTGTAAGGCCCGCCCACAACACCACACCTGGTGCAGTTCGTCTCCATTTATTCTTTACATTACAAAACTTGGTTGGACATTCTCTTTTAATTTGAAACATCAACAGGAAGTAAAAGAATCTGCGTGTTCCTACCGTGGTACGAACGAGTCGGTCTTCTGCAGCGTGGTCGGGTCGAGCTCAAACAGCGAGGCGATGTCATTCCCATGAGCCACCGCCACCAGCTTGTACTTGATCATCTCGCCGTGAGAGCGCTTGTTGCTACGGCTACCGTCCATCTGCAGGAAGGTGAGAGAGAAGAACAACCAGAGTGAACGTTACGACAAATACGAGACGTTGTTAAAGTAGTCAGTGCTCTGATAAGTTAAGGGGGACCCACCGAGGACGGCACCTCTGCTGTATCTCCTTTATAGGCTGGATTCTCCTGCAACAACGACAAAAACATCATCCACTGAAAGAAAACTAAGCTCTAAATGATTCTAAAGCATAATTAATAAAATAATAATAATCCATAGCTCTAATTCTAAAGAGCTGCTACCCTCTGAGACATGCTTGAAACTCAACTGAGGCTCTTTCTGACTTTTTAATGTGAAGCATTTTGTAATTTCTTTGATCCAGGTTGTTGTAATGAGAATAATCCTTTAAATACATCCCATCTATGAGCTTTTACGCCCTTTAAAAAACAAACATTTGATAATGACCTAGAATAGAACCCATGACCATCCCATTACAAAGATCAGTAGTTTCTGTGTTAGAGAAAAACATCTTATCTGGCAATGTCAGAAAAAAACCAACAACCTACATCTGATGATTGATTGGTTGGTTGGTTGTTTGATTAGTTGGTTTGTTAGTTGGTTGGTTAATTAGTTGGTTGGTTGGTTGGTCAGTCGGTAGGTTGGTTGGTTTATGGGTTTGTTGGTTGTCTTGTACACCTGAGGAAGGTGCACAAGCTCAAACATGTGCTTCTTATCACTATTTTAGTCATTCAACTGCAGTTTGATCAAATGTGTCAGTCCGTAGATTCAGTTGACTAACAGTTCCACCTGGTAGTTAGTCGAAAAGGACCCAATAATTTTTAATGTGGATCCAGACAGAGAGGCGGATCCATGATGTTTGGTGTGGATGCGGATCTGGTAGATGGAAGACATGGAGGATCTTTGAGTCTTTGTGGAGGTATGAGCTCATTCTAGTTCATTCACCGTCAGTGTTTCCACCTGGTGTTGCCATGGTTACTTACCTCAGCAGCCAGATAGTTGCCGGTTGCCAGGTGTTTGAAGCGGTAAAGGCTGTTCCAGTGTCCTGCCCCCCCACGACACGGGTCGTGATGGACAACCTGACAGACCAATCAGAACACAGTTTACTACAACTACAACCTGTGTGTGTGTGTGTGTGTGTGTGTGTGTGTGTGTGTGTGTGTGTGTGTGTGTGTGTGTGTGTGTGTGTGTGTGTGTGTGTGTGGGTGTGTGTGTCTGTGTGTGTGTGTGTGTGTCTGTGTGTGTGTGTGTGTGTCTGTGTGTGTGTGTGTGTGTGTGTGTGTGTGTGTGTGTCTGTGTGTGTGTGTGTGTGTGTGTGTCTGTGTGTGTGTGTGTCTGTGTGTGTGTGTGTCTGTGTGTGTGTGTGTCTGTGTGTGTGTGTCTGTGTGTGTCTGTGTGTGTGTGTGTGTCTGTGTGTGTGTGTGTGTGTGTCTGTGTGTGTGTGTGTGTCTGTGTGTGTGTGTGTGTGTGTGTGTGTGTGTCTGTGTGTGTCTGTGTGTGTGTGTGTGTCTGTGTGTGTGTGTGTGTCTGTGTGTGTCTGTGTGTGTGTGTGTCTGTGTGTGTGTGTGTATGTGTGTGTGTGTGTGTGTCTGTGTGTGTGTGTGTGTCTGTGTGTGTGTGTGTGTCTGTGTGTGTGTGTGTGTGTCTGTGTGTGTGTGTGTGTCTGTGTGTGTGTGTCTGTGTGTGTGTGTGTGTCTGTGTGTGTGTGTGTGTGTGTCTGTGTGTGTCTGTGTGTGTCTGTGTGTGTGTGTGTGTCTGTGTGTGTCTGTGTGTGTCTGTGTGTGTGTGTGTGTGTGTGTGTGTGTGTGTGTGTGTGTGTCTGTGTGTGTCTGTGTGTGTCTGTGTGTGTCTGTGTGTGTGTGTGTGTGTCTGTGTGTGTCTGTGTGTGTGTGTGTGTGTGTGTGTGTGTGTGTATGTGTGTGTGTGTGTGTGTCTGTGTGTGTGTGTGTGTGTGTGTGTGTGTGTGTCTGTGTGTGTGTGTGTCTGTGTGTGTGTGTGTCTGTGTGTGTGTGTCTGTGTGTGTGTGTGTGTGTGTGTGTGTCTGTGTGTGTGTGTGTGTGTGTGTGTGTGTGTGTGTGTGTGTGTGTGTGTGTGTGTGTGTGTGTGTGTGTGTGTGTGTGTGTGTGTGTGTGTGTGTGTGTGTGTGTACCTCGACCTCCCACAGGGCATTGGAGCTGGTCGCCGACGTGGCCGACTGTCTCAGCGTCGTACGGAGGAATACATGCAGTTTGCTCTTGTACTCGTCACAGGTGAGAAACTTTTCCTGCTCAGCGTGAAACAAACGAACGACGTCACCCTGAGAGAGAGAGAGAGAGGTAAAAAAGTTAAAGGACGAGTCCTGGAGGCGGCATCGTCTCCTAATGAACAAATTCATTCACCGTGGAATCAAGTTTTCCTGCTTTGTTCTGGAACAATGTTTGAATTTGGTTCTTCTCTGATTTACTGACTGGCTTCTTGTCTATAGCAACAACAACTGAGAATCATGGGTATTGTAGTATTTAAAGTGAGACAACAGCTGTAATAAACAGATTACTAAGAAACAAAAAAACCATCCATCCATCCAACCATCAACACCTGAAGAAGATGGAGACTAGTTCAAAACACCTGAAGAAGAAGATGGAGACTAGTGACTCCATAGCTGGTATGATGTAATCCAGGTCTATATCAGATCCAGACTGATTAGAAAAGAGCTTGTTTACTCTTTATACTGCTGTATTTCTACTTTTATTGAAGTACATGACTTGAATACTTCTACCAGCTGTGTACTGTGAATACTGCAGTAGTATGTTGTGTGTACGTCACTCACTCCTTTGAGGACTTCCTCTCTGTGGTCACTGAACATCATGAACAGGTTGATCTTCCAGCTGGTGTTGCAGTTTACTGAGTTCACCTGCAGGGGGAGGGACAGCGGTTGACTGTGTGGTTGTGATGCAGAACTAATATTCTTCAGTACTGTGTTCAGTACAAGTCTTGGTCTCATTGTCGGTGTCTCACCTCTTTGCAGCCAGGATGGTCAGTCAGCTCATAGTTTGAGGCATGAAGCGGCTGACCGGCGTTGACCGGGTTCAGGATCACTTTATCTCCCACCACCACCTGGAACACGCAGAATACACCAAGTACTACTGCAACTACAACTGCTACTACTGATAATATCTCCCTGGGATGTTCTGAGCTGATCTGCACTATAATACTGGACCAGGTTCTGGTCTCATATTTGGGTGACAGATCAGCTTTGGGCTGGGTTCAGGTCTTTTCTGCTGCTGCTACAAATACTTTTACTACTCAGTGCAGATATGACTGATACACTTCAGATGGCTCCACCTTCTACCTGACGCAAAATGGTGCCCATGTCACTGCTAGTGCCACGCCCCCATTTTTAAGCAAATGTACTTTTACCCATCTGGCCTTCAAAGTTACACACCCTGTTCAAGGCGGGACTGTAGCGCATTTATTCCGTATAAACACTACGATGGCGTAATGATGATGTGTAATGTGTTTGACTCACAACTGGAAGATTTAAAAAGTAGCTAGTAGCAGTTAGCAGCTAGTAGCAGTTTGCAGCTAGTAGCAGTTAGAAGCTAGTAGCAGCTAACTCAAAGAAGAAGCCTGAGGTCCAGGAGCTCCTGACCCTCTTATCAGAGGACGAGATCAACCGCCATGAAACACTGATTGCTGTCGTTATTTCACTACACGTCACGCCTCGGTTGCTTTGTTCAGTCTAAAAAAACAAAGGTGGCGTAGAAAATGGTGTTGACTACGGGCTGAAGTGAGTTGTGGTCAGGAGCACTGACCAATAAAAACCTGGTCTAAAGTCAATGGTGCAGTTTTCCAGCCAATGGGGCTCCACAGGCCAGTGTACTCTTGGTGCCAGTCCCAAGCCCGGATAACAGGGAGGGTTGGGTCAGGAAGGTGCATCCGGCGTAAAACCTGAGCCAAATCGACAATGGGATGCAAAAATATGCTGTGGCGACCTCGAATCGGGAGCACCGAAAGAAAAAAAAGAAGAAGAAAGAATAAAATGCAGTTTTTTTACTGCTTTTTAAAGGACGCGTCAGATGCACCTGCATACAAACGCTTTGTGTCTTGTCTGACAGATTAAGCACCGTTTAACTAGAAAAGGAGACCTGGACACGCCCTGAATGAACTTCATCCATCAGCGTTAGACCTGGAACTAACGGTTGTTTAAACACAACTGTCTCTATATGGTTACATCTCCTCTAACTTCCTGTGGTTTACTTTAAGGATTCGTTCACACCAGCCTTGTTTAGCCCGGTTGAATCGAACCCTGGAGCGTTTACCCTTTTGATGCGGTTCGTTTGGTTTGGTGTGAACTTAGTCCGAGACCTCTGATACGGACCAAACAACCGGACTCTGGTACACCCGCCTTAAGTCTTACCAATGATTGAACGGCATTTCCGTGCACATGACTTTTGTTTACAATTTATAGTCCATTTGACTTTTGTCTTTGTGAACACAAACCGATCCAGTTGGAAAACGAAACTTCGCATCATTCTCACATCTGGTGCGGACCAAGGACGCGGACTACTGGGTATGAACGCACCCTGAATTACTTTGAAATGTTCGAAGATGCTTTATTAACAATTTGATTCATACATAAAGTTTTCATGTTATTATGGTGATGATCATGATTATTGATCGTATGATGATCATTATGAGAGGAGTGGTCAGTAGAGATATGAAAACATAAACTGAAGGTAAAGTCAGGGTTCATCCTCTGGGGACTGTGAACGTCCTGTCCTGTAAACCCAGTCTGTACTTACATTGTCTCCGTTGGCCCGCAGCTTCCAGAAGGGCTGGATGAAGAGCCAGGAGCCTTCGTTCCCCGTCCCGTCCAGAGTGACCCGCATGGCGTTCTTCTCCAGGAGAGCCGGCAGACGCTTGTTCACCGTCAGGTATTTATTACTCTTCATGTGGAGCAGCTGGACACAGAGAACACAGACGTTTATGTCAATGTTGTCTATAGTGTTCAAAGCAGCAGTGAATGTATCCACTGACAGGTATTAACACGTGTCTCATCTGTGCCTACATGAAACCTGAAACTGACTTTAGCATGTTAGCAGGCTGCTAGCACAAGATAAAACACGTTAGCATTAATGTTTAGTCTCAATATACCCCCACAGATATGAAATCATCATTTCATGCATGAGTGTAACAGTTGAAATACGGCCTGGACTGGAACCAACCCATTAGAGGAACCACAGTTCTTCTGGTGTCTATACTATAGAAAAAGAATGGCTCTCAAAACAAAGACCGACACCGACAGTTGGATGTAAAATGATTCGATCCCCATTGTTTTTAGGTTTATTGGTTAAATCTATTATTGACCAGCTGTTTTCAATAATCTCACAATCACACAATAACAGTTCAGGTCTTCACTCTGGCTGTGGACCAGGCCTTCACACTGGTTGGTGGACCGGGCCTTCACTCTGGTCAGTGGACCAGGCCTTCACTCTAGTCAGTGGACCAGGCCTTCACTCTGGTTGGTGGACCAGCCTTCACTCTGGTCATTGGACCAGGCCTTCACACTGGTTAGTGGACCAGGCCTTCACTCTGGTTGGTGGACCGGGCCTTCACTCTGGTCGTTGGACCAGGCCTTCACTCTGGTCGGTGGACCGGGCCTTCACTCTAGTCAGTGGACCAGGCCTTCACTCTAGTCAGTGGACCAGGCCTTCACTCTGGTCGTTGGACTAGGCCTTCGGTCTGGTCGACCAGGCCTTCGGTCTGGTTGCTGGACCAGGCCTTCGGTCTGGTTGCTGGACCAGGCCTTCGGTCTGGTTGCTGGACCAGGCCTTCGGTCTGGTCAGTGGACCAGGCCTTCACTCTAGTCAGTGGACCAGGCCTTCAGTCTAGTCAGTGGACCAGGCCTTCACTCTAGTCAGTGGACCAGGCCTTCACTCTGGTTGGTGGACCAGCCTTCACTCTAGTCAGTGGACCAGGCCTTCACTCTAGTCAGTGGACCAGCCTTCACTCTAGTCAGTGGACCAGGCCTTCACTCTGGTCAGTGGACCAGGCCTTCACTCTAGTCAGTGGACCAGGCCTTCACTCTGGTTGGTGGACCAGGCCTTCACTCTAGTCAGTGGACCAGGCCTTCACTCTAGTCAGTGGACCAGGCCTTCACTCTAGTCAGTGGACCAGGCCTTCACTCTGGTCTGTGGACCAGGCCTTCACTCTAGTCAGTGGACCAGGCCTTCACTCTGGTTGGTGGACCAGGCCTTCACTCTAGTCAGTGGACCAGGCCTTCACTCTAGTCAGTGGACCAGGCCTTCACTCTGGTCTGTGGAGTGATCAGGTTCTGTTTGTTTGTACAATCCTGATCTAAAAAGTAACTAATTCTGATGAATGTAGTGGAGTACAAAGTACCTCAAAGTACCTCAAAATTATTCTTGAACTTGAATAAATGTACTTGGATGGTAGGCGGTGTGGTATTACTGCACTCTTGACAGTATGTATCGTTGCTATGACAACCAGGTGACTCACACCCCTCCCCTCCCTTCATCACCATGACAACAGGTGTACTTTTGATTTGACAGTACCTGTCTGACACACCTGTACTCACACCCTGTCTGTGTCGACATGCTGCTATCTGTTAGAGTCAATATTGACCTCAGAGCTTAGGAGCTGTCATCACACACAAACACACACAGACACACAAACACACACAGACACACACAGTGTAGGTGTGGTCGGTGTCAGATGGTTGCAGGTGACAGGTGTGTGCTGAAGGTGTGGACAGGCTGACGATCTGCAGAATCCATTAAACCTGATAACATAGCTGCACCTTTCTTCAAACACCTTCAGCTGTTTGTTCCAAACGTTCTCTGGAGTCCAGACACACATCATGTGGTCTGGGTTCCCTTAAAGGAGCCCAGATTTAAGAGTTTCCTTATCATGAGAGCTGAATCCGAAAAAAGTCATTCTGAAGTACCTCTAGAATCTAGATGCTTTCATTTAAAGCTTCTAATAGTCATTTTGTACCACTTAGTACAGTTCAAAGTAATTGTACAAACAAAGATGTTTTGTAGTTTTTTCGTGTATTTTGTAGTTTTTCTTGTCTTTTTGTATTTTTTTGTCTCTTCTTTTTGTCTTTTTTATTGCAGCTGTTATATGGAGGAGGTTCAGACGTTCCTGTCTTTAACAGCTGATGAGAGGATCACCAGACTTGTAGTCTTTAATCACGTTAAAGACTACAAGACTACTACAGTAGTAGAGTAGAGTAGAGTAAATGAGAACCATCAGAGACCTTTGTCCAGGTTCATGTTTAGCCTCATATATAACATGTTTATGTGTACAGCTCTGTAAACACTGAACCAGTCCTTTACCTGTATGACCGTCCCGTATTTGACGACGTCTCCGTGGACTTTCTTGTTTTCAGTCTCGTTCTGCTTCTGCTCCAGGTTGGACGCATGCTGCAACACAGTTTGTTCTGTTAGTGCTAACATGGTGTAAAAGCTGGTGGTAAACCAGTCCTTCATGCACCGCAGCCCAACAAACAGTCAGAGCAGTCAGATGATCAGTGGTGTTTTCAGATCTTACAGCTGATCTATCTATATTTTTGTCTTTTGAAGTGTGCAGGATTGTGTCTCACCTGTAGTTTCTGCAGCAGAACCACATCAGCAATCTTGTCCTTCTCGTGTTTGGCTTGTTTGGTTTTCCAGAACTGTTTCTGAGCCGAGTACCGACTCATGGGGCACACCTTGAAGAGGCAATCTGGGCGAAGACAGAACAGAATTTAAAAAATACGTCAATGAGACCAAAAATTCTGAGGAACGTCATAAACAACACAATTCCTCATAATCTAAGCATGATGTTAAAACTCCACACTTTGTGGAGTTATGGGATCTCAAAGTAGTTTGACTGATTAGTTCTGGACAGATAATTAGTCAGCAACATCTGAAGTTAATTGGTTGTTTGAGGACATCAAACCGGTGAAGCATCTGACATTAAGCTGATCTCTGGCTGCCTGTGTTTCATTAAAAGACGACCAAATATAGTCTGTCTGTCTCAAATTACCCAGCAGTGAGACAATGACAATGAAATTATTTCATTTACTGGGAAATGATTTGATGGGAACCCCATCAAACCCCTGTGGAACAGAAAGCTAACCAAAGCTAACAGGTTTTTTAACTTTTCACTTCTGTTTTCCATCAGACTCTGTCCAGCTCAATTTAATCATTATTCTAAAATTTACAGAAAAATAGAACCTGCTTGATGGTGCAGGTAATGTTAGCCTTCAGTATAAACAATGTATGTTTGAGAAGCTAACGTTAGTGTTAGCTTTCAGGAAAAGCTAAAAATTTATGTTTTAGAAGCAAACATTGAGGTTAGCCTTTTGGAGAGGCTACTTTACTGACAAACACAAAATCAAAATAACAAGCTAATCGTTAGAAGAAATATTAGCTCAATAACATTTAATGTTAGCTTTAAGTACCTAGAGACCATACCTTTGAAACCCTAATGCTAACATAAATGAGTGAAGATGAAATTTTATATTAATACGAGATGAGGCGTTTTTGAATTTTTACTTAACTAACAGCTTATTTTTCACATATTTTTTCAACCTTGATTTCAGACAGAAGAACAAACAGCTTCCCTTTCTTAGCCTGGAATTGTTCATTTGTAAAACTGAAAAGAAAACCAAATAGTTCCACATTTTCATTCGCTGTTGTTTGCTAGTTAAATTAACGATGAGTGAGTTGGCAGAAAATGTTGTCAGACTTGTTATAAAACCAATATGTATTCGATGGGATGTGGTCAGATCAATGGTTTGTCAAACATGATGAGTGGAGTGTAATCTTCCTAAAATGAACATAATTCACACACGACATGCTAACACTGTGTTTACTAGTGTAGCTAGGAAGCTACGTAGCCTTCACGACTTCATGTTGGGAAATGATAGTTATTTCATGAAGAAATGGGCAGAGATTTGGCATCAAATTAGCATTTTAGCATGTTGATGTGTGCAGAAGCATAGCAGGGCTACCATCATTGGCGTTGGGTACCGTTCGTTTTTAAACGGTAGCACTACGGTATCTGTTCCCAACGAGCCTTTTAGCGGTAGGTACCTTTTGTTACTCGCTCTGCAATCACAAAAATATCATAAAACATAGAAAAAAGAAATGACCAATAGAAATAAAGGATCATAAATAAACAGCAGAGAGCAGAAATACTCCATTGTAGCAGGTCTTGAAATTGTGACCAAAGTCATCCAGATTCTGAGCTGATGAAATGAATGAGAGACCAGCAGGATGACACGGAGAGGTGGAGGAGGGTCAATATTGACTCTCCTCCTGCAGATCCTGGATGTGTAAAAACATGAACACTGTTCCTGACTGTGTTCGGAGGGCAAACCGGATCGACATGTGTGTCATAATCTGGATCTTAATCTTCATCCTGACCATTTCTAAATGGCTTCTCTTCAAATGTGACGTTAATGTAGGCAGGAGTTGGTCTGATCACAGTTTACAGTCAATATAGCTCATCTATATAGCTAATATAATATAGAGCTAACACTGGGATCATTACTGTCTCCAATCATTTCCTGTTCCCGCTCCAATAAAGGCATGACATCCCTTGTTTCCTGATTTCGTAGGTGTTCTCTACACCTGCTGTCTTTACTCTGTGACTCTTTGTGTTGCATCACTTCCAAAGTTCAAGCTGATCTACAGGAAGTTCAATTGTGTTCATATGTGGACCAATAGGAACGGAGGAAATGTTTATTTGTGACATTTTCAAACTAAAGCTTCACCTTTGGGGGTAAATGTTTCTCGTTTAAATGCAGGTCTTTTCTTGTAGTAGAGTATTTTCAAGTGTAGTAATAGTACTTTTAGTGAAGTAAAGGATACTTGTTCCATCATTGGTGAAATCTCAGTGTGTCTGGGTGTGTGAGCTGTCATTCACTGTGGGGGGGCTTCTAACCCTAACAACCTAATCTGAACAACCAAGCAACCAAACAACTAACCAACCAACCAACAAACAATCTAACCAAACAACTAACCAACCAACCAACCAACAATCTAACCAAACAACCAACCAATGGACCAACCAACCAACCGACCGACCTAACAACCAACCGACCAACCAACCAACAATCTAACCAACCAACCAACCAACCAACCGACCTAACAACCAACTGACCAACCAACCAACCAACCCACCAACCAACAACCAACCATGTTGTGTTCACTGTCCATCTGTACGTTTGTGTTTGTGTGTAGCAGATTCCTGTCATGTCCGACCTCTGAACTTCTTCGGAGGATTCTCCAGATCTCCGGCAGCTGGTTCCACCACACAGCGGTCATCTACCAACCTACCGGGAAAAAAACAAAGAAGAAGAAATGTTAGACCCGGCAGCGAAAAAAGATGATGAAGAAGACGACTGAAGAGTAAAAGAAGGGAGGATGGGAAAGAAAGAAGGGATAAAAAGGAAGACTGAAGGAACGACAAAGATTCAGTGCAAACGTATGTTTTATTAGGAATAAGGAGGGAAGGTGTTGAAAGAATAATCAATAAACGTATTATAATCATGTAATTATGTTTTCACAGTTTAACAACTAAAACCCTTAAAACGGGTCAAATAGATATGTTCATTAATAGATACATTAATGTGTTACATCATATTATGGTGTTTGTTTGAGCTGCACACATTAAAGGCTTTAATGGATTAAAAAAGAAATATATAATAATATATGATCATAAATGGACAAATCAATGCATGACATATATTATTTACTCACATTAAGGCCTTTAACAGAAATAAAATCCTTCAAACTGACAAATATGTTTAATAGATTAATTAATGGATGACAACACATGACAGCATGTTGTGTATTATTTGTACAGGGTTAGGGTACCTTCAAAAACAATATAATAATATTACTAATATATACATTAATAATATCTTAGTGTGTTTATGTATTATATGCACACATATACATGTGTATATACATATATATATACACATATATATATATGTGTATATATATATATATATATATATATATATATATATATATATATATACACACACATACATACATATATGTGTATATATATATATACACACACATACATATTATATATGTATATATATGTATATGTATATATATGTATATACACACATATGTATATATACATATGTATGTATATATATACAGTATGTATATATATGTATATATATGTATATATATATATATATACATATATACATATATATACACACATATGTATATATATGTATATATATACATATACATACATAATATATATGTGTATGTATATATATATACATACATACATATACACACATATGTATATATATATATACATATACAGTATATACATACATATATATGTATATACATACACACATATGTATATATATATATATATACACATATATATGTAAAAAAATTGTAAATTGTAATTGTTTTGCCTCAGGATCCTGAAGACTGTTTGACCCTCAATGGAACCATCATTAAAGTAAATCTCAGTGTTTAGACAACAGACAAGTTCAATAGTAACACACACAGACACACACACACACACACACACACAGACACACACACACACACACACACACACACACACACACACACACACACACACACACACACACACACACACACACACACACACACACACACACACACAGACACACACCTGGCCTCCTGCTTAATGTAGCTAATGTGTGTCTGAATGGACAGGTAATCCTGCTGCATGAAAACACAGATTTAACAGATCTGTGTGTGTCTGTGTGTGTGTGTGTGTGTGTGTGTGTGTGTGTGTGTGTGTGTGTGTGTGTGTGTGTGTGTGTGTGTGTGTTTGTGTGTGTGTGTGTGACAACAAGCATCTTAAACAGAGACAGTTTCTCAGACGATGATGATCCTCCAGCTGGTAGGTAAGGAGGTGTTTTCACCTACGGCAAAACCTGGATCAGGACAGGATCCATTACATCTGGAGGATCTGGATCTGGAGGCTTTATCCGCTTTCCTCAAGACATTTTCCATTTTTCCCTAATTAAGCGAAACCTACTGAAGGTTTTTCTTTATAATGTTCCTTTTCATTA
>CM075195.1:700000-745000 GCA_037577475.1 Chaunax sp. Z400
GCTGGAATGGAGGTGAGTCGATACTGACTTTCTTTAATGTTCCTTTAATGCTGATATGAACTGTTGTTGTTGTTGGTGCTGAAACATTTGAGTCCTGATTGTTTGGATGGAGCTGAATTTGACTGTAGGGAAACCAGGAGGTTCATCCAATCACGTCTCTCTCTCTCTCTCTCTCTGTATTCAACAGGTCTCTCACCCACCTTGTCTCTCACCTATCAGGTAGTCTTTATTCAAATGTTTCTGTCAGCAAACTACAACCTTCCAAACCAAACTGGGAAGAACATTTCTTGACGGAGCTGCTTCATGATTTATGATCAAGGATATTTTGAGACAAGAAAACACAAATTGGAAAAATGCTGTTGAGCTTTAGGATTAGCATATGATGCTAGTGGGGCTAAAAATGGTGGCCTATTGTTTTGCTGCTGCTCAGATGAATGAGTGAAAGTCGAGTGAAGCTAAAGGCTACAGAGAAACTGAAAAGGTCAAGATGGAGTCAAACAAACGAGAGTGGGTGTAAGACCACAGCACAGGAAACACTCACACACCGACGGGCGCAGTGGAAATCTCACTAGGACATACTCAGTACCACTTCCTGTTTCCTGCCATACAGGCAGGCATCACTGTTTTTTTTCTGCAGTGGTGGGGGGGGGGCAGAAAGTATTGTGGTAAAAGATCCGACTAAATAAGAACTGTCAAAAGGGTCATTAATAACCAGTAGAGGGCAGTAATACACCATCGTAGGATCTAGTCTGTTTTATCCATAGAAGAAGAAGAAACAGCGCCATCACCTGTCTGTTATGCTGTTGTTGTCACTACCACAGTGATTGAATACTGTAGTATTTACTGTAAATAGTACACAGTTCAAGTAGTATTAGTTTCATCCTCAGGTTTCAGACATTAAAAATCTCAGCAAGCTAATAAATAGCATGTTGCTAAGGAAGTTCACACAGAGTCAATGGCTGGCTGTGTGTTGAGGCTAATGATAGTAAACATGCTAAGCTAACATCATCCAAGACAGTGAAAAAGTCCAGTTATCTCCAACTAGCTAATAAATGGTGGTTTTACCGTCTTTCCAGTTTCTGTCGTTTTTAGGTATGTTTTTTTCTGTTTTTGCATTTATTTATTTTTGTTTTTCCTGTTTTAACTACATTTACTGTTTATTTTTCACTTTTGCTGTTAATATTTTTCTTTTTATCTGTTTTGATTGATTGATTTGTTCTGATTATCAGTGTTGTTATTGGAGTAGTTATTATAAATACTACAAACTGTAATCTCTCTATTATAACAGCTGTTATTGTTATTGAACATGTCTGTGTCCCTGTCCCTGACTCTCTCTCTCGCCCCAACCAGTCAAAGCAGAGGCTCCGCCCATCTAGAGTTGTTGCCCACCTGTTTTGACCAGGTGTTTCCTCAGGTGAGACGCGCTAACGTTAGCTACAGTGTTTGACCAGGTGTTTCCTCAGGTGAGATATGCTAACGTTAGCTACAGTGTTTTTACCAGGTGTTTCCTCAGGTGAGACATGCTAACGTTAGCTACAGTGTTTGACCAGGTGTTTCCTCAGGTGAGATATGCTAACGTTAGCTACAGTGTTTTTACCAGGTGTTTCCTCAGGTGAGACATGCTAATGTTAGCTACAGTGTTTGACCAGGTGTTTCCTCAGGTGAGATATGCTAACGTTAGCTACAGTGTTTTTACCAGGTGTTTCCTCAGGTGAGACATGCTAACGTTAGCTACAGTGTTTGACCAGGTGTTTCCTCAGGTGAGACATGCTAACGTTAGCTACAGTGTTTGACCAGGTGTTTCCTCAGGTGAGACATGCTAACGTTAGCTACAGTGTTTGACCAGGTGTTTCCTCAGGTGAGACATGCTAACGTTAGCTACAGTGTTTGACCAGGTGTTTCCTCAGGTGAGACATGCTAACGTTAGCTACAGTGTTTGACCAGGTGTTTCCTCAGGTGAGACATGCTAACGTTAGCTACAGTGTTTTTACCAGGTGTTTCCTCAGGTGAGATATGCTAACGTTAGCTACAGTGTTTTTACCAGGTGTTTCCTCAGGTGAGACATGCTAACGTTAGCTACAGTGTTTGACCAGGTGTTTCCTCAGGTTTCCTGACAGATTTGACTTCGGTACAGATGTTACAGGGGGTGTAGTCTGTGTATTTTCAAAGGTTGATATAATAGCCTAATGCTAGTTTGGAGAAGGGGAAGAATGATAGCCAATCAGTTGGCCGATATCAGTCCTCACCCCTGTGAAAACATTTGGCTCCGTCTGAAATTTAAAGTAACTGTTGACCTGAATATATAAATCTGGACCTGAACAACCAACTCAAAGTCATTAATAACACTCAGAGAACCCACACATCCAACATCAGTCACTAAAACCCGACCAATCAGAAAAGAGTTTCCAGACTGCATCAAAACAAAACCACAACGTTTATCAGCAGGCCTCTCTACACCAGGACGATGTCATCGATAGGCCATGGCACACACTATGGTGATGTGACGTGATGACATCATCACTGACATCTGCCTCATGCCAAACTCAGTAACACGACCTGAAACATCTGGAATGATGTGTTTAACTGATCTGACAGGACTTTGATTTTATTTACATATTTATTGTTGTTGATTTGTTCTATTTAATGTTGTTTATGAAGGTCAGTACGGAGATAAGGTTGATGTTACAGTGACTTTATTTGTTCTACACTGTAAAACCACTGGTTAACTGGTTAACCAGTAACTGGTTACTGTGTTCACTGGTTTACATATGTGTCAAACTGCTGTAACACCAGACAGATTCAAACCATAGAAGGTAAAACCATGTCAGACTGAGGCTGGTATGATGTCATCAACACAAACAACTCGTTTACAGTGTGTGGATGATCAAGTATTGATCATAGCTAATTGTATTGGCGATGGGGATTAGATCGGTGCCCCGAGATCCAAAACAGATTAGTTTAGTTAAAGTATTAATAGTACAACTACTGCAGTACTGCCAGGTCAGTTGTGTACCTTGTGTACACAGGTGTGTATTTACTGCATGCTTGTGTAGAAAAATACACAGTTTTTTAACAAGTGATCACAGGCTTAAGTTTGATATTAGTAATCTATAGTATTTTAAACATATGTGTTTTTAATCTAAATGTTAGAGTAACGAGTAACTAAAGCTGTCAGGTAAATATAAAGCAGTAAAAAGTACTTAAGTGCACAGGAGTAAAAATCCTTGGTTACTTTCAGCTCAGGTGTTCCGGTGGGTGTACCGTGAACTCACCCCAGGGTGCTGATGAAGCCGTTAACGGAGCCCTCAGCGTACAGGGACACGATATCCCCGATATGGAGGAAGCTGGAGGCAGAGTCGGACATCCTGCAGCCCGTCCCGGGTCGTCCGACAGGTCCACTAACTTTGTCCTGTCTGCAGGAACAGCTGGAGCCACAGTGAGCGCCTTCACACAAACAATGCCGGGTTCGGCAAAGTGGAAAAACCTCTTCACCAGTGCGCGCGAGACAAAAACATGAACCGCAAATGGAAACGGCGGATTCCCGTCCGGGACGGCGGCGGTTCGGACCCTCTGAGAGTCTTCTAGCAGAGGTGAAGGAGACACAACACGGATCCTGCTGCCCCCTCCCTCTGCTGTGTGTGTGTGTGTGTGTGGGGGGGGGGAGCGCTCGCACGGTATTAAAACCAGGAAGTGAGTAGAGGTTTTGATAAAGCTGACAGACAGCTTCACAAACCGCCGCAGGGTCCTGGGCGTGTGCGTGTGTGCACGCAAAGCAGGCGGGGAGCGTGCATGGACAAGCCTCCGAGGCGCGCGCCCATGTGCCCCCTTTAGGAAACAACAAGTGTGAAATTATCAGGATCTCCGACACCAGTTATTACGGTAATTTGTGATTCATTAGTCTGTAAAAGAATAAACGGAATTAAAATGGCAACAATATCAGAAGACGCCTGTCCGGACCAGGTGAGGAGACCAGGTAAATGTTCCTGAGTCACCTTTTAACACTTTTAGTTTCTGTTTTAAAGTAATGGGGGGGGGGCTGTGTCTCACTGGTAGAGAGGTCGTCCACTTATCAGAAGGTCGGTGGTTCGATCCCCAGCCCCTGCAGTCTACATGTTGAAGTGTCCTTGGGCAGATACTGAACCCTAGTTTGCTCCCAGTATCTGTTTCACTGGTGTGTGAATGTATGAGTGTTGGTATGAATGTATGAATGTTGGTATGAATGTATGAATGTTGGTATGAATGTATGAATGTTGGTATGAATGTATGAATGTTGGTATGAATGTATGAATGTTGGTATGAATGTATGAATGTTGGTATGAATGTATGAGTGTTGGTATGAATGTATGAATGTTGGTATGAATGTATGAATGTTGGCTTGTGTTGTAAAGCTTTGATTGGTCAGTCAGACTACAAAGGTTCTATATAAGTACAGAAGAAGAAGAGCTGAAGCCTCTGAGCCTCATGTCTCACTAACTGTTGTTCACTTCTGTAAGTCTAACAGATATTCAGATTCAATAACTCACTAGTGAAACGTTCTCACAACATAAGCCACGCCCCTTTCATAGCACAGTAAGGTAAACAAGGAGCTACAATCTCAGTTCCATCCAAACCAGCTCCTCCTACCTGGGTGGATGACATCGGTCCCTCAATGCAGCCCGTCAGATGAGTGGGCAGGGACCGTCTACAAAGTGCAAAAATGAAAATATGGAGTCCATAAAATGTAACTGTTAACTTTACTGTTATGTGATGTCGTCTCACCAGAAGACTGTTGGTTAAACTGCAGCAATGTTTCATGAAAATATGCTTTAGTTTCATTTATGGGTCAAATATTCAGTGACTGTGTTTTATTATAAATTATTCTACAGTTGTCCTAACTGGTTGCCGTAGTACAACCACCAGGTGGTCACATGGGTTGTCATGTCACACGTCTGCAGGTGACCTCATACAGAATTTTACACGCATGTTTAACTTGACACGTTTTATCTGTAGACAACAACAATACTCAACATCCTGTCGTCATCATATGGTCACATGACTTTCCTGTCAGCAAGGGCATCAGCGCTGGTCTGTTATTATGATGGCATAGTACTGGAAATGATGGCACGAGTTTGGACATATTTAACGTATGAATAAAATATAATTCATTAAATGACATTTTCTCTGGACCTGGTCTGACTGTGTGGAGAACACATAAAACCCTGATCTGAGACAGACCCTCTTCTGATGAGCAGGAAGTTCTGACTGGACGTTTGCATCACAAAGGGAACTGGAACTGGACGCCAGCTGAGGCCCGGAGGGGAGGGGTAGCCGACCTGGCCAATCCTGCTGACCTGCCAACTGGAGAGTGTCGAGGTTTAAGGTCGAAACACTCAGTGAAGGTTGTTGCCTCCTGATGACCTCCTCTCTGGGCCCTCAGGGCCTACTGTCCCCCGTCCCGGTCTTTCTGTGTGGAGTTTTCATGTTCTCCCTATGAGGTCCCTCCGGGTGCTTCTATGGGGTCCTCCGGTTGTTTCTATGGGGTCCTCTGGGTCTTTCTATGGGGGTCCTCTGGGTGTTTCTATGGGGGTCCTCTGGATGCTTCTATGGGGGACCGCTGGGTGCTTCTATTGGGGTCCTCTGGGTGTTCCTATGGGGTCCTCTGGGTTTCTATGGGGTCCTCTGGGTGTTCCTATGGGGACCTCTGGGTGTTCCTATGGGGTCCTCTGGGTGTTTCTATGGGGTCCTCTGGGTGTTCCTATGGGGTCCTCTGGGTGTTTCTATGGGGTCCTCTGGGTGTTTCTATGGGACCTCTGGGTGTTTCTATGGGACCTCTGGGTGTTCCTATGGGACCTCTGGGTGTTTCTATGGGGTCCTCTGGGTGTTTCTATGGGACCTCTGGGTGTTCCTATGGGTCCTCTGGGTGTTTCTATGGGACCTCTGGGTGTTCCTATGGGACCTCTGGGTGTTCCTATGGGACCTCTGGGTGTTTCTATGGGACCTCTGGGTGTTCCTATTGGACCTCTGGGTGTTTCTATGGGGTCCTCTGGGTGTTTCTATGGGACCTCTGGGTGTTCCTATGGGACCTCTGGGTGTTCCTATGGGACCTCTGGGTGTTTCTATGGGACCTCTGGGTGTTCCTATGGGACCTCTGGGTGTTCCTATTGGACCTCTGGGTGTTCCTATGGGACCTCTGGGTGTTTCTATGGGACCTCTGGGTGTTCCTATGGGACCTCTGGGTGTTCCTATTGGACCTCTGGGTGTTTCTATGGGGTCCTCTGGGTGTTTCTATGGGACCTCTGGGTGTTCCTATGGGACCTCTGGGTGTTCCTATGGGACCTCTGGGTGTTTCTACTCATTGTGAAAAGAATTAAACGCTGAAGATAGAGGATCTTATAAAATATGATGTGTGGCTGTCGATTAAACCAGGCATTACCAAACTTTTCAACCCTGACCCCTAAAATAACGGTTCCAGAGACTTGGGATCCCCTCCATCCCTGGAGGAGGCTGAAGCAGCGGTTTATCCAAACACACAGCACATATTTTTATTTGCATGGTTTGGTTTAAATTGAACTATTTACCTTTTGTAACAACTTTGGTTAAAATAAACTATTTCTAATCATTTTTAGATTTTATTTGTCACTGCTCACATATTATAAATGTAAACATCCTGATTGTTTTCATGATGTTTCTATTAAAGTCTGTTATGAACGTAGAAATGAGGCTTAAATACTGATCAAGCTGTAGACCCTCCTCTTCCTCGTCCTTACTACCAAATATCGTACATGACTCACAGCGACCAATAAGACGCTTAGAAGAGAGCAGAGGCCAGACCAGGTCCAGACCAGGTCCAGACCAGGACAGCTCCAACCAACCAACTTTACCAGGTCAGAAAACGGATGACAGGTAAAAAGTAACTGTATTCTATTACAACAGCAACATGACTCTGAGTGAGAGATGATGTAATGTAAACAGGTGAACTTCTGTCCCTCATGATGATGAACTTTTGTTTTTCTGTTCATTCTCATGTCGACCAGAACTTAAACTGAACGTTAGCTCATTAGCTTCCCTAATAGTTGGGATTATAAATTATCACACGACGTGTCTCAGCTGATGTTTATTTGTGTTTTAGCTGCTAAACGTAAACGAGATGAAGACGACCAGAGTGACGATGATGACGGAGATTTTCATCCAACGTCTCCAGAACCAGAATCACCAAGTGGTTCTTTTGCACCAGTAGGACCTGATGATCTGTTCCTGTTTTAGTATTTCTACTGTAGAGACCAGAATATCATCGACCTTTAGGTAATGACTGTTAGGTGTGTCATGATGGGTTTATGGGAAATGAGAGGCGTCTTTATTTCATTTGCTTCTTTCTAGATGTTTCCAGGAGCAGCTGTAGAATATTTATTCTGCTTCCCAGGACCTGATGGTCTCTTTTCATCCTGTAAACGTTGTGAATGGAACTTTAATAAACTTTTATTTATGGTCAGGATAACGACGTCTGTCCCAGAGAGACTGTGACAAATGATATTATTGTCATTTTAAAAACATTTCATGCACTGATATAATGATAATATAATAGTATATTAATGAAAACACTCTATCAAAGAGATGTGAGCTTTATATATATATAATATAGTATCATATATAAATATATATATGATACTATATTAGTATATGTATATTTATATTTATATAAATATATGAGCTTTCTAGGTTCGCTAGGATTACTATTGTAACACCTGTCAGCAGTTCTTCAGGTGAGTAAGTCTTGTTGAAACCCGCCTGATCCACGATGGAGATGATGCTGGAGTCAACATGGGGTCGGGACCTTTGAGTCTAGAAGAACAAAGCTGTTGGGTATGAATGAATCTGAGGCGTTTCAGCTCGTCATAAAAAACACACAAATGTTCTATTTTGAGAGAACATGATGTACATTGTGTCTGGATAATTCTGAAAGTCATAAGTAGGATTTGTCCTTGTTTGTAAACACAACAATCAAAGATGGCCTCACCTCAGCGGCTAAGCTAACGGTCAGTTCATCTGTTCTAAACTGTTTTAAGTTCCTGTCTTACATATTTGGAAAAAAGTGTCTTATATATTATGTTTTCTTCTCCTTCACATGTGTCATCTATGTAACAATGGTATCCAATATTGTGTTTGTTTACAATATGACCCAATGGCAGCATGTGTACACAGAATAACAAGGGGCCAAGTAGTACTTAGTACTTTTACTGAAGTAAAAGATCTGATAAATATCCGTCCATTTTCTGCAACTGATCACAGGGGGGTGGAGCCTATCCCAGCTGACTTTGGGCAGGAGGCGGGGTTCCCCCTGCACAAGTCACCAGTTCATCACAGGACGACATAGACAACCATTCACACTCACATTCACACCTGCGGGTATGAAGTCCCAGGTCCTCAGGATCATCGGCCTCACTACTGCACACCTGGATAAATGCAAGGCTCTGTATCTGCATGCATTATGGACACTGATGGAGGGATTGTGATTTACTTTATTTTATCCACTATGTGGCGCTAGACAACACCTCATAATTTTGACTCGTCTTTGATTATATCATATGAAGCCCACACCATGAAAATATAATCAAAATCAAATAAAAATTGTCACAGGAGGCATTTTTGCATTTGCCAGCAGGTGGCGCTATCACTGTTACTCAATATTGTTTTGTAGATGTCTTCAGGGTGCGACTTTAAACATATCTACCAGATTTCATACATGTAGGTTAAACACACTCATATATGCTTATTTTGAAGTTGTACAGGGGGCGCTGTGGAGCCGTTTTACCACAACCGATCCTGTAAACCCTATGAGATCATAAGTACTACCACCTTTGACGAGTGCGTCAATTTTGGTGAGCATCTGAGTTTCCCTGGCCTCTCAACACCAACTTCCTCTTTGATGGCGAACATCAACCATTGCGCTGCCGCCATGTGACCCAAACTTACAATATTTACAATAAAGCTCTGTTGAACAACTTTTCATCCTCATGGGGTTTAGATAGTACTGAACAAATTTGAAGTTGATGGGGTAAAATCTCTAGGAGGAGTTCGTTAAAATACAAAGTGTGTGATTTTCAAAAAAGGGCCACAAAAATCAAAATGGCCGAATTCCTGTTTGTTTGAAAGCATTGCTCCAAGAGACTTTTTTCTCAGTCTCGGTCAGTTACATGAGTGTACTGAGTTTCTTACATGTACGTTATACTGGGGGCAGGGGCTGAACGTTAGCATTAGCGAGCCATTTTGCCACGCCCATTTCCAATCACCATATCAAACATAAATTTCCCATCAAACAAACTTTTCTGCCAACTTTCATGAGTTTTTGAGGATGGGAAAGATCCCAAAAAGGCGATTCATTTCAGAGAGAAAAAAACAAACAAATTCCTTGCAGAACAATAATAATATCTCCACAAAATGTGACAGGAGAGCAGTGACACTAACAGACTGAAGAAACGGTGAGGAACTATTGATTGGAACAAAAAAAAGGGAATTATGTAAAAATTGCAGATACTGCACTTTGCCTTTGTATGGGATGAGGAAGTCCCTTCAAAGGCAGCTAGGAAAGGAGAGGAGGAAACATGTAACACCAGTAACACCATCACACAACAACTGCTTCACCCTGAGGAGGAAACACACAAACACAAACTGAGCAATTTATAGCACAAAGATTCAACTCAATGATCATCAATTTTATTGGTAAAATCTACTATTGATCAGCTGTTTGAACAGATCAACACAGCAGATATCGAAGTGTTTACCCCCCCCCTAATCTGGGGTTCTGGTTCTGGTTCTTTAACCCTTTAGCTGCTGTGACCTGCTGTGTGATATAATTACATCCACCTTTTGAAGTGATGGAGGCTCAGAGGATGGACAGATTTAGAAAAAGACAGCTGTCTAAAGAGGGAGGACAAGCTAAAGAAAGAATCCGGCTCATGTTTTCCATCCAAACCCCAAAACACAAACTTCTCTGGAGGTTAGAGACCCGGTCGGTTAACTGGGACGAAGGCAGGACTGAACATCAGACAGTCGATCAATGATTCATCTGTAGAGAATCAATACAGGTGATCAGAGAGATGAGAAAGTAAAGACGTATATATATATATATATATATATATATCATCACATGTATGTACTGTATGTACTAGTTGACAGCAGCTCCACCTGCAGCACCAGTAGACATCAAAGCTGTCTGAAGCTGACCTTCCTTATGATCTAATTGATAATCTGATTGGTATACTGGATTTATACTGGATTTATACTGGATTTATACTGGAGTTAAGAGAAAGGACGAATTTCACACTCTGTTGTTTCACACCAAGTTTCCACAGACTTTCTCTGCCATATAAGGAGTGTGTGTGTGTGTGTGTGTGTGTGTGTGTGTGTGTGTGTGTGTGTGTGTGTGTGTGTGTGTGTGTGTGTGTGTGTGTGTGTGTGTGTGTGTGTGTGTGTGTGTGTGTGTAATGACCCATGCTGCCCTCCACGTCTTTCCATCGGAGAGACTGACAACCTTATATAGAGCTGCAGGAGCAGCGTTTCCTCATCCATCCTGTCCTCTCATCTGATTCCTCTTGATTGTTGTGACAAACGATTCCTGTCAAAGTGAGAAATCTGAAAGATGAGAAATCACTCGATCAACTCACAAAACCTTTATTTCATGACTTTCCGATGACGTCACAGACGCACAAACATGGCGAATGAAAATAAATGTTTAATTCACACTTTTAAAAGTTATTGATTTGCAAATGTCTTATGTGATGATGTCATAATCTCTGGACCAATAATGTGACATGAACTGTTACAATAAGTTATTACATCATTGGTTTCAGCCCACTGAAGGTCCAGCAGAAGGTCCAGCAGAAGGTCCAGCAGAAGGTCCAGCAGAAGGTCTTAGCCATGCTAACGTCAGCGGTGACATCCCCATGACTAATACCATTAATATAATGTAAATAGAATTTTATGTCTAATTAAGAAAACATAAAAACTAATCTGAGGTTTTATTAAGCAAAAACATCCTGATCCATAATACTAATTTATCATGTTTCTCACACCATATATGTTTTAAATACAAGTAAATATATACATAAATATATGTACGGTATGTTTGAAATACTATATATATAATAATACTATAATACTGTATATATAGTATTGTTGTTTTTTTTACTTGAGATTAATCACAATCTGTTATTGTGATGAATTCCATTAAAATATCTTTGAATAAAGTGACACCACTGGTACATAAAAACAGCTGATCTGAGAACAGAATAAACAGCTGTTTCCTGTTCAACCTGTAGAACATGGTTCTGATGGTAGGAGCCACTCATCATGACGTCTAGACTCAGTCACTGATCCATAATAAATCTGTATCAGAGGAAGCAGGAAGCGTGAAGCTGTTTCATGTCTGGTCTGTGATAAATGAAAAATGAGCTGAGGAGCCAAATAAATCACTTTTCTGTCTACTCATGTCTTAACATTCCTCCCTTTTTAAGGAGAGAGTCCAGGAGAGGACAAATGAAGATTCCCTCTGAGGCAGATCTGAGCCGACATCCACTTTGTTGGATGAAATGTTTTATTATTATTATATGATTATAATTTAATTGTACTCTTGATGTGTCAGCCTACTGTTTTACAAAGAAATGCACAGAATGCATCGTTGGTTCTGTCGAGCAGAACATTCATTCAATAAAATCTGTTTGTGTTTGGAAAAACACTATTTACTCACACAGGAGCACAAAACAAATAAACAAAAAAACAGTGTTGGACTAAGAGGCCGTGGTGCATTAAGATATCAGCTGTATGTAATATTAGAGCAGCACCAAGTCACATGACCTGCTCCTGTTTACTTGATCTGAAAACATGACTGAGCTCTCATCTCATCTCATATTAACTTGTCTCATATCATCTCATCTCATCTCATCTCATATTAACTTGTCTCATATCATCTCATCTCGTCTCATCTCATCTCATATTAACTTGTCTCATATCATCTCATCTCATCTCATCTCATATTAACTTGTCTCATATCATCTCATATTTTTTATTTTATTTTAGATACTGTATTAATCCCACAGGGGGAAATTCTTTCTCTGCATTTGACCCATCCCTGAGGGTGGGTCAAATGTCTCATGTCTCATCTCATATCATCTCGTCTCATATCATCTCGTTCCATCTCATCCCATCTCATATTATCTTGTCTAATCTCATATGATCTCGTGTCTTCTCATCTCATATGTTGGTCCTAAATTTAAACGAAGCCTGAACACCAACATTAAACAGAGGATTTATTCATCCTCAGTTTGCCTTAAGCACTCAGCACCGTCTCCACCGGACCGAAGACAGACTGAGATGAAGACGGATCCTGACCACGTCGGGTCGATGTAAGCCAGCCTCTGCTACATTGCTTCATATGTTCTGGTCCTGTCCCAGTCAGACAAATAGGATCTTCTGCTCTCTACTGGCCAGAAGACTGATTCTGCTGTCCCTCCTACAGATGGCCAATGGATCAGAGAGGTTATGGGTCAAATCCACCTAGAGAGAATCAGATACAGGATTCCATTAGGGTCCACCAGTGAATCCTGTCACCTGGCAACCATTTATTTCCTTTGTAGAAGGTAAGGCAGTGACAAACATGTAACCCATGTGTTTGTTTTCTTTCTTCTTTGCCTTCATTTATATATTATGGTTATTATTTGTATCTGCTTTTTTATTTATGGTCATTTGAAGGCAGCTCACCTAACTGTTCAATGCTTACATTGTATCTCAACTGTGATACATATAAAAATGTGGGTGATAATCTGGTTAATGTTACATCAAACGTGTTTCTGTGTCATGTATGATAAAGACGGTCACTGAACCCATGTCCTCACTTCTCTTCCTCTGTGGTTTCATCTTTTAAACCCGACACTAGACAGACACCTGCAGACCCCTCCTCTGTGACCTTCTCTCAGCTCAAGTCAAAGTTACACAATAAACACAAACAGAGATGTCATTAGTTTACAGTGACATCACTGCAAAACAGAATAAACAGAGAAGAAGTGAGAGATTTCAGGAGGTCTGCCTGCAATAAAAAGGCGACTTACTATGAATGTAGAGATGTTTCCTACAGGTCGCTGCTCGTCAGAGGTCAGCTGTTAATCTGCTGCTTTAATGCAGGCTGTACCACAAAGGAGGTGAAAGCATGAAGGATGTGAAGGTTCATCTTCTGGAGACTCCTGGAAATCCATTTTCCACTGCTTGGTTTGTGTTGAAGCCATCTCCACGGCAACACGACACACAAACATGAGATGATGTCTGTTTGTGTTCGTAATGTCTCACTTTGATGGGATACAACTACGTTAAGGCAGCCGTTGTCTGCTCACCTCATGCTGATGGAACGTTTCTGGAGCTTCAGAGTAAAAACATTGAGCTGAACACCTGAGCCTTTAGGAGGTTCAGGCTCATGGTGGGGACCCACTGAAGCCTCCAGCTTCCTGCTGAAGCCTCGTTAAATATTTGACCCATCCCTGAGGAGCAGTGGGCTACCTTTACATTACAGCGCCCAGGGAGCAGTTTGGGGTTCAGTATCTTTGCTCAAGGATACTTTAACTTGTAGACATGCAGGAGCTGGGGATCGAACAACTGACCTTTTGTTCCGTGAACGGCCCGGAACACTTCCTGAACCACAGCCAGATATGAAGTTAAACTTCAGCACTAATGGGTAAATGAAGCGGACAGAAAGGATTTTTGAGCACATCTCACCTGAGAAACAGCTGGTCAAACACTGTAGCTAACGTTAGCATGTCTCACCTGAGGAAACACCTGGTCAAACACTGTAGCTAACGTTAGCACGTCTCACCTGAGGAAACACCTGGTCAAACACTGTAGCTAACATTAGCACATCTCACCTGAGGAAACACCTGGTCAAACACTGTAGCTAACGTTAGCACATCTCACCTGAGGAAACACCCGGTCAAACACTGTAGCTAACGTTAGCACATCTCACCTGAGGAAACACCCGGTCAAACACTGTAGCTAACATTAGCACGTCCACCTGAGGAAACACCTGGTCAAACACTGTAGCTAATGTTAGCACATCTCACCTGAGGAAACACCCGGTCAAACACTGTAGCTAACGTTAGCACATCTCACCTGAGGAAACACTTGGTCAAACACTGTAGCTAACGTTAGCACATCTCACCTGAGGAAACACCTGGTCAAACACTGTAGCTAATGTTAGCATGTCTCACCTGAGGAAACACCTGGTCAAACACTGTAGCTAACGTTAGCGCGTCTCACCTGAGGAAACACCTGGTGAAACACTAAGTAAATCTAAAAGATGAAGAGGGATGTGTTTGCTATCCTGAAAGACAAGTCCCTTGTAGCATCTGCAGCTAATATTAACATGTCTGCAGCCAGAGCCATAGATGTCAACTCTTACACAACGCCTGTAAGTCTTACGGCTTTTCTGTATTTAAAATTTCCTTTGGAAATTCATTTTATTTCTTACGGGCTAATACAGAGGCCGCCTGCTTTGTCAAAATAATGAAACTCCTTGTTTAAGTTATGTTGCTGTGTCACACAGACATTTGGGAAAATCTTCAGGATTTTCAAGTCAAGTCTTACAGGTGAGCATTCCATGAGGTTAACATGTATGCAGCGCTGGAGCTAATGATAGCACCTCTGCGCTCATTCATGGAGTTGAACCATCCAGGAAAATTTTTTAGTGAGGCATTGACACCTTCATGGCATCATCATATAATTAATTAGCTATACTTTTTTCACTGTCTTGATGATGTTAGCTTAGCATTTTTACTAGCATTAACCGGAATTCATTTCAAACTGACTCAACACACAGCCAGCCTCCATCTCAACTTCCTTAGCAACATGCTATTAGTAGCTAAAACAGCCTGAGATTTTTAGTGTGTCTGAAACCTGAGGATGAAACCAATAGTACATGAACTGTGTACTATTTACAGGAAGTATTACAGTATTCAATCACTGTGGTAGTGACAACAACAACATAACAGACAGGTGATGGCGCTGTTTCTTCTTCTTCTATGGTGTATTACTGCCCTCTACTGGTTGTTATAACTGATCTTTACTGAGCTGATATTCATCAGTTTATTTGAGTCCAGTTATCCGGTGAACTAACTAACAACACATTTGGTGACTGATTTCTTGCAACTGAAATAAAACTTTTATTACGAAACTACAGGTTCAACAGTATGACAGAGTTGTGAAGTTGTGTCTCACACATGCAGAAAAGTGTTTTTATCAGATGTATCTCCAGCAGTGAAATAAACTGGCTCTGGTTCCCAGTAAGACCACCACCAGGGGGCAGCAGAGATGACAGAGTGTGTCATTTTGTGTGAGACAAAAAGAGCAAAACCAAGTATGCATGCATGATTGTGCAGACAAATGTGTGTATCTGTGTGCGTGCCAACTTTGTTTGTATGCTTGTGTTTGTGGGCCTGTCGGTGTGGATGTGTGTCCCCGACAAAAGGCTCCATCCAGCCGTACTGCAGAGGGCTGCTTGTTCCCAGAGAACCCAGAGCTCCAAGTCTCTCTGCCCCTGCAGACCAGAGACAGCAGCCCCGACCCTTAAACAAGCCTCACCCGGCTCCCCTCCTCCTCCTGGAGCTCCTACAACTGGCTGGATTTACTGATGGATGGGAAAAACAGAGGACTTTAAAAGTGGAAGACTTAGTTTACAGAAGAGAAGAGAAGAGAAGAGAAGGACTACTAACTAATCTGGTGTTTCTTCAACATTTAATTTTGAGAGTTGGATTTTGAGTAAACAGCTTTCAAACACTGGATTTTGATTTGTTGTCTTTGCTGAAAGAATAATAATTTTTGGTGAAGTTTTGGACAAATATCTATAAGCGTTGCAGGAGTTTTATTGCAGCGCTGCATCATTATTCTGTCGCCACGTCCTTTGAAACCAATCCTGAAGAATTGTAGGTTTGAATGTTCCTGATTTAAAACCTGCATTATGGCTCTCATGTCTGTCGGTCTGTGTCTCTTCCTGCCGCTGCTGTTTACGGATGCAAAGAGCGTCGACAGTCAGCGCAGACCCTCCTCCCCTGTCGAACTGGAACCCCTCTGGATCTCGAAGCAGCTCGATGCCCCAACCGAGAGCCTCCCCCTCCCGGAGATGCTGGATCTAGATGTGGACCAGCAACGCCGCTTGGCCCGCGGCGCCAACGACGAGGAACAACAGTCCACCTTCAGCCAATCCTTTGAGAACGACTCAGTGACGGCGCCGCAGCCCACGGAGTTCGACAGAACGAACGCAGTAGTGCTGGACACCAGTAACGCCTCCAGGTCTGACCACGACGCCCCAGGACGCTTCAACCCTTTCTACACACTGGCAGAGAACTCGTACGCGGCCTACACCATCCTCTTCCTGGCCGGCCTGGTGCTGGCGGTGGGCGTGGTGGGAAACATGGCGGTCATGTGTATCGTCTGGAACAACTACTACATGAGGTCCGCTTGGAACTACGTGCTGGCCAGCATGGCATTCTGGGACTTCCTTGTACTGGTGCTCTGCCTTCCTGTGGTTGTTCTCAACCAGCTCTCCCATAGGAGGATCCTGGGTGACATCACCTGTCGCATGGTGCCTTATATGGAGGTGGGTGGGGCTTATGTGGAGGTAGGGCTTAAAGTGGTGCATCGTCTGAGGAGCATGAAGGTGTTCGGTGTAATCTTCATGAACTGTTTGTTTGCTGTGATGGAGGGTCTCTAGCAGGACCCCAATCACACCTGGTACAGGTAATCATGGGTCAGACTTAGTTCTCTGGACCTAAGACCCAGCCTAGGACCTCAGTGGACCAATTATGCATTACTCTAATTGGCTGACTGTGTTTCTCTGACCCCTAGGAGATGTTTTAGGTACCATAATACCAGAAGTGCAGCCCTCTACAATCTGTTTTAGGGGCCAATCCCACAATGAGGCGTCACCTGTATTCCTAAGGTTCAGCGTTCCTCTCTTGAGCAACATGTTCTGTTTTCTGGTGGCTGTTAAACGTACATAAAAGTTAAAATACTTAGAACTTTTCAGCACATGTTGCAGAATCATAGAGCTAAATTTATTACATTTGATTGCCTGGTTGTGTTTGCAGCCCGGCTCCACCGGGGGCACCATGCTCCGGGTTTATTTCCCCTCATGGTTCTGTAGGAAGCTGTGATGGGATGTCATTGTAGTTCGTCCTCTGAGCCAGCGGCAGAGTTCGTAACAGAGACAAGTCCATGTCTGTATAAGATTTTGATGATGTGTTAGATGTGTGACCCATAACTTGGAGGTTCAAAGAGCAGCTAGGAGCTGTTAGCAGATAAGTCAAAGAAGAAGAGGTTTGTCTGCAGATTGGAAAGACAACATGAGGTCTGGAACCAAGCAGAGGACAGGATCAGCCGCCATGCAACGGGGCGCTAAATGATAGTCGTTGCCGTGTTAACTCTGTTAAAGGTCACACTAGACGCTGTTGTGTTGTTCTGTACGCCACAACCCTTTTGCTTGCAGCACAACTGAATGTTAAGGTCATCTCAGGACTCAGAGAATATTGACGATTGTTGTTGATGAACGGTTGAACGGATCTGTCTGTCGGCCGTCTTCAGAATCAGGGACGGTGACCCATAGTGAGAATCGTTGATCTGATCTGCTTCAGACTTGGCATGTCTCTTGTTGGGGGCCCAGGGAAGTGTATTGTAGAACGTTGGTGTAATTTGGATATGTGACACCATCAATATGAATACATTTAGATTCTAAACAGGCGAACAGCTCTCTGTAGAAGTGGAGGATGAGTAAGTGACGTTACTGCCCCCGGTCCAAAACAGCACATCCAAGAAGGATGTCACCAATTTGTGGCCTTTGGGTCAAATCTGGACCATGAGAGGCTTCTAACCAGACCGTTAAGTCTTTTGACAGCACGGGGAAAAAGACAGACAGCCTGTTTTTAAGGGATTTTGAACAGGCACAACGCAGCCAGCTCAGTAGAGCTACAGGGTCCTACCTGGGTCCTGCTGCTAGGCCGCTAACATAGACTCCTACATATGCAGGTACGCTGTGACACAGAGGTATAAAACATGCAGGATTATCAACAATATGAAAAGGTGACGGTAAAAAGTGAGTCTTCCCAGAAGAAGAAGAGACAATGTGTGTGATCATCCTTTCAGGATGTGTTGTGTTGATGGAGAAGGAACCTATGGCTGTATTTTGTATTTATTACATGTAGTTTTACATATTTGTCCTGTATTTATACCTGTTTGAGTTCATTAATACTTTTATATCTTTACCAAAGCAGCAGGAAGACAGAAGAGTTAAAGACATAAATGTTGTTAAAGATCAGTTTCTGAGAACATTAACATTTTATCCTCTATTTAATAAAAGGTGAACTATATATACCTATAGGTATATATACCTATATATAACTATATATACCTACAGTATATCTGTAGGTATCTGACGGTGGACTTAGACCTCACAGCACCGTGAGTCCTGTTGACCGGTTTAACCTGTAGAACCTGGTTCTGATGGTAGGAGTCACTCATTAATGGAGAAAGATGTCAGTTTTTACACCAACATGACATCTAGACTCTGTCACTGATATATCCTGGATCCATATCATGAGAGCTTTTTTGTTGGAGGACAGAGGAAGCAGGAAGTTGGCCAAACCAGCGAAACCAGAGCCCAAACCGATGGTCCATTCTGAGATGGCATTTTTAGAACAGGAACTGTCCCAATACAACAAAGCTGTCCAATCCGGTTGTGACCTTTTGTTTTATATATTTTGTGTGAAGAAATCTCAGCTTTGGTCTGAACCTAGAGAACAAAACTACAAGCATTCCAGCATCCTGGTAAACAACTGAAGAAGGGAGGTAGTTTTAGTAAAACTAGTCTTGGTCCAACAACTCCTACAGTGACCAGTCCTCACCTGTGCTGCACCGGTTTGATGTAACGTGAACCGGTACTGAATCCTTAAACCATAAAGTAGCCCAGTGAACCTTTGGTGGCCGACTCTACACACAAACCCAACAATCTGCAAACACACACCGATGTTCTAGGTAACATGGGAAAATCAGCCTGAAGTTACTATGAACCTGTAGTTGCATCAAGCATCTCCACCTAAAACCAGAGTCATAGAAGATTTCCAAAAACTCTTTCTTTGTGGGATCAGTTTATTATTTTACTCACTGACCGGTTCAAACACTGACTCCTGTCATCCTCTCCTCCTGGTCTCTGCAGGCCGTGTCTCTGGGCATCACCTCCTTCACTCTGTGCGCTCTGGGCATCGACCGTTTCCACGCCGCCACCTCATCGTCCCAGCCAAAGGCTCGGCGGGTGGAGCGCTGCCGCTCTGTGCTGCTGAAGCTGCTGCTGGTCTGGCTTGCTGCTCTGCTACTGTCCAGCCCCGAAATCTTCCTGTGGCAGCTAAGTCAGGCTGTGTCCCCGTCCACCGGCTGGCTGGTCGACTCCTGCACCATCACCCAGTCCTCCCCTCTGTCCCTCTACCTGCCTGACTCCCTCCACTCTCTGCTGCTCAGGTATCACCAGGTGAGAACATAAAGGACACAAGAAACTATTGATATCATAACCTGAACGTAGATCTGACACCACACTGCTACCTCCGTCTCTGTCCGATCCGTCAGACCCTGAACCTAAACATTTCAGTTTCCCACAACTATACCATGTTAAAAACAAAGTGCTGATTGGCTGTTGAAATGGGTGATTACGTTGTACAACCGGCGATGTCACAGGCTGAGTCGGCTGGTCTGAGTCGGTCTGAGTCGATCTGAGTCAGTCTGAGTCGGCCGGTCTGAGTCAGTCTGAGTCGGCCAGTCTGAGTTAGTCTGAGTCGGTCGGTCTGAGTCGATCTGAGTCAGTCTGAGTCGGTCGGTCTGAGTCAGTCTGAGTCAGTCGGTCTGAGTCGATCTGAGTCGGTCGGTCTGAGTCGATCTGAGTCGGTCTGAGTCGGTCGGTCTTAGTCAGTCTGAGTCAGTCGGTCTGAGTCAGTCTGAGTCAGTCGGTCTGAGTCGGCCGGTCTGAGTCGGTCGGTCTGAGTTGGTCGGTTGGAGTCGGTCCGTGTCGGTCTGAGTCGGCTGAGACGGGGCAGTTTGCTGCCACTTTTCACTGAAACGTGGAAAACGGTTTTGTGTTTTGGTGAATCTTTGGTCTGACCTGGTCTTTAATGTTCCTCGGGTGAAATACAGCTGAAAGACCCTTTAATATCACACAGGTATGGATGGAGACGTTTGATTGATCAGTAATCAAACAACCAACCGACTGTGAGACGCAACTTCCATAGATAGGTCATGCGATGACAGCTGAACCAATAGGGTTAGTGCTCGGCTGAATGCTAATAAGATAAGAGATGAAATTCTTTGTGGTGACCCCAGTAACCGAAAGTACCAGATACTACCATAGCTACCATAAAGTATGAGTGTGTGTGTAATCAGATTACTCGTGTACTCTGTTTCAGGGTCGTATGTGGTGGTGTTTTGGCTGCTACTTCTGCCTCCCCGTCCTCTTCACCATCCTATGCCAAATGGCCACACGCAACGTCAACAGTGACTCCAGCTCTGCCCAGAAGCAGCGAAACCATGATGACCGCTGCTCCAATCAGAAGCGTGAGCAGCACCAGGCGGTGGAGCGGCAGCTGAACTGCACGCTGCTAGCGTTAGCCGTGGTTTATGGCGTGTGCGCTCTGCCCGAACACGTCTGCAACATCACGCTGGCCTACACACACATCACCGTCTCAGAGGACACAGCCGCGATGCTGGTGCTGTTACATCACTTCCTGTTGTTCTTCAAGTCATCAGTGACGCCGGTGCTTCTGCTGTGTCTGTGTAAGGTAGGTCAGAAAGCTCCAACCCTTCTCTGGGTTCATTTCATAAGTATTTGTGTTTTCTGAAAGTTTACGGAAATATGCCGGAAATCATTGGGGGTGCGGCAGCCATAACTCAAGCAAGACACGACAAATGTTTACAGACATGATAAATAAGACATTTCCTCTAAAAAGAACTGTCCACATCTCATGATGTACCTAAAGGCCTCACAGAGAACGTCGCTGCCTCTACGGGACTTAACGTGTACTATAACTGCTATTCATACCACAACATTCAGAACATTCAGATGTAGCAGCACAAGTATACAAATAAGTAAGTAAGTACCTCTGCTAACTAAACTCCTCCTCCATCTGGAATCATCATTAGTTTATGAGTCATCAACATAAACATGACCTTCCATAATGGAGGATCGGATCTATTCTTCATCTAAACGGAACTCCTTACGTTTTAGAAAATGATTAAAATGCTCAGAATTTTTTTTATAAACAAGTCTGGATCCACACCAAATGAAGTGGATCCTGTACCAGAAGAGAAGCCATCTGTCCACCAGGGTTCGTGGAAATGGGTTCAGGGGTTTTTGTGTGAACAAGGAAAATGTAGAAAAATGCCCTCAATGTTGAAGAAAATGACAGAAACCAACCATCCAATCAAACCAAGTAACCATCTATCCATCCATCCAACCAAGCATCCAACCACAGGTAAAAGAACCTCCTTGGTGGAGGTCATAACAGGAGTGGTTTTAACTTCTTAATTTTAAAGACTTTTGAAAGCGTTAGTTTAGCGGTTCCCCCTGCTTCCAGTCTTATGCTAACTACATATTAACTCCATGTTAACGCAGAGAGGGGGCGGGGCTATGGAGTGAGATTAAAGCTAATAACTGACTGCATGTTGTCGTGTTTCAGGCTCTCGGTCAGGCCTTCATGGACTGCTGCTGCTGCTGCTGTCAGGAGTGTCAGCCAACCACGGCTCAAGGCTCGCCAAGCTCCACCCAGGTCAGACTGAAGGCAGCCAATGAGACGTCCATCTTCTTCGACAAGGCTAAAGATACGTCAGCCATCTTGTCCGTCTCCAGCTAGAGCCATAGGCCCCTCCTCCATAAATCAACATCATCCATCCATCTCTACTTTTTACCCTTCAACACCAGTTTCATTTTCCCCTCCTGTCTTTGTCCTCTTTTCTTTGTCTTCTTCCAGAATTCCGTTTGTATGATATTCCTGTATGAACACCGTGTTACCCCTCCAGATCCCTCCATGTACAGGAGGTGATGTTTAATCTGTAGTAGGATTAGAGAAGTTGGAGTTCTTTCTCAGCCATCAGGAGCCAGTTGCAGGACTCTGAACGGACCCTTACCTCCATCTTGCTGCTGTAATGATGGATGATGTGTAACTTCTTTGGCTGGGTTCCATGTGGTTCATGGGAGAATCGGAATTATGGTGGAAAACATGAAGAAGCTGTTTTAAAGGTCTAAGGATTATTTTTTAACAAATTTCCTGCAGTTGGTCCTGAGGCAGAAATATTCCAATTGGTTGTTAAGCATCAACAATTATTGCCTTTACACACCGGAGACGTGACGATGACACAACACGACAAAGCAAAAACACTCACCTACAAATTATTAATTTTACTGGTTAAACAACAAATAATCTGGTCCAAAGTCAGGTGCAACACAATAAGGGGTTAAATTTAGTCTCTTACTTATTCATAGGTGTGTTTGAACGAATTCAACCAATTAGAGTTCATCTCCTATCCCCTTTAAAAGTCAGCCGTCTCACCTGGAGCATCACTAATCTAATCTAATGTTAATGAATGTTCTGTGTTCTATTACACATCAAAAGGTCCCACACAGTCCAGGTTCATACAGTGAAACAGTTTGGATTAGAACAGACGTCCTCCTGATAAATCCTGAGGCACTGCTATAGGTGACGTCCACAGAATATTCACTTTGTCATGACAAAAACAATAAGCTGAAAAACAAATGACGTGTGAATGAATCGCCCAGAAATGTGTCCCTCGTGTGTGAAACTCTTTGCTATTGGCTGGTGTCGTTTTAAACGTTAGCAGTGAACGGCTAACAGGACAGATTATTAATGATGATTGTTGATGACGGTGATTCTTCCGAGGATTTGTTGATGCCTCCGTGACCACGCTGCAGCCTTCCAAATCACCACCAAATAAATGTCCAGAGATTCAGTTAGTATTGGGAAAACAACCAATCAGAGTGGAGATAGATATAGATATAGGTATAGAAAGCTGCTGTCTGGACCTCAGAACTGAGGCGGTCTCTTTGTACAGGAAGTTAAAGTCTGTAGGGTTTAAGTGTATTAATATAACTAGTGAAGAAACAGTTTCTTTTAGTTCTTGATGTGCGACTAATTATGTCTTTATGTGAAGCTGAATGTCTGCAGACATGTTTCAGAGCCAACTGTGCCTTAGTGTCTCACCTGTTCTCACCTGTTCTCACTTGTTCAAGAGTCTGTCAGGAAGTTTTCACCAAAAAGTCAGACGTGGTTTTAGCAAAACTATTTTGAACCGTCTGAGGTCTGAGGGCCTTTTTAAGGTACTTCGATTCAACTTAAACCCAAAGGTTTTATGTCAGCATTTACAGTTTCAGCTGTCTGAAGATGAGGCTCCTGTTTGTCCAACAGAAATCTGGAAAGAGATCATGTGACCCAAAACCTGAAAAGTGGAATTGAAATCTCTGGTGAAAACAAATGGTTCTGATTCTGGAAATTGATTTACTGAAGTCTGAGGTTGACAGCAGTGGTGGAATATTAGCATAAATAGATGTAGAATAGAACAAGTGTTATCTGTCACTGTAACGACTTCATACATATGAAGTTTAATAAATGAGCAGAACACCAGTCCTGATTTACAAATCAAATATTTATTATATAATAAAATAATCCACACAGGAGGAGGCAGCTGATGAGCGTCTGTAGCGTCTGATAGATGATCATACGTGACTCCCAGCAGCCTGAGTAAAGATTACATGTCACTATTTAGTCACAAAGATATGAGTAAAAATGTGCCGGTGTTAACATGTTAGCCTGTTGAAAACAATTGATGCTAACATGTTAGCCCGTTGAAAACAACTGATGCTAACATGTTGCCTCTTGAAAACAACTAATGCTAACATGCTAGGCTGTTGAAAACAACTAATGCTAACATGTTAGCCTGTTGAAAACAACTAATGCTAACATGCTAGCCTGTTGAAAACAACTAATGCTAACATGCTAGCCTGTTGAGAACAACCAACTTTATGACACTCGGTGCAGTATTTCAACCCTGAGACACAACAACACAGAGCTACACTCCTAAATGATGATGTCATATCTGGGGGGGGTATATTGAGACTAAACATAGTCTGATAGCAGAATGCTTACCTGTTTATCTTGTGCTAGCAGCCTGCTAACATGCTAAAGTCAGTTTCAGCATCACTTTTCTATCTGTCTAAAAGTCCTGGTTCTGATATAAACCATGTTTAGATACTTTTAAATGGAGGATATCGTGGAGCTGAAGAGGTTAAATTCTCACAGAAAACCTTCATCCAGCTGGATTCCTGCATGTTGATAATGGTCATGTTTTCATTTGGGTTCCTGTTTTCAGATGGTGAATATGTGTCTTTCACTTCCTGTTTGTTCTGTTCATGACTTTGTGTTATGTGAAATAATTGGACAGAAGACAAACTAACAGTCCCACTGCTGTCGTGTTTGAGTTGATGTAAAATTGACATTAAATGATAACTAATCTTTAATAAAGGGACATCCACACAAAACATTAACATCAGCGCCTGTCTCATTTTTTAGAGTGTTTGTTTTTTAGAGTGTTTGTTTTTAGAGGGTTTGTTTTTAGAGGGTTGTGTCAGGTGGTTTAAATGTTGTGAACTAAACTGACCAATCTGATGCAGATAAATGTCATTCATTTAAACTGCAGTTGTTTTGAAAACTTAGTGAAAAACTGATGTTTTTGTCCAAAGTGAATCAATCAGTTGACTTCCTGTAGGGCTAATTCTGCAGCTGGGAGTGGGAGGAGCTATTTTGGGCCACGATGGTTCTGTAAGTCTAATTCCCACTCGACAAAGTTAGACCCCTGAAACTGGTTAACCATCTGTTTGAATTCATCTGGTTCTTTGAAGGTTTTAATTTCTGGGTCAATTTTGAATGAATTCAGCAACAGCAGCTCTGGTTTTTCATGGGTACCATTTAGAGCCGTCCACCCAAAAAAAAAAAATCTGATTTCTCAGACATTATACTGAAACTGGGGCGCAGACAGCGCAGTGGTTTAGGCCCCATGTAGAGAGGCTTCAGTCCTCCCACAGTGGCTGTGGGTTCAATTCCCACCCATGGCCCTTTACCGCATGTCTCCCCAACTCTCTCCCCCTTTCCTGTCATACCTTCATCCGTCCTAAAGAAAGGCAAAAAAAAGCCAAAAAAATAAAGATACTGAAATGATTTAAACTGGTGGTCAGAACACAAACCTAAAGGACTGTGACATCATTCAGGAGACAACTTTTCAGAAACCAGTCACTCCTTCAAATCTCTGCTATGCAGATGATGCTGTGATTTACTTTAACAAATGACCCGTTCAGTAAACTCACCAAACCAATCACGAAGCAGGTAAATATCTAGATGTGACAAAACGTAGAAACAAGAAAACAAGGAGAAAAGTCTTTAATCCTTTGATGCTTCTGGTTTGTTAGCGATGCTAAATCAACATTTTTTTAATAAGTCAGCCTCATGCCAGATGTATGAATAACATGCCAATGTCTGAAGTAATGCAATGTGTTATCACAGCATATTTTTCAGTTTTTCTGTGTAATTAATTAATTAAGCTTTTCTCCTGCTATTTTCAATACAAATGTCTCAGAGCCAAAAATATCAAGAGGGTAGAATAAAGAGTGAGAATCAATCAAACAGGACGTCATGAGACTAAATCTGTTTTTACTTACATCCATAAATTAAATTCTGGAATACATAAGTTATTTTAACCAGAACTGATCTTTTTATCATAAACCTAACCAAGTAGTTTTGTGTTCCATGAGATCACGTTGGGTCTCAAACCTCAACACAAGCAGGTCTAAAACTGGCAAAACTTGCATTTAAATCAGGTGCTGTCAGATGAGGAACATGAATTTAAGGGACGCCAACATTAGCATCATCAAAAACTTTACGATGACCTTTTATTAGGAGCGACAAGAACTGCATTTGAGAAACTGATCAAAAAGTGTGACTCAGTTTAAAATGGTGTAAAACAATCCGTCCTCCCTGCTCAGAGGAGAGAGGAGGAGGAGCTGCTGTCCTGCATATCAATGACCCCACTACTGTCCTGTCGCCATGGGATACCAGCCCAAATTCACATGTGAGAACAAACACACACTCTGTTCTGTTAATTTAGAAACTCAAGTCTTTTCTAATCAACGAGAGCCTCTTTCCACCCCCCACCCCCCCAACCCCCTGTGTGCTTGGCTACCCCCGGGGGTGACCCACAAAGGGGGTTTACACATTTAAAGGGCAGTTAGGAGATGTTTAGAGACGTGCAGATATAACAGGAGTGGAAAGAAAACAGAGACTGCTGGGAAAAATATGATCAAAGTCTGATGACATCATCAACTCTCTGAAACGTGTATGATACTAATGTGTTAACGGTGAGGGAGGTGAGAAAATAAGTTAAGGGCTCTATCCTAGACCAGATGAGACCGGCACCAATCACCTCCTTCTCCTCCTCCTCCTCAGTTAAATATGGCTGACTTTGCTCACATGCAGTCAGATGAGTTGTTGATGGGATAGAGGACTGGGAGATGGTGGAGGCAGAGGGTCTACCAGGACCACATACCTGTCCCTCAGTGAAGACCAGAGATGCTGGTTAAATAGCGATGCTCCAGGTGAGACACACCTGGCTTTAAAGGGGATAGGAGGTGAACTCTGATTGGTTTAAATCATGTTAAAACACACCTTTGAATAATGAAGAGACTGAATACATCATGTGATTATGTACTGTTTACGTTGGTTACTTACATCATGATTTAAATATGTCTCTTTATTTAATTTGGGTGAAAGGACCCTTTAAAATCTATTTTCAGCTCCTAAATGTGTCGGTGAGTCAGGAGGAGAAAGAAGAGGCTAAAAGAGGAGGAGCAGAGACTGATGGAGGAACAGAGTGTTTCAGGAGGTTGTCCTCATTAGTAGTGATGACGACTCCTCTGATACAGACTAGTGAACAGATGGCCTCTGTTCACTAATGAAGCCACACACACTCCAGACTAGACCTCCTTTGGTCATGGCAGGACGTCTCTGGGACAGACTGGATGGAACTAGTGTTACGTAACAGGAAGGTCACAGGTTCGAGTCCTTCATCTATCCATCAGGTGGGTTTATGTTTCACACACTCACACCCACTTCTTTCTTTTAGGGTGGGGGTTTGGGCTCCATTACGAAACAATAAGGGAAGGTTTAAGTGCGCGCCCCATGCACAGAGGCTTCAGTCCTCCCACGGTGGCCGTGGGAGGACTGAATCAGACCTAATCAGATGCCCGAACCACCTCAACTGGCTCCTTTTGACAGGAAGGGGTTCTACTCCGAGCTCCCTCCGGTTGTCCAAGCTCCTCTCCCTATCTCTAAGGCTGAGCCCAGCCACCCTACGAAGGGAAACTCCTTTCGGCCACTTGTGTCTGTGATCTTATTCTTACGGTCACAACCCAGAGCTCATGACCATAGGTGAGGGTTGGAAAGTAGATCGACTGGTAAATCGAGAACTTTACCTTCCAACTCAGCTCTCTCTTTACCATGTCGTTACAATACAGCGCCCACAATACTGCTGATGCCGCACCGAATTGCCTGTCTATCTCCTGGTCCATTTTCCTGTCACCCATGAACAAGACCCCAAGATACTTGAACTACCTCACTTGAGGCAACCCAGAGGGCGCAATCCACCAATTTCCGGCAGAAACATGGCCTCAAATTTGGAGGTGCCGACTCTCATACGCGCCGCTTCACACACGGCTGCAAACCATTCCAGTGCATTCTGAAGATCACGGACTGACGAAGCCAACAGAACCACATCATCAGCAAAGAGCAGAGAAGCAATTCTAAGGCCGCCAAACAGGACACTTTCCTCACCTCAACTGCGCCTTGAGATCCTGTCCATGACTGTCACAAACAGGATTGGAGACGAGGGGCAGCCTTGGCGGAGTCATGGCTCATAACAATAACCACGGTACCCCATACTCCCGCAGTACCCCCCACAGGGCTCCCTGAGGAACAGTCATAAACCTTTTCCAGATCCACAAAACACATTCAGACAGTGAGAGCAAACTCCCATGACCCCCATAGCAAGCCTGCAAAGGTAAAGAATTGGTCCACCATGACCAGCATGGAATCCGCATTGTTCCTCCTGAGTATGAGGTTCAACAATCGGTCGGAGCCACCTTTATTTTAACTGAAATGATAATCTTTTACTTCTGGAATGAAACCAAACTGCGACTGTAGGTCAGACAATGGTCACCTGATTTTGTTCTCTCCTGACAAATCATAAGATGTGGACGGCGTTAAACGACACGTCGTTTTCCCAACTACACCTTTAATCTAAATGACCAAGAAGCTTTAATTCGTGGAAAGTGCCTGCGTGTGAAGACTCTCACCCAGCGTGAGAATCCCACTGATATGAAACACCACTCGTGTTCCTCTGAGCTCAATGAACACCAACTAATCTGGCCTGAATGTCTCTCTCTCTCACACACTGAGAGCACAATGTTGGTTTTGTTCTGTGGGAAAACTGATGAAGGAAGAAGTGAGGAGGGGGTGGGGGGATACCATCGCCATGACTACGAGCACGAGGTCCCGATGGAGAGCTAGGTTGACTCTCATTGGGAACAAACAGTGGTGGGACCACCTTGTCCTGCAGACAGGAAACACTGAGGCCTTGTTGACGGCTGTAAAAGTAGCTCCACACACTGAAAGAGGAGGGAGGACCTGAGGAGACGATGGATGGATGGACGGAGAGAAGAAGATGAAGTTTTGTCAGTGCGATCACGTCAATGACCGGCGTCTTTTTCCCTCCATTCACTTTCCTCGCTTCTTTTTTTTGTCTGTCGGCTTTGGAGTGTCTGAGAACGCCGAGCTGCTCGCTGTCTAAACTGTCAATCATAAAAGGCGGAGTCATACGAGAGCTGAGGCTGTGATGTAACGCCACATGACCAAAACCTCACATTTACTTCAATTATACCACAAAAAGTCTGATAATTAGTGTTGCAAAACAACAAAATAAATTGTGTGTTCTTCAAACATCATAATATGTATTTAAAGGAAGTTAATTCATCTCCTCATGTTGATGGAAAGTCCAGTTTTTAAATAGTTTCCTTGTATATTCTCTGAAATTAAAATGCTAAATCTTCAGTAAAAGAAAAATCACAAATCACAATCAAAATAATCACTTATAAATTTTTAAAAAGAAAGTCAGATTGAAGGTTTATTTCTTTTAAATTTATGACTTAATCTCACAGAATCTTCGTTTTAAATTTTTCTTTTATTTCTGAGTTATTCATTCGTAAATTTCTGACATTTATCTCAGATATTCTGATCTCTTCATGGGTATATTAAATCAGGGCTCTGTTTTGTTTTTGGCCCTGATTACCATCCTAATTCTTGACCTTGGTAATAGTAACTAGAAAGCTCTGTAATGGAGCTCACCTCCACAGGGGCCTGGTGCCCTCTGCTGGTAGGACGAGTGCAGGTGCAGCTATTTTTCACTCTTCTCCCTGGTGATCATCTTCTCCAGGTAAAGCTCCAGAAATAAATGTAAATTCACTTGTCGGTCGACCCTCCAGTCTTTAATGTTTGACATATAAAGCCCTTTGAGCCTCATTTGATGTATGATTGATGAACAGATTTGGATTAATTTATTTGGGGAGGTAGGCTATGGTTCCAGGATGGTGATCTGGGTCGTCACAGACCCACAATGATTATTGATTAGCTGCTCACTTAAGGTGTTCACCAGGGAGTCGAGTGAAGAAGAGCTGCACCTGGAGTCCTCCGACCAGCAGAGGGCACCAGGCTCCTGTGGAGGTGAGCTCCATTACATATATATTCTTTAGAATTTTATTAATTATTTTCCAACTGTTAGTGACACAACAGACACACCTGCAACAGACCAATGAGAACACATGTTTATCTTCTGGTATAAAGACTTTGACCTATTCTTTGGTGATGCAACAAATAAAAGAACATTTTAAAGATGAGACAAACTCATCAGTAAATATGTCTGTAAATCCATAACAATAATGAATAAACTGCATCACTTGATGTGGAAAAAATAGTTTTGGTTGTTACTGTTACTTAGCCGCTACATTTATTAGCTTCAGAGTGGTGAAGCGTCATTACTAGCTTAGCTCACTACACCTTACGATGACGGTCAGAGTGAAGACTAACAAACAAGAACAGAAAATATCAATGACTGCAGATAAAAACAGCAGATTTAGTGTTGGACAAGTGTTTTGTTCAGTTGGACATTTTGTGTTTTGACTGCTGCTGTCTGACCTCTGACATCATCATCACTGACCAGCTGCCAGTGATGATGACTGATGAGACAAATTACACACTGATCACAAGAGAAACTCACAAAAGGAAACCCTGCTGAGGTTTGATGTGTGTGCTGCCCCCTGCTGTCTCATCAGTAACATTACAGGTCCAAAATCAGTCCGACCTCCCAGTAAAGTGTCTGTCCTCAGACTGGTGTCCAAAACAAAGGAACATTCCCATCTATTGATAACCATTGGTTTATCAGGTTATGCTAACCAGATTAGTTTAAAAGACTGGTGGTTAAAGTTATACTTTGGCAGCTTCTCAGTAATCAAACCATGTAACTTTAGTTTTGATGTATGGGTCTCTGTAAACCTACATGTACATCAGTATCAGACAGTCATTTGGATATAACTATTAGCCCATTATAGTGTCATCAACAGCCATTATTATTAACATAATTAATAAATATATGGTTTGATGCTTTTCTACATATACTCATTACTACATCCAGGATTTAAGCATTAACACCTATTTTTAACAGTTTGTAGCAGAAGACATCCTCCAAACAGTTTCCTGAGCCTTAACGTCATCAATAAAAGACTTTCTATTTTAAATAAGACTAATCAACAATGTGTTTCTGTAACAACATCAATGCAACTAAAGGAGAAAAATCACAGGTGATGTGCAGTTAGGACGTAGGTAGACATCTGGTACTTAAACTAGTACCAGATGTTTAAGTACAAGTACCAGATGTAGTTTAAGTATCAGATGTAGTTTAAACACCAGTACCTGGTGTAGTTTGTAGTAACAGTACTATAAAGTTGGTGTAATTATAAAAACATTGTGTTAAATGAAACCTTTTACTTTGAGCTCATAAAATTAAATTTAATGGAAATTCATTCAAATGTTTAGGTCCAATACTTTTCAAGCGTCTTACTGAAAAGCAACTTAATGATGCGAATAATTGAAAACAGAGAAAAGGGACTTGTGGTGTTTCTTCATAATTTTAATTAGTATCATACACAGCATGTTTCTATTAAAACACATCATAAATGAACTGAATCAAAGAAAATGTACAAACAGCTTCAGACTGACAGACGGTCTATGTACCAACACCTCAGCACAAGAGTCTAGTCAGAACCAGTTCGTTTCAGCTCGTCTCCAAACTTCATGTCACGTTTGAGTTTTACTTGTTTCAGTCTCAGTTACAGTTCCATCGCTGATGAAGACTATGAGATAAGGTCAAAAGCTCCAGTTAGCTCTGCTAAGGAGGTTGTGTTTTCACACGCGTCCATTTCTGTTTGTTAGCAGGTTTATGCAAAAACTACCAGACTGATTTCCTGGAAACTTTATGGAAGGATAAAACATGGACCAGGAAAGAACTGATCGGACCCTCCAAAGTTTTATTGAAATTACTTCCATAGTTTCTACGTAATTAGAGAAAATGTTGAAAAACAAAGTTACAGAAAATTCCCTTTGTCCGGATCTGCTGCAAAAACTTTAACCCCATTTTGTAAAAATATTTCAAGTAGTTTTTAGGTAAACTTTAGAAAAATCAAAGAAACTAGAAGGGCACCAGGAGAGTAGACCCCCACCAAGGCTGGGAAAAGTTTCCTTGTTCCAGCTGCATTTATAGAGCTGGGATCAATAAGACAGCGGTTTGGTGCAGATACAAATAAAAAATCAGATCTATCAGATTTTAAATGTTTTCACTCACGTTGACCATACTGACCTCAAATCAGTCAGAAAAGTCATAAATGATGCTTTATTGTGAATATTGTGAGTTTTCATCGAGCAGCATAGCCGAGGCAGCAGATGTCGATGTTTCGCCATAAAAAAGGAAGTTGGTGTTTAGACGCCAGAGAGGCCTAAATTGTGATCCGTTTTTGGTTTCAAGATCAGGTGTGGTAAAATGGCCCAACAGTGCCCCTAGAATATTTCAACAAACGTCCCACCCTGAAATTAAAATACACATTTTTGTATCAATACCTATAAAAATGTAAAGACGTTTGATGCTTCCTATAGCTTTAATTACTTCTGCATAGGAGGTCATGTTTTTACTGCCGTTTGTCTGTCAGCAGGATGACCTGATCTGAACAGATCCTAATCAATGTTCTGTAGAGGTAGGGTACGGTCCAAGGCCCAGTCCATCAGATTCTGTTGTTGGTTCGGATCATCATCTGGATCCAGAATGTTTTTAAAGGATTCTTTATTATTGTGGGACAATTACCAGATTTTATCTTCTAACTTCCTGAATAATGTCTACAATGATTGACAAAAATGACACGATGTCATCATTATAAGATCTAGAACACATCAGAGTCTCATCTGGATCCAAGAACCAGACCAGAACAAAGCTGAGACTGAATCTGTCCAATCTGATCCCAGTCTTCTTCAAACCCACTCACATTGACAGGATTTCACTCAACTGCATTTAGACAATCACAAAACCTCTGAACTCCTGTTTACTCCGGATCTGATGGTGTCAATAACTAATAATCACTGTGCTGGCTGATCAACAGATCAATACATATCAAGTGGACCAGGACGTAGACAACAGAAAGCCGAGCCTGAAAACTGGGGCAGCTGGAGAACTACTGATGAGTCCAACAGGTCTGAGTTGTGCTTCTTGTTGTTGGATCAGAGAGGTACTGGTTCTACGAAAGAACGCAGCCTCTGTCGTACAGGAGATGGTAGAAAATTTGGTCTAATCAGAAGTTTGTTGTGGAAACCGCGGTATCAAGAAAAACAAGCGCAGCTTTTAAAGATCTACGATGTGGTTTTTGGGGATCTCATATTTTAAGAGTTTGATCCGACATTGTTGTAAAGTCCAGATCTCATTGGGCAATCAAACAGTTCTGGGGAGTCTCTGAGAAGAAACGTTCCTCTAAGAACTAAGTACCTTCAACTGCTTTTTCCTGTTTACATCTGAATCACCAATAGGAGCACGGAGGTGACGAAAGATGGCCGGTGGTTGATATCGTACAGCTAACCATTGGACAGACTCAAGTCATTTTCAGCCGGCAGGAACCTTTTCATAGTTCTAAGATCCCTGTCTTCATTCCACACCACGGACAGACACAAGTGTTTGTTGATTGGCTGAACCCATGAGCCGATGCAGGTCCGTCAACCTCTACCGGACATGTAGGCGTTTTCAGACTGGATAGTTCTGAGACTAACCCCTGTGGAGGGGTTGAACAACCAACCAACCAACCGACCGACGGACGAGTGTGAAAATACAACCTCCATGATGGACGAAACCATGTTCTAAAAGTTTAATTCACACATCATATGTACATTTGTTATTAAATACTGGCAGACACAGCCTTCCATATTTCTGTTGCCATGTTGAGGTAATTAAATTCAGGACATCGATATTGTGAAGAAGGACGAATGTATTTTGTTCAGGTTATCGAATAAACAAATTTTGTTTTGTCCCAAACAGAAAACAACAAATCTAAGATGTGTTTGGTCGTCATAAATCAAGAACGTGTGTCGAAGAAAAATAGATTGAGGAAAACTTTCCAATCAATCGATAAAAAACGTTCAATATGTGGGAGCTTCAACGAGTCGTTACATGTTGCCTTTGATCATGTGACACCCCTGGTCCAATCAGCAGACAGCTCAGAGCAGATAACACTGAACTCACCACCGGAGTAGAAAAAAAATACAACAATATAAAACACATAAGAAATAAAAAGACACAGATATGAACAGACATTTCTTCTTCTGCAGTTTACGTACCACTTCCTTAAATCTGGCCAGACCAGGTTATGTCACAAGATTATTAACATTATTCTCATTATTAATATCTTACAAAACAAAATCAACAGTGCAATAAAAAGGTTCTTAACCCCTCGCTCGGCTGGAGAGAGAACAAGGGGCGGGGCTTGGCGACGAAGAAAGGTAACATCCAAAAGAAAGGAAGGATATAGGGAATCAGGAGGAGGACAAGCAGTTCACAACAGACGAAGGAGGATTATAGAAACATGAAATAATGGAGGTCTGACGGATAGATGGAGGGAGGGAGGGAGGAAAAACAACAGGGGAGGAAATGATGGAGGCAGATACGAGGTGAGGGAGCAGAGAGGAGGGTCCACAAAACAGGCTCCAGCTAACCGGCTAACAATGCTAAATGTGTCCAAGTCCAGTAAAAAGAGAGGAAAATCCCTCTTTACCTCTTTTTTTACGGTTTAGGCCGAAGACACAAAAAGATGCTTGGTGTTAGGTTTTAAAGTCGTGATGGAGGCTGTTGTGTGGACGGATGCACTGACACCACTTCTCTGTGGCCAGGATCTAACGGTGACACGGCTGTTGGCTTTATTTATCAAAAAATAACAACTACAAAATCAAGAAGTGAAGTTTGTGGTGATCATTCACATGTTTGTAGGGAGAAGTGAAGGATCCGAAGGATCTAAAGGATCCTTTAGTACAGAATAACTTCATGGTGGAACCTGTGACACCTTCAAACGTGTCCCAATAACGCCGCCTCATGTCGGACCAACAACCTGCGACACGACTCGTGGATTTAGACGGCAGAGATGCAGAAACACTGCAGAACAAAGTTAGTGTTTGGTTGGAAATTACAAACTTTTTATTACATTTTTTTGCCGACATTCAATTTGAAATAGGAGAACAGGTTCAAAGAGTTCACATTTAGGGACGTAGATTAGTGGTTAAAGCTAACGATTAGCATTAACCCTGTGTTTCAGTGGTTGGAGGGAATCACAACTTAAAGCAGCTGTCAGTCACTGAGATGGGACAAGAAGTGAGTTTGATACGGGGGTATCAGTACATCCCAATGTGTGTGTGGGGGGGGGAGGGGAACTTTGGGGGGGTATTTATGCAAGGATGGGGCAGATGGGTGGGGTGATAGGGAGGAAAGGTTTCAGGTGGGCGTGGCCTGTTTCTGTTGGGGGTGTGTCTTGCTCTCAGGAACTCCTCTTAGTCCTGGAGTGTTGGATCAACCACTGAAGGGTGATGTCTGCAGAGAGAGACAGGTGTGTGTGGAGAGCAAACAACAGAGTAGACAAGGTGAGCGAGTCGTAAAGAGTCAGTGTGTGTTGTCATCAGACCGTGTGATTGGTGGAAAGATCCACAAAGTGCTCATCAGCAGATCTGGAGTCCATTTTCAGCTGATTACAGGATGGATTTAAGGATAGAAACTTTACTACATACATATGGTGCGTTACCTGTGTGCAACATTGTCAAACACGAATTTAATGACTTTTTAATAGCAATGAAATGAAAAAACAATCCCATTACTGCAGCAAAGGAAATCTAACAACAAGACTACAGTCTAGACTGGTATGGAGTTTTACTGAACCTAAATAACATAAATGATGTTCAGGCACATTAGCTCAAGTAGCTGCCTTTAAATCAACAAAAATAAGCCTGTAGTAACCTGGCAGTGGACAGAGCCCCTCCCACAGGTGTGTATGTTGTCGTTTGAGGTGAACGAGTCTGAAACACCTACAGGACTCCTGCCCTAAACACTGAAGCTGACACAGTAACAGCTGACCCAGCACTGGTTGTAGCAGCACAGGACTGGATGAGAATTGTACTTTTGTGAGAGTGTTTTGCAAACCACTGTGCCAAGTCTGAACATGTGTGTTGTTGTTGTGGGATAAAGGCTGAAATAACATAAAAATAAAACATAACAACTGAACAGGAAATAGAAACGCACCATCATTCTGCCTCAGATAAAACTTAAAACCTCCCGTCCTAAAGAATTCACGTCTTTTAAGACATTTTTAGACCTTGAATATCGAAAACTAAATTTCAGACAGTCAAGACTTTTTCAGACTTTTTAAGGATCAGTGGGTTCCCTGATGTCCAAGGTAGGGGAGATTCTGGATTTAACTCCACTGAGCCCAGCTTTAATTTATTCTGGATCAACTGTATTTCTTCACTGTTCATGTCAGTCTGAACACAACCGTTTAGGCTACAGGGAAATTAAATCTATTCAGTCAACACCATGTATGTTTCAGGGGGGACTGACTCCGAAACTGAAGCGACTGTGATTCAAAAGTCCAGAGTTGCAAATTTAAATTTATTCATTTAAAAAGTGAATCTTCCTCCATAGAGTTCCTCATATTCCACACTATAAATGATAAAACCCAGACACCCGTCAGAACAAAAACAAACCCTGTATCTGGAGAATATTTACACCCCTGGTGTGATGATGTGTGTGTCTGTGTGTGTCTGTGTGTGTCTGTGTGTGTCTGGTACCGATGTTGTCTTTCTCCTTGCAGGAAATGGAGTAGCAGCAGATCTCTCTGTCCTGGATGGCCGACAGGTTCCTGATTAAAAACACACAATCAATCCAGATGAAGACAATCAGGTGATGAAACACATTCACAGCATCGATATGATATTTATCTGCAGCATGTTTGTAACGCCTGTGTTGGCGTTGGCGACCTTTACAGGATGATGTCATACGTGTCAGCAGTGGACGTGGACTTACATCCTCTCTATGAGCTCCTTCTCATCCAGAGCTCCTGGCAGGTCCCTCTTATTGCCCAGAACCAACACCTGAACACACACAGGTGAGGGGAGAGAACAGCTGTCAATCAATCTAAAGCCCGCCTCAAAGTGACACACAGCACAGGAGTCATTACTAGTGTCTGACTGACAGCTCATCCAACCAGCTACTTCATGACATGATGATGTCATGAAGTTGTTGAAGTTTTCATGGAGGGTTCAACTCTCTATGATCGTGCACAGCGCCGGCTGCAGACGTGCTAACGTTAGCTGGAGATACCCAAATCTACTTGTGGATAGTTTCTAGCTAGCACTAGCTAAACCGTTATTATTCTGACTAAACTGCTAAAAAGCTCCTCTGGTGTTTTTGTCACTTCAACAGCTTCAGGTGCATCAGCACCTCATTCTGGACAGGATGAAGAACAGCGCTGATTGTTTCTCATTTAGCAGTGAAAGCAGAGACATTCTGACCAACCAAGGCATCTGGTCAACAGAGATGAGTCAGAGTCAGAGTCAGTTCAGTTCAGTTCTGGGTCATAGAGATCTCTATGTGTCAGTTTTTTATCTGTTCGGTCGGTTCTAGGCAGCTTTAGTCAGATTCAGGATCCTTTGGTTCAATCATCTCATTCATTTCCGTCACTTCTTTGTCATCGGCCTGGTTGGTTTGTCGACGGCCTGGTTGGTTTGTCGTCGGCCTGGTTGGTTTGTCGTCGGCCTGGTTGGGTTGTCGTCGGCCTGGTTGGTTTGTCGACGGCCTGGTTGGTTTGTCGTCGGCCTGGTTGGTTTGTCGTCGGCCTGGTTGGGTTGTCGTCGGCCTGGTTGGGTTGTCGTCGGCCTGGTTGGGTTGTCGTCGGCCTGGTTGGGTTGTCGTCGGCCTGGTTGGTTTGTCGTCGGCCTGGTTGGGTTGTCGTCGGCCTGGTTGGGTTGTCGTCGGCCTGGTTGGGTTGTCGTCGGCCTGGTTGGGTTGTCGTCGGCCTGGTTGGTTTGTCGTCGGCCTGGTTGGGTTGTCGTCGGCCTGGTTGGGTTGGGTTGTCGTCGGCCTGGTTGGTTTGTCGTCGGCCTGGTTGGGTTGTCGTCGGCCTGGTTGGGTTGTCGTCGGCCTGGTTGGGTTGTCGTCGGCCTGGTTGGTTTGTCGTCGGCCTGGTTGGGTTGTCGTCGGCCTGGTTGGGTTGTCGTCGGCCTGGTTGGTTTGTCGTCGGCCTGGTTGGGTTGTCGTCGGCCTGGTTGGGTTGTCGTCGGCCTGGTTGGGTTGTCGTCGGCCTGGTTGGGTTGTCGTCGGCCTGGTTGGGTTGTCGTCGGCCTGATTGGGTTGTCGTCGGCCTGGTTGGGTTGTCGTCGGCCTGGTTGGTTTGTCGTCGGCCTGGTTGGTTTGTCGTCGTCCTGGTTGGTTTGTCGTCGGCCTGGTTGGTTTGTCGTCGGCCTGGTTGGTTTGTCGTCAAACGGGTTTGATGCTTTTAGTCCATTCTGGTGGTTCTTACAGGAATCCCCTGCAGCTGCGGTTTGTCCAGCAGGTTGTGGAGTTCGTTCTTGGAGGCTTCGATCTTCTCGGGATCTGCTGCGTCCACCATGTAGCTGCAACAGGAAAGACAGACGTGCTAAAATAATTAGCCACACTGTTATTGATTAACTTTATCAGGAAACAGTGGTTGGTTCACCTCACATTACATTTAAACTTTAGTCAGTCCTGCTGAACTCTCACTTTTACTACACATCAACTGAAAACATGAAACAGATTTGGTGCTCTGTGTTACATAAATCTGACCTGTTTGTCCTGCAGTTTCAAATTTCATCACAAAGACAACTGGGCTAAAGGACACAACGAGACCTTCTGTACTCTGCTCCTATACGACATCAAATTCAAGGATTTTTCCAGGACATTCAGGACAACCTGACCAGCTACATCCTTCATCCACCCTTTGTTGGACTTTCGTCTCCTGTCGTGTTTGGACCCAGCGGAGATGACCTGTTTCAGGGGTAGTAACCACAGTTTAGGAAACCAAGACTTACACGATGGCGCTGACTCCTCTGCAGTAACGCTCCCACATGCTCCTGAACCGAGGCTGACCACCAATGTCCCACAACTACGGACAGACAGAAGGTTCAAAGTTAGTGTTGAGTGTAAATATTCATTTAGGCTGAATAAATTCATTCTTTCTTCATATTCTTTCAAATATGAAGACATAAAAATCTGATCTGCAAATAAAAATATTTTATCTTTTCTACAAAAAAGTATGAATTTAATTTTTGCTTGTTATTGGTTTTGTGCATTATAGTGAGATCATTCCAGGATTTACAGACTCAAACTATGAGTTTACAAAAAAGTCTATACTAATATTTATAAATGTGTCACAGTAAAAAGGTAAAAACATCAAGTCGATGCCATGAATGAGTCCTTTGACAAGACAGAAGCAGATTGGATGATAAACATAAAATACAAAAATACACAACAAAACATTCAGTTGGAAGCAAAATCAAATCAAACAGGAACAGTTTAAATAATTAATCTAACCCAAAGTCTCTAAATGACCCAACCCTTAATGACCAGCGTCTCCAGGTCTTTGTAGACCCTTTAGCTGCTCTGACCTGCTGCAAACCTGCTGCAGATCCAGACTCCAGCTTCTGGCAGCGTTCCTGAGGAATCTTAGCCCATTCCTCATGGACAAAAGCCTCCAGTTCTGGAATATTCCTGGTTTACCTGCTGCAACCACCTTCTTCAGATCCCACCAGAGGTTTTCTATGGATTCCAGTCAGGCGACTGTGACGGCCTCTAGAATGATCCAGGACTTCTTCTGAAACCAGGCCTTGGTGGACTCTGAGGTCTGCTTGGGATCGTTGTCCTTTTGGAATGTCCAATGAAGGCCGAGCTTCATCTTCCTCACAGATGGAGACATTTTCTTCTAGGATTTCCTGATCCTTGATGGAATCCATCTGACCCTCTACAGGCTGCAGGTTTCCAGTGGTCCAGGAAGCAAAGCAGCCCCAGAGCCTCACTGATCCACCGCCATGCTTCACTGTAGGTAGGCTGTTCTTTTCAGCACCAGCTTCATTCTTCCTCCTCCAGACATACCGCTGATCCAGAGGCCCCAAAAGTTCCTGTTTGGTTTCATGGCTCCACAGAACAGCATCCAGAACTTCTGGGTCTGATCCAGATGGTTCTGAGCTACTGGAGCCCACTTTTCTGGAGCTTCTGGGTCAGCAGTGGTGAAGGTCTTGGAGTTCATGGAGCCCTGATGTCAATTTAGACCTGAACAGAAAAACCTTTGGACTCTATTGATAAAGTAAGTCTATGAAGGTCTCAGAGTTTAAATGACATCTGATTGGTTAATGATGATGAGATTCAGGTTGGATCATTTTGCTTTCAATATATACTGACCAACAGTAGAAACGCATATGTTTTTGATGTCATGTCATCCTGTTCATATTAAATATCAAAGATAAATTATGGTTCACATCTTTATTCACCCTTTAGTCAGACAGAAAAATCATTTTTGTGCAGATTAGTGGTTTTTTCTTAGTGTTTATAAGTCAGAAAGTGTGGATGGTGAGACAGAGAACAACAATAGTCACAACCGTGTGTGTCCACCTCCAGCATTTATCACTACTTTAGTGAATGGATCAGATGTTATTCTGGACTTGTCTCTAAATGTGATCTCTGTCCACTTTGTAATCAGCCATAACATCTGGACCATCTGTGCTGCAGAGTTCAGACCATAGCATCACAACTGCCCGTTACCATAAGTTCTTTCAGGAATCGTGACATCATCAGTTGTTTCATTAGGACATTAATTAGACCCTGTAAATTATCACCTTGACCAGATCTTTTCAATCATGCAGAAAAAAATCTCACCAACATCATGGTTTACTCTGAAATACACCAATGACTGTTATTTCTAAGTTATGACTAAATGATGGTTATTCATGATTTAACATGTTTTGGTTATGGATACTTAAAAAAGTCTATTCAGTGTTTCAGTAGATTACATCTAGTGAATAAAAATGACAGAGTTTTTAAAATGACGTGTTTCCAATGTTGTTCAGTTTATGTAATGTGAGTGAAACTAGCAACACAATTGGTCCACAAACATCAAGTGTGTCTAGACTTTGGTTAGAAGCAGGGAATGGAACTACCAACCTTGATGGTGACATTGCCCTTGGTGATCTTCCTCATGTTGAAGCCGACTGTGGGAATCATGTCTTCACTGAACTGGCCAGACTGGAAAACACACACACACACACACACACACACACACACACACACTTCTTACTATATAAACCACACAACAGTCAAACAGTATTTATAGTGAAGCAGGCTAGAGAAAAATTATGCAAATGGTGATACAAGCACCAAATTTGGCATAATGATTCTCAAAGGGACATTTAGTAAACCCATTTGATTGGCCAACTAAAAATCCATGATGGTGGACTAAGGACACCTGACCAGTTCAAACATGATCCATGACGTCACAGATTAACTTTAACAGTTCCTTATGTGAGGCCCGTTTTAATCAATAAATTACATTTAAGGATGCAAGAACAAGATCAAACTGTTTCATGTTGCTGTTGGCCAATAGTATGAAATTATAGCAGATAAAATGAAGACACTGACTCAGGACAGCAGGAGGAGAAGAATGAACAGAAGTAGACGAAGAAGAGGGAAAAGCACACGACTGCACTATGATGTGTTCCACAGGGGTCAGATGATTAAACCAGCCATCATTCATCATATCCTAGCCTTTCTAACCCTCAGGTGTGGATAAATCACAGGCTATGACCTCCTCTTAAAATACAACAATGCAACATTATTGGTTATCTTGTCGATCGGCCATCAGTCATTAGTACGAGCTGAGAAAAGTCCATGTTGGTCGTATGACTATCACACCTGTAGTGTATCACACGTCACTTTCAGATTGGAAAAGGAAGGATTGCCATGATCAACCAGATGGAGAGTGACAGGGCTGGACTCTGGTGAGTCCGGAGATGGAAGGTCACTCCAACCGGGGGGGGGATAGATCCTCCATCTCCAGAACTACAAATCTTGGCCCTGCAGCCAGCACCGGGACTGATGGTTCAGCTCCCAGAAAAAGGCCCTCCATCCATTCTGGTGGAGATTCTAACACCCACCGGTGCAGATGTGGCATCAGCCGAATGTTTAAACCCAGAGGTTCGATGTTTATAGAGCGTCAGCAGCTTCTAGTCTCCGACGACTCTAAATCTGTTTCTGAGTGTAAAATCACATCTTCTAGCTGACCTCACCACCGCAGGATAACAATGGATGCAGCCAGATGCTATACATGACAGCTGGCGTTAGCATCTTAGCCTTACCGCTATCACGTTGACGAAGGTGGTTTTCCCGGAGTACTGCAGCCCCACCAGGGTCAGCTCCATTTCCTCTTTCCAGAAGAGCGCCTTGAACCAGTCCAACAGTTTATTGATTAGCGCTATCATCTTTTTCGTCTGCTGCTAATGCTAGCTGCGGCTGCTACTGCTACGTCTAGGTGGCTATGCTAGCTAGCTACGGTAGCTGTTGCCGTCAGTCTTCTGTTTTCTAGACGCTGGCAGTCGCAGAGACAACTGCGGACGGTAACGGGAAAACGGACGACAACGGCAGAAGTTATATGAACCGGGCAGAATCTTCGGTGTGTTCTGGCTCTATTGTCCGCTGATTGTTTTCTGTTTACTAGAGACGCCTTTACCGATCGGCGCTGTCAGAACGGAAATAACATACACCACTACATCCGGCATAGCCTTTCAAAATAAAGGCCATAAGGAAGATAATTTGCTTTTATCATTAAAACAGAGGCTCAACTGGGCATGAATATTATTTTTAAATATGAATTAGCTACTAAATCAAACATTTTTATCTTAAGCTCTCTTTTATTGGTTGTGTTGTTTGATATTGTGTGTAGTTCCTTCTGTTTGGGTGTGGCTCATACAGGAAGCAGAGGAGAGCAAAGAGGAAAAACTCTACAGCAGATCTACTCTGCAGGACTGAAACACTGCCCTCTGTTGGACACACAAGAACCCTACAATTACGGTATTTATCCAATATATTTATCACAAGAACAGACGCTGCTGGACAATATGAGGTTCTTACTCACAGTCTGCTAGCATTCTGCTAATGAATGCTGATTGGTCAATTAAGGATTTATGACTCCTCTAAGTCTCCTGGAGTCTACAGATGTTTTTTAAATTAAATCTCATGAATCTCTAAAGGAGGACCAGGAAGACCTTTGTTTCTGACAGACAGACGTAGATCTGGTTGATGTAGCAGAGATATTCCACCAACTATTTATGCCGTAAAGTATAGAACTGTAAAGTGGCTTGTGGTGCATGACATCACAACTATTTAAGTATGGAGTCAGCGTGTTGTCACATCTAACGGTGAATTAAGGTTATTGTGACCAAACCAGAGTCGATGAACGTTCTGCTGAGTTTTATCTTGTTTCTGTCGTGTTTGAAGTAAAGAAAAATATTTCCTTCCTGGACATTTTGGGAGTTCGGCATCACAAAGATGTTTTCATTTCCGGTAACGCAAGTTACTTTTTAATGGCTGTAATTTTGTAATGTAACAAGTTACTTTTAAAGTAACACTGTTGAACAGATGCACCAGTCACAGACAGTCTGGATGCTAAAAAGAGAAAGTGAATAAACAACATGAGATAAGTTAAAAACAACACATTTCTAATTTAAACCACCGCTGACAAACTAGGTGATGTCATTCAATATCTTCATATCTGTTTACAAACATTTTAGTTTTGGTTCTGATGAGAACGGGACATTCGATCCACGATGACCGTGATGTTCTGGGTTCTCTAAACCTCTGCTGTCCCAGTTCTTCAGAACCTCTGAACTGGACTGAAGTATCTCGTGTGGTCCTCACACTTCTGTCACTGCTGGTTCTCCAAGTTCTCCATCAGTTCTTCAGGTTCGGCTACTGCCGTCCATCTCGGTTCCATCCTTCTGGTTCTGTTTAGAATATTTGTTGAGGATTCTGCTGGTTTTCAGCTCTGCTGGCTTCGTGGACACGGCAGGTTCTCCTGGTTCTGGATGATATCAGTTCCTAACATTCTGTGTGTTCTCCAGCTGGAGGTTCCGTAGCTGTACACTGACCTGGTCCTCTGGGTTCTGCTGGTTCTGCTCCTGATGTAGAGGAAACATTGTGTTTAACTGCAGAGAAACAAAACAAGTCCTCACATCTGAACCGCGAGGCGTTCTGGTTGGGTTATGTTTGGGGTTGGTCGTAGTTAAAGAATCCAGCGCTGGTAGGAGACGGGACGCAAACATCAGTCTACGGCGTTGAAGGTTTAAACCGTCAGTGGTGACATTATCATCATGTATTCTACATTTACAATTAAAACATGACAAATTTACAAGAAAAACTTCCAGACACTGGCAAACAGTGTCTGAAAAAGTGTTTTCTAATTATATAATTCTATAATCTTTTTATAAAATATTGAAGAATTTTCTAATAGATTTGTGAGTTTCTTGCGACATTAAATGAAGCAGCAGATCTCTGTGTGACAGGAAGCAGGTAAACAACACACCTTTAGACGCTAACACCTTTAGCTCAGAGGCTACACTGAAGATTTCACCTTATAAAGGGTGTCGTACGAGCTGTATGGAGTCATTTTATAGAACTAGTCTCCATCTTCTTCAGTTGTTTTAAACTAGTCTCCTTCTTCTTCAGGTGTTTTTAAACTAGTCTCCTTCTTCTTCAGGTGTTTTAAACTAGTCTCCTTCTTCTTCAGGTGTTTTAAACTAGTCTCCTTCTTCTTCGGGTGTTTTAAACTAGTCTCCATCTTCTTCAGGTGTTTTAAACTAGTCTCCATCTTCTTCAGGTGTTTTTAAACTAGTCTCCATCTTCTTCAGGTGTTTTACACACACAGAGAAAAATCTTCCCTGCTTCTCATCTCTTCAGTTTAAGGATTAGAGACGTTGTGATACCTGCTTGTGTTGCAGCTGGCAGCTGTACTGGGCCAGTGTGGAGTACAGGAACTGGTACTGCTCAGTGGTCTGGATCATCCCCCCCCTGCACAGGAGAACCATACTGGGAGTAAACCAAAGGTTCCACCACAGACAGAGAGGAGACAGAGTCTGACCCACCTGTCCAGTCGAAGCTGACACACTGTCTCCAGGATGTCGACCTGACCGCTCTCTCTGAGCTGCTGACAGCCGATGCTGC
>CM075195.1:755000-827500 GCA_037577475.1 Chaunax sp. Z400
GTGGCTCTTGGTTTAGGTGGGTGGATGAAAATGTGATGATGTCAGAGCCGATCTGTGCATCATCATCACTAGTGTGTAACTCCTGTGTTGTGAAGCCTCCTATGTAGTTTCATCTGATTTATCCTTTAAATGCAGTAAAAATACTGCAGCTTTTGACCACACCTCATTTAACACCTGACCACACCTCATTTAACACTAACATGGACGCACAGATGGATGAAGTAATTTTTCATTACTTTTGATTCTTTGATTCTTTTTTTCTGACAATACTTTAAGTTTTGTAGTTTTTAATGTGGGACTTGTAGTTTTAGTGGAGTATTTTCACAGTGTGTTATAAGTACTTGTACTGAAGTAACTGAATACTTCTTCCACCCCTGACATGTACTCTCTGTCTTTTCTCTGCTCTCTAGATTTGATTTCCACTGTCTGCTCTTCACTCCATCCATAGTTTTGTTCCTAATGGGCTTTATTACAGCTCAGACTGTTTCTCTGCAGCCCAATCAGTTTGTTGTCGTCGCCTCAGTAAAGAAAGTTTGACATGATGAGTGAGCTACTGTCATCATCATCATCCCAGACTAACAACCATCATAAACAACCTGTCTGAACCATGACGCCGAGGTGTGTGTGTGTGTGTGTGGTGTGACACAGTGTGTTTCCACATCAGTTGGTATCTGAAACGTTTCGGTGTGTCTCCATCGGAAGTTTCCTCACAGCAGGAAGTCGCTCCACCCACACTGACTCACTCTGAAATAAAAGTGTGTTTTATGATTTTTAAATGCTGTGATTTGACTATTTTTGTGCAATTATGACATCTTCTGAATAAAATTAAATCGTTTCTATAATTCTGTCTGCCTGATGTTCAAAGCTCATAAACACACTAACTTTTCCTCACACTACTAGTCTCAGTGTTGACAGCCGCAGCAACACGACAACGCAAAAAATACATTAAAATGTGTTAATTTGTTGGAACGGTGTGTTTTGGTAGCGAGTGACAACATTGTTTTCACAAAACTAACAAAAAAAATTCCCATTAGAAATAATGTTAAATCAACATGACCAGAGCTGAAACCCCGCCCCTCTTTGAAGGCTTCACAGCACCTGAACATAAAAATATGATTAAAAGTCTAAACTGGTCTCCAGAATCTGGACTTTACTGGACCAAATGGACATTTTGATATGTAGACTGGTTTTCATGAAATCCCAGTTTAGGTTTGGGGTCATTTTGTCTGGTTTCAGATTTTGGAACCAGTCTAGGAGGAATGTTGACAGAGTGGGTGACATCATTGTTAGTGTGGTGACATCATCGTTAGAGCGGTGACATCATCGTTAGAGTGGTGACATCATTATTAGAGTGGTGACATCATCGTTAGAGTGGAGGTCAACTGTAAAATGGTCTAAAATCTTCTCTTTAATTTGTTCTCACTCCCTCAGTTTTTACTCCACATCCATAATGTTGACATGAAAACGTAGTAAACTTTGTGCTGCTTCTAGTGATGCTAATTTGGAAGCTAACAGACAAACACTTCTGGTTCAGGGAGGCCCCGAGCAACAGGAAGTCCAACCAACTGCCTCATCAGCTCCCATTTGAACTTGGAGCTGAAAATAGTGGAGGAAAGCAGACAGTAGCAGTTTTCTCTCTGCTGTCATGTTGACATTTTGAACTTGATCCATACAAATGATAGATCTACATGTTCAGCAGCTTCTTAGGATGCTGACGGTGTCTCATTTTAACAAGACCACCTACAGGGTTTGGATCAGGCTCTGGTTCCAGTGCTGCTTCAGGGGCTTTCTCTCTGTCTACCTCAATGAGTCGGCATTTTCAGGACCAGATACAGTTACACACAGCTGATGCTGATTAAACCTCCAATCAGCTTACTGCTCTGCTCTGATTGGTCCATTCATGATCAGCTACTGGCAGTTGAGACCCTCAACAAGAAACTTGACCTACTACTACTAATACTAACAGTACGACTAATACTAATAGTATTACTTACACTGACACAAAGAATGTAGCCTATGAACCTTCATGATACTGCTGTCAACAAGTCTAGTACTAGCATTAATAGCATTAATAAAAGATACACACTAAGTGAGGAATGTTGTAGATATCCTGACCTTCAGCTCTGGATACAATATTTAAAAAGAATAAACACACAAACATTGTTTTCAGATCACATGAGACAAAACAGACGGTGACACATGTCAGCTGTATCAATAGTTAATATATTGATCAGGCTTACCAGTTATTTGACAGCCATGATGTTTTGTTTGTCATTCAGGCCAGTGTGAATCCTCCTCTTACAACCACATAACTGACTTTAGTTAGCCCACAGCGGCTCAGGCGTTAGCACGCAGCAACTCACCGAACTATTCAAACAGGCAGTGAAAGAGAAGATCGCTGTTTCTTCTCACTCCACTCATGTGATCGATGACAAACCAGGGCAAGAAGAAACAAGTGAATAAAAAAGGAAACATGGAGAGAGAGAGAGAGAGAGAGAAAGTGATAGTGAAGGAGAGAAGCAGGAACAGACATGTCCTGTTTTTCTGTCCGGTATCAACTCGATTGGAGGAGCTCAGGTAGAGAGACCTGAGGGGAGAGAGTGAGTCAGAGAGCAAATTAAAAGATAGATAGATGGAAAGATAGTGGAGTAGAGGTAGAGAGATGCTGCAGGCGTTGATTATTAACACGCCAACAACAGCTGCTCATGAATCATTTATGTCAAACCGTATAACACACTGGTAGCAGGACGAAAACACACACATTCATATCAAAGAACACAACACTACTACAGGACAGCTGTGGTCACTCAGCACACAGGAGAGAAGAAGAAAATCAAACAGACACACCTCCACACCACTTCACCTCATTGTTCACCATTATCACGTCACCATTATCATATCATCATTATCATATCACCATATATCATATCACCATTATCATATCATCATATCACCATTATCATATCATCATATCACCATTATCATATCATCATTATAATATCATCATTATCATATCACCATTATCACATCATCATATCACCATTATCATATCACCATTATCACATTATAATATCACCATTATCACCATCTAATTGGTTGACCCTGTAAAGCTCCTCCTACATCTGGAATCATGTATTTATCATCAGTAGATTTTCCAGAATGGAGGCTGTGGATCTGTTTTATAACTTCTTACCTTCACAGATCCATAAATGCATTGAATGAGTCTGAAACTGCATTATCTCAGCTACCTGTAGGGGGCAGTGTCACGTCTCTACCCCTCTCTGTAAAGGCCCATTTATACTCTATGTAGTAAAAGACGGAGAAGGAGATGGGCGGAGCCTTCCGTGCATTCATTCCGTACATAAATATTTTCGGAGAGCGAAACGGAGCAATACCACCGGAAACAGTCGGGGGCAGCGTAGCTGCAATTCAAGCAAGGCATGACAAATATGTAGGAACCAACGAAGAAGAAAAAAGTGAAGCGATAAAGTGTAGAAACTCTCCGTCCTCAAGTCTCGATGTATTTAATGACCTCACAGACCCGGTGAGGTCATCGTTAGCTCCGCTTTACTGCTTTGTATTTACTGGTTACATCATCACAACCTCCTCCGACCGCCGCCATCTTTGTTGTTGTTGAAACTTTTGACTCTTCACTGCCTTCTAGTGGTTGTATGGATGTGGACGTAGAGGATGTACAGAGGTACGTATGGGTCGACGGATAGACTGTTTGTGGACGGACGTCTCCATTTACGTACGTAGAGGGAGCATAAATGTGCCTTTGCTGTGACCCATACATACTGACCCCCCCACATAGAGATTTAATCTACCACATCTGGATCAGGATCAGGATCTGGATCCAGATAGTGGTGGAACAACTTGAGTTGTTGCCTATTTTTATTATGATTGGTCTATTAGAGCTACTTTCTAGCTTCACTACTAGGAATAAGTGAATACACCGTTATGGGTATCAGTACCCGGAAGGGGCGGGGCTTAAATAGGGTGTCTTTTAAACCAGAAGGGTGTGTGCAGTCAAACACATGCGCTATGAAACAGTCTATATATTATACTATTATTTAATTTAAACTACTTGGTTTCATTTATTTACCTTAATGAATATTTACCCCCCCCCCCCATATCTACATATCTACACCCACATTCCTACCATGTTACACAGTAATAGTAATATTATTCTCTTGTAGTACTTACAATATACTTTAATATAAAACACAAAGTTTGTACTCTGTTCATTTCATTTATCATGTAGGAGTAACCAGGAAGTATTTCACTGATACCTCATGTGTACTTCAATAGTTATGCTGTAATATAATGTAGTAGTAGTAGTAGTAATCCTTCCTTCTCTGGTTATTATCATATATAAATATTAATGTGATACAAAGATAAAAGCAACTTCTACTTCTTCTACGTCTACGCTCAAAGTTATCTGTAAAGTTTACGTCTCCCCCCTCTTCCTCACCTTTTTGCCTGCTCCCTTTTTTTTCTTCCTCGTCTTTCTCCTCTCCTCTTCAGTCCTCGTCGCTTCTTCCTTTGCGCTCATCTGTTGCTTTCTGTCGTTTTGTCTTCTACCTTCTTCTCCGCCACTTCCTTTTCTGCACCCACCCACTCGCTCATTACCACACATATTTTGCACACACATCCACTTTCTATTCCCCTCATTCGAGGTTATGGGTCCCCTTCAGACTGAGCGCCACAGGCTCCACCATCGTGTATCTGTGTGTTCATGAGTCTTCTTCTCTCCAGCTGTCAGATGAACAGCAGCTCACAGTCCTACTGGGACCCAGGCAGGAGAACCAACATGCTACTGTTACTAGCCATCACCATAGAAATAAAATGAGTAGAGAAGATAATCACACCGTGGGGGGCTTTTAGGGGCTGCATGAGACACTATGTGTTCCTGAAAATCCTGCTGCTGGCCTGTTTGCTGCTGTTGTCTCACCGTGTTCCTGAGGCCTGGTGTCCGTTTCTCTCTATACAGCATTTACAGTAATGAAGTTTACAATCAAACATAATAAATAATCACAGGTTTTAGGAGCAGAGCACAGAAATATGTGTGTAAAGGTTTTGGGTTAAGAGGATTGTGTCCGGCTTAAACTTGAAAGTTTAAACATTAACTCCACCGATTAGGTTATGATTTCATGTTGGTTGGTTTCTTGGTTGGCTGGTTGGTGGTTTGATTGGTTGGTTGATAGGTTGGTTGGTTCTTTGGGTGGTTGGTTGGCTGGTTGGTTGGTTTGTTAGTAAGTTGGTTCATTGTTTGGTTGGTGGTTTGGTTGGTTCTTTGGGTGGTTTGTTGGTTGATTGGTTCTTTGGGTGGTTGGTTGGTTGGGTTGGTTGGTTGATTGGTTGGTTGGTTGATCGGTTGGTAGGTTGGTTGGTTGATCGGTTGGTAGGTTGGTTGGTTGATTGGTTCTTTGGTTGGTTGGTAGATTGGTTGGTTCTTTGGGTGGTTGGTTGGTTGATTGGTTGATTGGTTCTTTGGGTGGTTGGGTTGGTGGGTTGATTGGTTGGTTGGTTCTTTGGATGGTTGGGTCGGTTGTTTGGGTGGTTGGGTTGGTTGTTTGATTGGTTGGTTCTTTGGTTGGTTGGTGGTTGGTTTTTTGGTTGATTGGTTGGTTGGTTGATTGGTTCTTTGGTTGGTTGGGTTGGTTGTTTGATTGGTTGGTTGGTTTGTTAGTAAGTTGGTTCATTGTTTGGTTGGTGGTTTGGTTGGTTCTTTGGGTGGTTTGTTGGTTGATTGGTTCTTTGGGTGGTTGGTTGGTTGGTTGGTTGGTTGATCGGTTGGTAGGTTGGTTGGTTGATTGGTTGGTTGGTTGATTGGTAGGTTGGTTGGTTGATTGGTTGGTTGGTTGATTGGTTCTTTGGTTGGTTGGGTTGGTTGTTTGATTGGTTGGTTCTTTGGGTGGGTGGTTGGTTGGTTCTTTGGGTGGTTGGTTCTTTGGGTGGTTGGTTGGTTCTTTGGGTGGTTGGGTTGGTTGTTAGATTGGTTGGTTATTTGGTTGGTTGGTTCTTTGGGTGGTTGGTTCTTTGGTTGGTTGGTTCTTTGGGTGGTTGGTTCTTTGGGTGGTTGGTACTCAGTAGTGCGTTACTATAAAGTCCAGTTGGATCATAAATAAAGTTTCTTTTTGGAGCTGAACCTGGATTTCTAGATCTTTCCTCCATGGCTGTCTTTATCCTGACACACCATCCTCTGTGCTCATCCACTAAAAGAAGACTGGTTCGTCCTTCCTGCAGTTCCTTCATGATCCCCTGAACCGACGGAGCGTCTAGAGTCTCTAACTTCTGTCTGTTGTGACATTTCATCTCTGAACTGATACTGTGTACGTGTTTTAGTGGCTCATCTCTAAAGCTCGTCTGCAAACCTAATTTCCCCCATGAACACTAACAGCAGTGACTGAATGAATTAAGTGACTTCAGCGGTGCCTTGTGAACGGGTCTCATTAGTTTCTATGGTGATTCAGGGCCATGGATGGAAAATGATTCGCTGTAGACTCGCTGCTCAAATATTTCAATTCATCCGATTATGACGTGAGGAGCTGTCATGGGAGTGAGTGAACATAAGGATGCAGAGAAGAAGAGGCTGTAGACATACAGGAAGTCAAAAGAAAAGAGAAGAAGAGGATCCACACCAGAATCAACTAATAAATTATTTTAACCCTTTTTTCTAGAACAAGACAGAGTGATATTGTAAGTACATGCTAAGTACTTGATTATCTACAAGTACTAATATTCACACTGTGTTCTTTCAGCCTGTATTTCTAAACACATTCTACCTTTTCTGTAAAATGATTCCAACTCATCAGCAGGTGTTATTGATACTTACCATGGAAACATGATAGCCTGGGTGAGGAGGTTAATGACATAAAATCTAAATTTATCTCATTAAAGAGATTAAAGAAATTAATTCAACTTGATTTTATCTGTTTTTAAGTCTTTAAAGTATTTTGTAAAGTTATTACTGCTCTATCATTGAAAGGTATTAATTTATATGCAGTGAAAGACAGATGGACAGAGTAGATGATAGACAGATGATAGATAAATGATAAATGATAGACAGATGATAGATAAATGATAAATGATAGACAAATGATAGATAAATAATAAATGATAGACAGATGATAGATAAATGATAGACAGATGATAGATAAATGATAAATGATAGACAGATGATAGATAAATGATAAATGATAGACAGATGATAGATAAATAATAAATGATAGACAGATGATAGATAAATGATAAATGATAGACAGATGATAGATAAATGATAAATGATAGACAGATGATAGATAAATGATAAATGATAGACAGATGATAGATAAATGATAAATGATAGACAGATGATAGATAAATGATAAATGATAGACAGATGATAGATAAATGATAAATGATAGACAGATGATAGATAAATGATAAATGATAGACAGATGATAGATAAATGATAAATGATAGACAGATGATAGATAAATGATAAATGATAGACAAATGATAGATAAATGATAAATGATAGACAAATGATAGATAAATAATAAATGATAGACAAATGATAAATGATAAATGATAGACAGATGATAGATAAATGATAAATGATAGACAGATGATAGATAAATAATAAATGATAGACAGATGATAGATAAATGATAGACAGATGATAGATAAATGATAAATGATAGACAGATGATAGATAAATGATAGACAGATGATAGATAAATGATAAATGATAGACAGATGATAGATAAATAATAAATGATAGACAGATGATAGATAAATGATAGACAGATGATAGATAAATGATAAATGATAGACAGATGATAGATAAATGATAAATGATAAATGATAGACAGATGATAGATAAATGATAGACAGATGATAGATAAATGATAGACAGATGATAGATAAATGATAAATGATAGACAGATGATAGATAAATGATAAATGATAGACAGATGATAGATAAATGATAAATGATAGACAGATGATAGATAAATGATAAATGATAGACAGATGATAGATAAATGATAAATGATAGACAGATGATAGATAAATAATAAATGATAGACAGATGATAGATAAATGATAGACAGATGATAGATAAATGATAAATGATAGACAGATGATAGATAAATGATAAATGATAAATGATAAACAGATGATAGATAAATGATAAATGATAAATGATAGACAGATGATAGATAAATGATAAATGATAGACAGATGATAGATAAATGATAGACAGATGATAGATAAATGATAAATGATAGACAGATGATAGATAAATGATAAATGATAGACAGATGATAGATAAATGATAAACAGATGATAGATAAATGATAGACAGATGATAGATAAATGATAAATGATAGACAGATGATAGATAAATGATAAATGATAGACAGATGATAGATAAATGATAAATGATAGACAGATGATAGATAAATGATAGACAGATGATAGATAAATGATAGACAGATGATAGATAAATGATAAATGATAGACAGATGATAGATAAATGATAAATGATAGACAGATGATAGATAAATGATAAATGATAGACAGATGATAGATAAATGATAGACAGATGATAGATAAATGATAAATGATAGACAGATGATAGATAAATGATAGACAGATGATAGATAAATGATAGATGATAGATAAATGATAGACAGATGATAGATAAATGATAAATGATAGACAGATGATAGATAAATGATAAATGATAGACAGATGATAGATAAATGATAAATGATAGACAGATGATAGATAAATGATAGACAGATGATAGATAAATGATAAATGATAGACAGATGATAGATAAATGATAAATGATAGACAGATGATAGATAAATGATAGACAGATGATAGATAAATAATAAATGATAGACAGATGATAGATAAATGATAAATGATAGACAGATGATAGATAAATGATAGACAGATGATAGATAAATGATAAATGATAGACAGATGATAGATAAATGATAAATGATAGACAGATGATAGATAAATGATAGACAGATGATAGATAGATAACAGTGACATGAAGTCTGTCTGCATCTCAGGATGAAGAGTGATGGAACAGAGACCTCTAGTGGCGTCTGAGGGACCAGCAGGTCTCAGGAAAAACTTCAGGATCCACAACTGATAGATCTCATTGGTGTGGATGCTGAAGGCATTCACAACCTATGTTCTACAAAAAAAAAAAAAATTCTCTATTTTTATTATAAGATTTTCGGCTCTTAACTACTTTAACATACTTCTACGTTGAAACTTCATTCAAATGTCAAAAGATTCAGAAAATTCAGGGCATTCCGGCTATTATTCAGCTTTTTCATATCTTCCATACTTTCCAAGATATTCCCAATTTTCCACAAAAAAATGCCCCATTCATTCCATATTGGAAAAAGTTCAAAATCTTCATACTTTTCAAAGATTCACTAATCCTTCATATTTTTTAGCTACAAATGCCATTCAAAGTTTCAGGCGTTCAGACAAGTTTAAACTATTCAAAAAACATTAAACTAATTCAGTATAATTAATAGTTTTCACTTAATCCTTCCTCAAACTTCATGTAGTTTCAGGATTTCAGCCATTCCTAGAGTGAGAGCTGGGATCTGCTAGAGAGGAGAGAGAACAGAAAATAAAACAGAAATAGACTAACAAAATCGCCCATACGGCTACAATTTTGACTCTACAGCCATGAAACGTACAGAAACGGTAGGAAAAGTTGTCGTGGTTTGATTAAATGTACCTACATAAGTGTAGCACCTACGGTTTGGGCTAAATGAAGCTCCAAACGCCAAGAGTAACCTCCAACTGCCCCATCTGCACCCATATTAAATCTTGTCTCACAGTCTGCCAAAACTCTGAGATGATCAAAAACGTAAACTGCAATTACTCTGTCATATTTTCACTTAATCCACACAAAAAGCACACCATTGCGTTCAGCTGGGTCTGAGGATGCTCACGGTCCGGTCATTTCACTGATACGAACTACGGTTTGGCTCTCGCAGCGCTATTTCTGAGGGGTGCTTTTTGACTGTTTCTGTGTCAATGAGTCAGCAAGTCTCACACAGCTGCAGCTAATTAGCATGCAGGCAGTTGACACGGTTCATGCTGATTGGTGGATTTAAATTCAGCACTTCCTTATGTTCTGAGCTGTTTTAAACTTGACTCCTCTGTGTCTGACTGACAGATAATTCATCATATTTAGACCCTGCCTCACTTTTCCACTTATTCAGAGTATTTCAACAAACTTAAAGATATTTCTCATCGTTATTTATTTATTATTATACGTTATAATTATTTATTAGCAAATTATTGTGTAAAGTGTGGCAGTGTAAAAATGGCAGCACAAAGTAGAGGACTTGCTCTGATCCTGACTCTGGATGAAGCCTAAAGACGCTCAGCGCCTCGTCATGCTGCCGTTTGTAGTGTAGCATAAAGACGCTCAGCGCCTCGTCATGCTGCCGTTTATAGCGTAGCGTAAAGACGCTCAGCGCCTCGTCATGCTGCTGTTTGTAGTGTAGCGTAAAGACGCGGCGCTCACATTAAAAACAATTAAACAAATACTCTGACCACAGGAAAAAATGCTCTGGTGAACACAGACCCTAACACTTGTGTCAAGGATTGTGGGCCTTGGCGGAGGTTTGCGCTCTCCAAGCGCTTTTGTTATTGTTATTCTTTATTGTTATTCTTTATTGGTTATTGTTATTGTCAGACTGGTATCCATCACAGCCTCAGCAGTGTACTGGAGAGAGGTCTGAAAGGCCTCACCAGACATATCTATCGATTGACGGACCAATAGCTCGATAGATCACATATTTTTATACCACACTGGTGACGACTGACGGAGCCAAAGGTTTGAGGCTTCATCAGTTCAGAAGATCCACAGCTGCTGATTCTTCATGATGGGACTTCAGTCAGGACCACATGAAGCTTCAGGTTCTGAACCTGGTCTTCTGCTGCTGGACAACTTAGTGAGTCATTTTTAATCATGTTTCCCCTTTGTTCACCTCCTGTTTTATCTTTCAGGTCTTTAATCTTCTTCTCCTGCTGTCCAGACAAATGGTGGATAATTAAAGTACATTTGTTTGCTTGTTTCGTAAAAGGCAACTCTAAAGCTAACAGTTTCGTTAGCTCGTCAGTCACTGCAATGAAGAAATGTTTGTTCTACAACATACTGAAGGATTAGCATGTTTCCTCCAACATGCTGTTCGTTGTGTGTGAAGTTAGTTTAACGGGGAAAGAAGCAAAAGAGAAGAATTTATTCATGAATGTTATTATTGGAAGACATTTAACAGTTTAGCCCTAACAGTCCAACATTCAACTCCGTCACAACAGAAAGAAAATGTGTTTATGAGCCTTCATTAGAGTTTTTTCAATAAAGCATTAAATAGTTTCAACCAGTTTAAACTGAGCTCAGGATTACCTAAACCGGTCTTTGTGTTTAAACTTAAAATGATCTTTTATACAACAGATCTAAACTACATCTACAGCAAACGGTCCCACTAGTTTCCTCGTTATTCCTTCCACAGCATTGAGAAAATTTGAATAGTTTCATTTCAACAATTTTCTCCATATTGAAACTCATTCTTTGAATTATATCGTAACAAACCAACTATAACTAGATACAGTGTAAAAGTTAGGACCTAAAACTTCAAACGCCCAGCAGTTACAGAGGAAACTGAACAAATAAATACATTCAGCAGTAAATATGTTAACATACAGAGTGCAAAACAAGAACAAAAAAAACAAAACAAACAAAAACAAGAAATGTAACAGAGACAGCTGCTTTAACGTAGCGCCGCTCAAACCTCAGCAAAAAGAAGAATCAGCTGAAAAATAAACGTGTCTCCTTTAAAGGTTATCATTAGAATTCATGTTACTAAAAGGTGAATGTTGGTCCAATCCAAAATTTATACTATTTATTTAAAGCTATTTAAATATAACTTTTTTTTCTGGCTCAACTTTTTGCAACTTTGAAAGTTTTATTCAGTTTGCTATACTGTGCTATTTTTGATTTGTGTTCATTCTGGCTGACATTAGCTAAGGTTACCTGTGATAGTAGACATTAGTTAAGGACAGCTGAAAAAGCTGATATTAGCAAAGGTTGGCTGTAATAGCAGACATTAGCCAAGGATAGCTTTAAAAGCTGATAATAGGCAAAGGTTAGCTGTGATAGCGGACATTAGCCAAGGATAGCTGAAAAAGCGGATATTAGTTAACATTAGCTGTGATAGCTGACTTTTAACAATGATAGCTTATATTATCTGACGTTAGCTATGAATGCTGATAGTCAACATTCGTTAGTTAGTATGAGTTAACATTAACTGTCATAGGTGATAGTGGTAGCAGACATTTGCTAATGTTAGCCATTAGAATCCAACCACATACAGTAATTATGGTTTTTCAGTTTTTACCATATTTAAAACTGTTTTTTCTTGCTTTTACTATTTTGGCCCTTTTTTGTTTTTTCTGTTTTTGGTTTTTTTATATAGATTTTCCTGTTTTTACCATTTTTATTTTTATTTCCAAATATCCAATAAAAAAATGCAAAAAATGTCCAAGAGAATCTCTCTGGTTCCAACATGATCCAGATTACTGGAGAGTTTACATCATGTAAATGTGAATTTCCCCACTGTGGGACTAATAAAGGGATATCTTATCTTATCTTATCTTATCTTAACAGAACAGAACAGAATGATCCTGTATAAGTGTTGTCTTTGGTACAGAAGCAGCTGCTCAGGTTTTAAAACATCTGAAGGCTTCATTACCTCCATGTTCCTCCTGAAGAACTGTCTGGCTACTGACGAATGTCAATAAAGTTTGTTTGAAACTTTCTTCCAGTCAAAAAGACAACTATACATCATCGTCTACATGACTCTTATTAATCTAAGTTTCATTTAGAGCCACACCCACAACCTGACCAATAAAGTGTTTCATTATTTTACCAACTAGATGACATTCAGACTTTGAGGAATCCTGCTGACAAACCAACCAATCAACTAGCAGAGGGTGAGAACAGAACCTGATTGGTGGAGGTAAAAAAGGCTCAGAGTTTAGGGAGAATCGACTCGCAGCTCAGCTTCATCTGATTGTCCAATCGCCAGTAAGGAGTAGCTGATTGGCCGATGAGCGGTTGGGAGCAGCTGATTGGCTGATGAGCTATGAAGCTGAAATTCGAGATGACTCAAAAAACACAACAAAAAAAGGCTCAAATCAAACGCTGTGTCCCGACTTCAGACATTCATTTCTCTTTTTACAGGAAACAGTTTCGTATTTTTGAACTGGTTGTAAACAGATTTTTGTCGTGACGCTTTTATATCGTTAATAAATTCATGATATAAAAATGGATATTTAAGGCTTTATGATGATGCAGCTCTTTGCTCTAGAAATGACAAAGCATGTTTTGTACACTTTAAAATGTCTGCTGTGAATATTAATCATCATATTTTGGTCTGAAAACAGACGTTCACCTCCTCTACACCACCTTCTCTACACCACCTCCTCCACACCACCTCCTCCACACCACCTCCTCTACACTCCGCTCCTCTCCTTTATCCAGCTGCGGTATTTGGTGGCGCGGGTGTAGATGCCGGGTTTGTTCCTGCGAGCACAGCCGTCGCCCCAGCTCACCACGCCAGCCAGGAAGACCCGCCCACTGGAGGTGGTGACGGACAGCGGCCCGCCAGAGTCACCCTGAGAGAGTTGGAGAGAAACTTCAGTCATCATCTCCTCTTCTGCAGCTTCACTGCGTTAATAATTCTGTGACCTCATAAAGACCAACACTGACAGAACATTTACTTTGGTTTATAGAACCATTTTATTCTTATTTATTTAGAATCATTAGATGTTATTCTGATGGCCGTCTTCATCTAAAGAGTCAAATACGCTACGAAAAAATCTACAATGATGAATTCTTTCCAGACAGAGCTTCATTATCAGTATAAATATATCACAAAGATTTATGTACTGACCAACAGTAGAAACACTTTTTTTATGTCATGCCATCCTGTTCATATTAAATATCAAAGATAAATTATGGTTCACATCTTTATTCACCCTTTAGCCAAACAGAAAAATCATTTTTGTGCAGATTAGTGGTTTTTGTCTTAGTGTTTACAAGTCAGAAAGTGTGGATGGTGAGACAGAGAACAACAACAGTCACTACCCTGTGTGTCTACCTCCAGCATTTATCACTACTTTACACCTCCTGAATGGATAAGATGTTATTCTGGACTTGTAGGATGTAGGACGTCATTCTTCCTGCAGAGCTGTGACAAGTTGTTCATGTATTGCTGGAGCAGGATCTCTCTCTCACCTGGTGATCCTGAACGTCCCACAGATGCTCTATTGGGTTGAGATCTGGTGAATATGCTGGTCAAGGAGGGACAGTGACATTGTTCTGGTCCAGGTAGGCTACTCCTGACAGACATGAGCCACATGTGGGCTGGCATTGTCCTGCATGAAGGTGATGCCTGATTGCTGTATCCTGGGAATGACGTGTGGACCTAGGACTGGATCTCGGTGACGGATAGCTGTCAGTGTACCGTGGATCTGGACAAGTTCTGACCATCATCCATTAGCAGTGCCCCCCCACATCATGACATCACCACCAAACGATCCACTTCCTGTATCTATACGACAGGATAGCGGTCTCCATGGCGATGGTACAAACGCCACGACCACCAGCTGTGTACAAGTTAAATCTGGACTTGTCACTAAATGTGATCTCCGTCCACTTTGCAATCAGCCATAACATCTGGAACATCTGTGCTGCTCGTGTCTGCAGAGTTCAGACCATCATCACCATCAGCATCCCAACTGTATAATAATAGACAAAAAGTCTATTCAGTGAATCACGATTGTTTGTTTTAGTAGATTAGGGCTAGTGAATAGAAATTACAGGGTTTTTAAAATGATGTGTTTACACTGTTGGTCAGTATAATAGTCACTAAATGTACCAAGTGAAGTAAAAACTACAATACTTATATTTAAGTTAAATATTTGAACATGTGTTAAAGTCCTGGCTGTCATCTGTTTTATGCTGTGATCACATGTTGTGTGTGATCATGTCACCTGACAGGCGTCCACGCCTCCTTTCAGGACTCCGGCACACAGCATGTGGTCGGTGACGTCATCATTCATCAGATTCTTACACACTGTGCTGTTGATGATCCGAACCTCTGCCTTCTGCAGGATGGTGGCGGTCAGGCCTGCCCAGGGACCATCAGACAAACAACACTTTTTTCAATGAATAAAATAAGGCTGGAAATAGATTCTATAAAAACATAAACACAGTTTAAAACTAGAAAGCACTCGGAGAGCGCAGACCTCCGCCAAGGCTGCTCAGTTTCCCCATGTTGGCATTTCACTCCAAAGCAAAAGTCCCATGATGTCATTAGAAAGTTTGACAGGAAAAATGAGAACAAAATCTTTCAGTTAAATATGGCTGACTTTGCTCATATGCAGTCAGATGGAGTTGTTGATGGGACAGAGGATTGGGAAACGGTGGAGGCAGAGGGTCCACCAGGACCACATAACTGTTCCTCAATGAAGACCAGAGATGCTGGTTAAATAGTGATGCTGAGTCACACCTGTCCTTTAAAGGAATAGGAGTGTCGGTGTTTCTGATTATAACATCGTTGTTCTACGTTAACTCACCTCCTTCTCTTGTGGCGCCCCAGCCAGTGATCCATGCCTCTTGGCCTGCTGGGAAGTCGTGGGTAGGCGAGGGCAGACAGATGGGCCAGATGTTCTGGTTGAGGGTGACGTTGGCATCCAGCTCCATCAGGGCGATGTCGTTATTGTAGGTGAGGGGGTTGTAGTCGTGGTGAGCGATGATTCGCCTGATGTTTCTCCTCACTGTCCACTGGTTGGTCTGACTCTGCACGTGAAGACCCAGCAAAGCCTCCCATTGGTCCGCCCGGGAGTACCTGCATCAACACACGGCAAAGAGGTCAGAGGTCATGTCTAATGGAGTAAGCGCTGGAAGAAATTCTAGAAAATGCTAGCCAGCTAATTAATTATGTGATGATGTCATGAAGTTGTCGGTGCCTAACTTGAAGCTTTCATGGATGGTTTAACTCTCCATAAATGAGTGCAGGCTCGGACATGCTAATGCTAGCTGCAGTGCTGACTGCAGACGTGCTAACGTTAGCTGCAGCTGCTGCAGAGGACTTGAAAAGTGTAGCCACACTTGCAGAAGTGATGTAGCCTCTATACGCTCTCTGTTAGATGCGCTTCAGGAACCAAAATTTGGCACCAAAACATTTAACATGAGTCGCTAGCCTGTAGTACTGACATAATTTGGTCTGAACCGTAATAAGTACAGATTTTGGAACACAATCCTAGTGTTCATTGGCCCCTAGCGGTAAGCTGCCTAACGGCTTCTTGGTGAAGCCAAGTGTGCTGGAGCTCCTACTTGTTTGGTCCATTGTCCTGAACACAGTGGGCAGCAGTCAGGAGCCAGTGGTTGCTCAACACGGACGCTCCACACACGTGACCTGAACCCCTGATGTGGAGGCTGACCTGCCAGGGCCACTCCCCCTCCCGCGACACCTGACCACCAACGATACGAGAGCTCCGGTACGGCCTCGTCCCGCACTCTGAAAGCACACAAGGACAAAAAGTGTACAAATACACGGTCAATAAAAGCATCACACACACAGCTGTGTGCGAATGTGACGTGACGTACGGCAGCCGTTCTCGTCGGAGCCGTCCTCACAGTCCTGTTCATCGTCACACTCTGGGTTCAGTTTACTGATGCAGCGTCCGTCTCTGCAGCGGAAGGTGAACTCTGAACACTGCTGCAACACCAGAGCTGAACGACAGGACACAGAGATGTTAGTAACAACACAGTTGTACTGGTCCAGTACTGGTGGCATACTGGAAATGAGACCACCACATCATCCTAGTATCTTATATTAAGTCATTCCACCAATCTCGCATTTAATCTCCAGCTCTCCTCAGCCTGTAAAGCAGTTTTATGATGTCTGTGGCCACATGATGTCATAGTGATGTCATCAGGCCTGGAGACTACAAACATACAGCCACGATCGAGTAACAGCTGAACTTGTGCCACAGACTTTAGACACTAGTTGGCTTAAAAAGGGCCCTAAACCTCTGGATATCCCTGAATAGATATCTGTGGATATCTGTGGATATCTTTGGATATCTCTGGATATCCCTGGATATCTCTGGATATCTTTGGATATCTTTGGATATCTCTGGATATCTCTGGATATCTCTGGATATCTTTGGATATCTCTGGATATCTCTGGATATCTTTGGATATCTTTGGATATCTCTGGATATCTCTGGATATCTTTGGATATCTCTGGATATCTCTGGATATCTCTGGATATCCCTGGATATCTCTGGATATCTCTGGATATCTCTGGATATCTCTGGATATCTTTGGATATCTCTGGATATCTCTGGATATCTCTGGATATCTCTGGATATCTTTGGATGTCTCTGGACATCTGTCTACTAATCTTTTTAGAAATCTTTATAATGTGTGAACTTTATCAGTGTCAGTCACTGTTTTTCATGATGGCAGCAGGAGATGTGAGACTGTTGTAAATGTAAACACCTGTAAGGAGATTATTACTACAGTTTGTTTTTCCAGCATTCTTCTTATTTGCAGCATCGTTCCTTACATTTTTCACATTGAGACTCATCCGATCCGTCTGAACAGTCGACTTTTCCGTCACACTTCAGCTTCTCTGAGATGCAGCGTTTGTTTCTGCAGGAAAACTCTCCTGGTTTACATTTTTCTACAGACAGAAAAGAACATCTCACAGTGAGAAATGACTGTCACAACATTTATCATTTTTTTCTGTGGATATGAACATGAACGTCTGGAGGCTCATCAGCAGATGCCTTCATCAGTTTAACCCACCACAGTCTTCTTCATCAGTATCGTCTCCACAGTCATCAAAACCGTCACATTTCCAGAACTTCGGTTTACATCGCCCGTTTTTACACTTCATCTGTGACGCCTCGCACGCTGAGAAGAGACACACACGCAAAAAGATATTTTCTGATTTCCTGTCTCTCTCCCATTGGTTCCCTACTGAAGATGACATCTTTAAAACACCTCACACAGAATTGTATTAGAAAAGGACAACTCCTGATCAGGTTAATGTGTGTGTTATGTTTGGTGAACTCAGGATGTATAGTGAGATATGCAATGGAAAAAAATGATTACAGATGGATGGACAGAGTATATCCCTCCATCATTTCATGGTCGGAAGATAAAATATAAGATATCATTAAAAAAAACTAACAATTAAGAAAAAAGGAATAACCATTATCACCAATTTGACAAGTAAAAACTTTTTTCCCTTTAGTTTCTTGCAAATTATTTTGATAAAACCATTAAAGCACATTTTTATAGTTTACTATTTTCAAATATGAAACAGTTTTAATTTTCAAGAGGGTTTTTCAGCAGTTTTTAATCTGTCAACTATTTTTCATACATGTAGAGATTATTTTAATTTATTATAATATTACAATAATTTAGATGATTTTTAATAAAACATTTTATTGGTATTACAATGAAATATTATAATTTATTTACCCTCACAATATTCTCCAATAAACAATGATTTAGGAGGCTGTTCCTAATGCAGTCACTAGTGGGTGACAGATGACTCCTTTAGGGATGGTAAAGTAAGATTAAATAGTTGTGGGAGTTCCTCGGCCTGTGTTTTTGTCACACAGTGATAAAGATCAGGATCCACACTAAATCATAGATATTCATAAATATTAGTCGACTAAAAATACTCAATTTTTTTAACCTATTAATATTTTTATTGAGAGTAGCCATCGCCTATAGCAACCAAAGGAAGCACACCTGGTCAAACAAACGGGGACAGAGTGAATTTATTGGGGACTACTTTTAATCCAGATGAATCCAGATTGAGTGTTTGAGTGTTTACAGCCGCAGGATGTGATTTCTTGATAAAGCTCACGAAGGAACCTGGAGGTCACTTATTCTTCAGCCTGAAAACTGTCTCATATTCTTGGATATATGGTTTGGACTCACTGCACTTCTCCTCGTCGCTGCCGTCTCCACAGTCATTCCAGCCGTCACACTGCAGAGTCTTGTTGAGGCAGAGGTTGTTGGTGCACTGGAACTTTCCAGGACAAGCTGACCAATCACATCAAACAGTCAGACACAAAACATCATGAGGAATCAATCTAAAAATCTAACTCAGGATTATTGAGCCAAAAAATAACGTCTATGGACTTAAATAGTTCTTACGATTAGTTGGGACAAAAGCCTCGTAGTCTGCAGTGAAACCCTGGTCCACGTAGGACGAGTCCGAGTTAAATTTGATGGTCATTATGTTGCTTTGGCTGGTGACCACGGTGCTCTCTGGTTTACTGCCACATAGCCTACAATACAGAGATGAAGAAGATCCAGTTCCCCCTTATGTCAACAGGTTCCATGGTCCAGATTTGGCCCGGGAGCCACCAGTTGGTGACCACTGGTCAAGGTAACTCTGGACTTCACATAGTCAAGACTTGAGAGGTACTTGTGACATGAAAAGCAAATGACAATTTTGTCGTACCCAGATGACTTTGGTCGTGTCCAAGTCTTTGCACACCTGATTATCATGTCGGAGTCAAATGAAGAAATCACTACAGTCAAAGTCGTGTCGCTAGAACTGAGTGTTTGAATTCAACCAGAGGTGACGGCAAAGTATTGGAGGAAGGGAAACAGAGGTGGGAACAAACCAGTGGTGGCTGACCTTTGACCGTTGACATCAACATAATCGTTGGGACACTGGTTGCTGTCGTTTCCCAAGAAGAACTTGTTGAACTGAACCTTCACAAATTTTTCTACTGAGGCCTGAAAAATAAAGACAATGGAGAAAAGACAGTCACAAAATTGATTTCAAAATCATTTTTGTGCAGATTTGTGGTTTTTGTCTTAGTTTTTACAAGTCAGAAAGTGTGGATGGTGAGACAGAGAACAATAGTCACTACTGTGCGTGTCTACCTCCAGCATTTATCACTACTTTACACCTCCTGAATGGTTTAATCTGTTATTCTGGACTTGTGGGATGACGTCATTCTTCCTGCAGAGCTGTGAATCTTCAGGACATTTAGGTATAAAAATGTTTGTGTGCGTCTTCAGTACGCTGTGACGTCCGAATGATGAAGGCTTTTATCAGCTTCAGCTTCCTCCTCTACAGTTTTGTTACTATAGAGACGTGACGTACCAAAAAAGGGTACTGTTGGACACCAAATTCCATTTACCAGTATTAAAAGTGAACAGCAGCCAACCATGAACGTTGACTTGTTGTTGTCACTAAACGTACCTGGATTTTCCAGACACAGGTGATTTTTGGAGGGTAGTTGGCGGGAAAGAACGGTGACGAGAAGGAGCCTTTGTCTCCGGACAGAGTCCCGCCACACTCTGAACAATGAGATGGTTCACAAGGACATGTTAGACATTTAAGAGACTCCAGCAGAGGAGAACCAACAGAACAGCCAGTAGAAAAGTTATTATTCTATATTTGACTTTATTCTCATAATATTATGATTTTATCCTTATATTATGACTTTATTCTCATATGACTTCATTGTCATAATATTATGACTTTATTCTCATATGACTTTAGTCTCATGACTTTATTCTCATGACTTTAGTCTCATGACTTTATTCTCATGACTTTAGTCTCATGACTTTATTCTCATAGTATTATGACTTTATTCTCATATGACTATATTCTCATATTATGATTTTATTCTCATCGTATTGACTTTATTCTCATATGACTATATTCTCACGATATTATGACTTTATTCTCATGACTTTATCCTCATTATATGACTTTATTCTTATTATATGACTTTATTCTCATATGACTTTTTTCTCATTGTATGACTTTATTCTCATATGACTATGCTCATGATATTATGACTTTATTCTCATGATATTTTGACTTTATTCTCATATTTTGACTTTGTTCTCATGATATTTTGACTTGATTTTTGTAATCTCTGATTTTTCCTTAATCTGAGCCCTGATACTCTGTCCCAGAAATGGGGATTAAAACTTGGTCGCCCCTCTGGTTGAAGGTTATTTGGGTACGAAGGTATTGGAAGAATAAAACCTCTGTTTTAAAATGTGAAATGTCTCCAGTTTTTATCCTTTTAGGCTGCAGAGGAAACCATTCGTTGTCCCAGAGTAGATACCGACCTCCTGTCGAACGTTGTTGGGTCGTAGGCGTCTGGGAGTAGTTGGCTCTGAAACCGGGGAAGTTCTTGTCTTCACTGGTGACCAGCGTCAGCAGCATGACATTTCCAGACGACAGAAAGGACAAAGAGTCGTGGGGGTATCCACACTGTCTGCAGAGAAGCCACAGAAACATGGAGCTGTTAAAACCTTTTACTTTGTAAACCTTATCATTTCCTCTCCGACACTGATCTGGTCTTCGTGTCCTCATGAGGGCTATCAATGGTATCGAAGAGTCTCCAGTCAAACCATGTTACTCTATCGTGTTTGATTGGTCTACTACTGTTCAGCCCAGTGTACTCAGATATCAAAAGAAGTACTCTATTACTATCAGCATTACTTTAAGGGACCTGGAAGAGTAATTGATTGACTGGTTGATTTTTTCTTTTACATTGTAGGAGTTTAGACATTTTATCCAATTTCGCTGTAAATAATCCATAAATTATGATGTAAACAAAACCATATATGTTAATGATGTTGATATCTATGATGGGTATAATGCAGATTGGGATAAAAATTTAGATGTCCCAGATCTAAATTTTTGTCTTTATTGAGCAGCTAAATGCTAACAAACAGGGCTAAAAGCACCACTAGCAGCTGAGATAACGGGTTTACAGTCTCCTACAGTTTTAAATATGTCCACATAGATCTGTTGGATGATAGACGTGTAGGACTGTTCGGCCTTGGTGGAGACGTGAGCTCTACTTTACATGACAAAACTGCTGTTATGTTCTGGAGAAATCTGATTTTGGCTTAAAAATAGACCCTTACGAAACGTTAAACACGTGTTAAACACTTGTCTGTAAGAAAGCCTTGAAGGCTAACTGGCTAGTTTTGCTAGCTGGCCTCTGAATAGTTAACATGTTTAATGTCAGAGGATACATCTGATGTTTATGCTGATCTCCTTTTGAACCCTTTAAATGTTTACGTCAGAGACTATTTACTGACTTATGCAGCGCTACACAGTATGTTTGCAGTATTTGTACCCATTTCAAAGTAAAAGTCCTATGATGGACACGTCACATGTAAACTGTGGTAAAGAACCAGCCCGTCTCACTCTGTCAGGACCCGGTCCTCTATCGCAGCCAGAGAATCGTAGATTTTGATGAAGTCTTGTTGGCAGTCTTCGTCCAGGATCAGAGTGTGGAAGTCCAGCCGGACTCGGCGGCCCGGGTCAGCCCTCAGCCTCCACTGCAGGTAGACGTTTGGTGGGTACGAAGAGTCAGGAAAACCCGGAGACTGGACGAGTCCCGCCTCCCTGACGTGGATGTTGAACGACTTCCTCACTGGAAGTTTAGCAAGAACATGATTGGTTCTAAAATAACCTCACCTGATCTAAGAACCAACCTGAATCTATAATAAAGTAATGACAAATTTAGAATGTGATTTTAAATTATCACATTCTAAGTCAATAAAATTCAATGATGAGTTTTTAAACTGATACTGGAGTAACTTTACTTTGAAAGAACTTGATATAAAGAATAAATATTTTACTTCCTTTAAAAATAATTAATAATTCTCACCAAATATAGAGGTCCTTGTCATTCGTGGGTCTATAGCTGTGAACAGGAAAATAAAAACTTTATTTAAACTCAAAATGAATGTGTTTTAATTAAAAACAATGTTTTGACTTATTTTTTATCTTTGAGTCGAAGCTGAAAATCCTGAACTTGAGTTTTTAGACCATCCTGTCTGTTTCAGCTCTCGTCGCCATGACGATGCTCAGAATGACCATAAAACAACTCTGTTAGCAAAACCTGCTAACAGCTGGAGCCGCATTCCTAAAGCCTCCTGGTACAAAGTTTAAAATCTTTAGAACCCGGCTTTTAGTTTTTTTCCATCCGACCAGAAACTAAGTTTTACGGAAAATAATTTAGTCGTTTTATGTTTATAATTTATGGAAAATGTTTTGAAAAAAAAGACCCTATCTAGTAATTTTAAAGTAATTTCAAAGGAAGTGGAAAAACACTTCCTGGCTCCGTCCCTTTGTCAGATCCGCCTTATTATTTATGTATTTATGGGTTCGTTCTTACTGGTCCATACTTAGAATGAACCACAGGGTTGGCCACGCCTCCTTGCTACGATAGTATCTCTGTTCCTTTCTTCCTCACAGCTGCTCTGAAATGTTTTCTTTTTGAAGGGTTTTTGTCCCTTACAGGCCTTTGTTGATCCGACAGACACTTGGGTGAGAGCTGAGGGGGGGAGGGAGTCATGCGGCATCATGTCTAATCTAGGACTCCATGCCAGAAACCTTCAGGCTACGTTACGAGCTGTTAGTTGGTATAAACCTCGTGAGATGACGCTGTTGACACTCAGAGCGTCGGCGGGTCTCAGCATCAGTCTTCCTTGTTGACCCTGCTGACTTCCTGCCCGTACCTCCAGAGACTCGATGGATTCGTCCAGCGAGTCCTGCTGGGAGATGTGGACGTCAAACTCCGACTGGTAATAGGCCACCACGCTGTCGCCGCCACCATCTCCCTCGCTACAAAAACACAGACAAGATGGTGATTTAGAATGAATGTCAGGATGTGTTTAGCCTAGCTTAGCATAAAGACAGGACGCATGGGGAAGCAGCTAGCCTAGCCGTTTCTGACTGACGTTAACAGTCAGTTCATATCTAATCTGCACACTGATAGATGTAAAAACATTTATAGTTACTCCGAGTAATTCAAGTTACACACTTCCTGTGCCACATTAAAATCCTCTCAGTTACCAAAACTGAATCCCTCTGGTTTCTGGAAGGCTTTTACTTTGAAAAACCTGCAGGATGATTGAAGGAAACAACATCCTCACCTCCTAAAAAACGTTTGCGCCCCATCTGAGGGAGGATGCTCATCGTTTACCTGCTACCTGGACATTACGACAAACATAGCAGAGCTCTGAAGTCTCATCTAGCGGCTAACGCTTTTAGCTTAGCTTAGCAGTGAAGACTTCAGCTTATGAAAGGATGTGAACAACATCTCTTAAATTGGCCTGGGAGCTTCTGGATGACATCATACGAGCTCCGTCTCCATCATCATATTGTACTGATTTTATGAACATCAGTAAGGTTTGAGTTTTACTTGTAATGGAGTATTTTTACTTAAAGTATCCAAATGTTTCCTCCACCTCTGTCAGCGTCATGTTTCATCTGCCATAGATTTAAAACCTGTATGTAACACCTGTATCTGAGGAGTGTAAGTGGAGCCAGCTGGTGATGAAGAGTGATGATGAAGAGTGATGATGAAGGGTGTGGTGGGTACCTGAAGGTCTGGACCGATGAGCCTTTAAAGGATTTGGCCAACACTGAGTTTTTGGAGTAAATCAGTTTGAGCTGAAAGATAAAAAAAATATCATGTAGATGTCGTTTAGCTGCAGCGTGTGAGCAGAGCTCCCATGATGCTTTGGGGCTGTGTGATATCTCACCTGCTTTCTGACCAGAGAGGCCAGGTGTTGAAACTCCAGACTGTTGGGGTCTTCGTAGGACGGCAGGAAGCGTTCGTCCCGGATCCCCATGGAGCCGATATAAACCTTCTTTACTCTGACATCGCTGCGAACTGAAGACACACAAACTTATTTATATTGATAATGAACTGTCAATAAACAACATTTTATTCTCATTTACTGCTGAATATCATCTCCAGAATATTTTATCAGACGTTACAAAAGGCTGAAAGCAGCTTGTCTTAAGCATCATTAATAATCATCATCATTAATGTTTGTACCAATAACTAATCAACATACAAAGAGACACATCAAACACTCTGCAGCTGATTCACAGCAGCAACACTTTGTGATAAAGTTATCACAACACCAGTACAGAAAAATGATACCAATCAATACTGATGACTCCAATAAATACTGATACCATTAGAAAAAACTATCCTCAGATCAGATAATGAGATATTTATTTTACTTATTTTATTAACAATCTACACTGAGGTGACCAGTGTCCACATGTGGTCTCCTGTTTAAATAAAGTTGGTTCAAAGGAGCTCACGGTGGTAGTGCCACACCAGCAGGCCGGTCAGCAGAGCCACAGCAGCAGCAGCGAGCAGCAGGCCGACGCCCATCCACAGCTTCTTCCTGCGGCCCGGCTTCTTCTCCAGCCTCCTGGAGTCAGTGGCTGGGAGGAACTGGAGGGCGGTGTCCCAGTCCGGGTCCTGCAGACAGAGAGGTAGGGGGAGGATGGGGGAGGGCAAGGGAGGTTAGGTTATTTGCGTCCTCAGAAGCTAAAACACGTCCTGATTCACTGCGTGTCAGCTGTGAACCGTGATGACATCACTCGTTTGTCGCTCCAGGAAAACGGCGTCAGCCGTTTTGGTTCTACGGAGGAACAGGAACCAAACTGGTTTTAAATGTTTCAGTTCTCACATGAATCAATCAGAGCCCGCCTCCATCAAATCTCCACCACTGATCTAATGCACCACATCTCAACATGAACATCAGCTGATGCACAAAATTAGTGTGAAGGGCTGTTTTAGAAAATAAAAATATTAGAATCACTTTAATCACTAATAGAAATGATCAGCAGCTCCAGCTGATGTTCTGATTGGTTGAGACAAACAGAACAGTTATAAATTCATCTGAATGTGATTCTCACTGATGTGAACCCTGATCGGTGTCGGAACCTGCAGCCTTCAGACGATGGGCGTGGCGTGGAGGAGGGCGTGGCTGCTGGTAGGAATGTGTCTCATACTCATGTCAGGCGTGTCGTGTCCTGCAGTGTGTTATTGTTGTGCTAAGCTAGGCTACATTCATGCAGAACCATCACCTCATGATGTAACAGGAACAATGTGCAGGTTGTATCCTAATATTACCAGTATTACAGCAGTAACACAAAGGGTCATGGGTTACATGCTGCGTGTCAGTGAAACCTGTAGTAGTATTAGTAGAGTACTAGTAGTACTAGTACCGTACTTGTACTCAGTTACTACAAAACACTTATTTTGTAGTTGTAATTGTAGTAGTAACACCTGCAGTAATACTATTAGTATTAAGTCCAGCTTCCAGTATGTATATATATATATATATATATATATATATATATGTATACTGAGTAATATACACTGTTTAAATAAACTTTGAATTATTTGTGTCAGGTTTGTAAAATCTGACATTAGAGAGTTAGAATTATTTCAGACAATAATAATTATAATTATTTCTAAAACCAACAATAAGCTTCTTGAACAGAAAATAAACATGAAAACAATAAGAGGTTATTTTGTATGTTTATCTTAACGTTCTGACATTGAAATATAATTTATTGCTGTGATTAATTATTATTATTATTATTGTTATTATCATCACTTTGATTCTTCGTTTAATGTTTTATTAGTAAAATAATAGAAAATATTGACTTTATTAATATTTTTGTTTGATAAATAAAACATTTTTACTGACTGAAACAAACAGATCCATTATTTTTACTTGTGATGTTTTTGTATGTAATCCATCAGAAACCATTAAAACCAGTGCAGAGCGCTGTGGAAACCAGTCCTGGCTTCAAACCAGTCAGTAGGAACAGAAACCAGTAGAACTCCTGTTTTTAATCTCAGGTGAAACTGACTAACCTGTACGGGCTGTGACGTCACGGCGGAGTTAAATTACAGGGAAGGACTCACGTGTCTCGGACTGAACTTCTGTCCTGAATCCAGTGAATCCATGTCGCTTCACGTCTCTTTTTTATTCCGTCTTCACGGCTGTTGGTCTCGAGCTCTCTCCCGGTCAGTCTCGCGCTCAGCTACCATTACAGCCCAGCTGACATGGTGACGACAGGTGAGCAGACAGGTGACTCTGTCCGACAGGTACGGCCAGAAACGGAAGGAAGCAAAACGTCTCTGAGTCTGACGCTGAGTTACCGGGTCGGAACCGCCTCAAACGGGTTCAGACCGGAGGAGTGAGGCGGCAGCTCGGTTCTGTGGCGACTAGAAGAAGGAAACTGGCGACTGAAAGATCGCAGAGTGATAATGAAAGGTGATTGGTCCTACCTGATTTCCCATGAGTCATTGCGCGACTGAAAACCCAGCAGCCGTGTCCCGGGTTCATCCGTCTGTCTTCAGAACACTGATGGAACAAGTACTCAGTACTTTTACTTTACTAGAATAAAAGTACTGGGTACTTTTGATAGAGTATAAGTAGTAATGTTAGTGTAGAAATACAATATAAATTCAAAATAATTACAGTATGAAAAGTAAAAGTACTCATCAAACAGATTCATCACTTAAAATGGAACAAATTAAATAAAACAATCAGCATCAATGAAGTTAAATTTAATCTAAACTTATCATATTTAATTTATTGATTATATTTTGGAAACACATTCATATATTTTTTAATGTCTTTCCATCCTGTTCATATTAAATATCAAAGATAAATTATGGTTCACATCTTTATTCAGCCTTTAGCCAAACAGAAAAATCATTTTTGTGCAGATTAGTGGTTTTTGTCTTAGTGTTTATAAGTCAGAAAGTGTGGATGGTGAGACAGAGAACAACAACAGTCACTACCGTGCGTCTACCTCCAGCATTTATCACTACTTTACACCTCCTGAATGGATCAGATGTTCTTCTGGACTTGTCTCTAAATGTGATCTCTGTCCACTTTGTAATCAGCCATAACATCTGGACCATCTGTGCTGCAGAGTTCAGACCATAGCATCACAACTGCCCGTTACCGTAAGTTTTTTCAGGAATTGTGAATTTATATTTGAAATTTGGAATCACAAAATTAATTTTTACAACTGCTTTAAACGTCCTGCTGTTTTAAAATTAAATGTTCATTGTTTAAAAGTATTGATAAAAATGTGACAAAAACTTTGTCAAATTTATTCGCATCAAATTGAATGTATACCTTTTTTTTATTTAAGCATAAGTTTGATGCTAATTTAATGATAATTAGAAAATGTAAAAATTCAATTTGATAAATTTATCTATATAATAAGGAAAATAAATACATACATGGATCCACAATTTTGCCTTCTTTCTTTACAATTTTTTTCATTTTTCAATTCATTTTTTTAGCTGTCATTTACTGTCTGTCTGTTAGTTAGCAGAACATCTCGAAAGTGGATTTTAATTTAACTGTAAGCTAAAAGCGTTAGCATGCGCCTGAGGGAGCCCACATGTAAAAACTATAACACCTTTAGCTTAGAGGCTACGGTGAAGATTTGTTAATAGCATATTTAAATACCAACCTGGGACCTTCTGCAGACGTGGATTATGTTCTGCAACTGTATGGAATCATTTTATGTTTGTTTTTTAAGGTCAGCGCTGTTTTACAGTGAAGCTCCAGAAACGTCTGAGGACTAAAAGCTTGGACTTCCCATCAGTACGGAGGAGAGGAGATGACTGAGTTTACATTTATGGGTGAACTGGTCCATCAGGAGGTCCAGATCCAGGACCTGTAGTCCACATTCTGGTCACTGGAGGTCGCTGCTCTACCAGTTTGTTCTTCATCTGTCTGAACCTGAGTTGACGTCCTGAGAAGAAGAAGGTAATGATCCAGATGTTCTGGGATGGACCGTTGATCCAACCCTGAGAGGAGTGAACACACAGGAAACAGGAAACAGGAAACAAACGTTCTGGTTTCTGTTGTCTTTATTAGTGGAATGGAATATACACCTCTGTGCTTTAATGCTGTTTTCTCCTGTCGCTCAACATCAGTCTGAGACGTCAACGTCCGTCAGCTCAACGGACGACAAACGTTCCAACAGTTTGTCTCGTTAGAACCGAATCTACGGAGGCCCTGAAGTTCTATAAGGTGACATTTTTTTATCTTGTACACAAGATAATAAACAATACTTTCAATGTAGAATTTAACACAAAAGAAATCCTACAAACCAGGTTCAAGACAGGAAATGACAAAAACACTGAATAAATTCAGCAAAAATAAAACAAGAAAATGTTGTTTAAACTGTAACTACGGAAAGCCAGATGGGACAAAAATGTATTGGGCAACGTCACACAAAACATCTCATCTCAGTATAAATGTATAATCTTATTGGACTACTTCATTTAAGGGCTCTTAGTATTTGTTGTAGTACCTGATTAAATTAAACAAGGAAATTCTGTTTAAAATATGTTCTACGGAAGACCATAAAGGACAATTTTATTGGGTACTATGACACAGAACAGGTTTAATATTCTGAAAGTTTAATTAAAGGATTATACTATAACCTATATTATAACTTGATCACTTAAAGTCAGGGACCATTTATTTTTGAATTTAGTACATTTCAGCACAAACTAAAATTATAAAACTGAAATGAAATTATGGTCATAATAATCCTAATTAAAGGTGGACTGACTCTGGATCAGGGAAAACTCCATTCACTGATAAACGCTGTGAGAAGAGGCTGAAAGCCCCAGAAAAAGTCCAAATTCATAATATTATGGTACGAATTAGTGCCAGGAAATGACAAAATAAAACGAATAAATACTGGTTAAACTGTGCAGTACGGAAGGCCATGTGGGACATAAATCTGTTGGCAATGTGACACAAAACATGGTGAAAATTTTGGTATCGATTTAAGATTTGTTGTATTTGTTGCTAAAATCATTTAAATTTAGATTCGAAGTTGTTCCAATAATTTGGGGGGTAAATGAGAACAAAAAGAAAACAAAGACAGGAGACGCATTTTAGACAATAAATCATAATAATAATAATAATAATAATAATAATTATAATAAATAATTCTTATTAAAAATAATCACTGATGAAGAGTAAAACTGTTGGTCCAGTGAGCCGACAGTCATTGAGTCTCGTCGCTCGTTTCTCTTTAACCGCAGGAGAAAACAGATAAAATACCTACAACGGTATCCATGCATATTTGTGCCGACTCATCATACAAACACACTCCTCATACACACTCACACACACTCACACTCAGCATTCTGGCGCGGGACATGCCTGAATGTTCTTATATAATCGCTTTCATTTCTAACGTTCTCTTCTCGTGCTGCAAACACTCGTCTTGAAAAGTGTCAGGGGAGGAAGAGGAGAACCAACCAATGATTGACAGGACAGAAAAAAAACAGGAGTCATCATGCAAAAGAACGGACATGAGATTTTTTCCCCGTTGTGTTTTCTCTATTTTCTCTGATATGATTGATAAACTGATCAGTAGTTCTACCTCTACTGTACGAGGATCATGCAACGCCGGTCGACTCATCTCTTTTTTTCTGTTTTAGGATTTGATTGGAAGATGCAGGTGAAAGTTTATGATACAAAATATGTTACAGTATGTACTCCTATCTGCGTGTCACTCACTCACACTGGCTTCTGATTGGTCGAGGAAACGCTTCACCAAAACAGCTCAAGTCACATGTGGCCGATGGCGTACGCTCTGCTACACGGTGACGTCTCTCTTCTCATGCTAGCTAACGTTCTGCTGTTCATCCATCTGAAATCCTTAAGCTGAAATCTTTTCTGTAGCCACTAAGCTAAAAGCATTAGTTTGCACCCCGTCAAGACTTCCAGGTAGCAGCTAAACACTGAGGTATGTAGAGTCCAAGTTCTCATTGATCACATTTAGCTTTTAGCTTAGCAGCTACAGAGAGACAATTTCATCTAATCAGTCTGGGATCTTCTGCAGACGTGGGTGTTTCTTCTTCAGGTGTTTTAAACTAGTCTCCATCTTCTTCAAGTGTTTTAAACTAGTCTCCATCTTCTTCATGTGTTTTAATCTAGTCTCCATCTTCTTCAGGTGTTTTAAACTAGTCTCCTTCTTCCTCAGGTATTTTAAACTAGTTTCCTTCAGGTATTTTAAACTAGTCTCCATCTTCTTCAGGTGTTTTAAACTAGTCTCCTTCAGGTATTTTAAACTAGTCTCCATCTTCTTCATGTGTTTTAATCTAGTCTCCATCTTCTTCAGGTGTTTTTAAACTAGTCTCCATCTTCTTCAGCTGTTTTAAAATAGTCTCCATCTTCTTCATGTGTTTTAATCTAGTCTCCATCTTCTTCATGTGTTTTAATCTAGCCTCCATCTTCTTCAGGTGTTTTAAACTAGTCACCATCTTCCTCAGATGTTTTAAACTAGTCTGCATCTTCTTCAGGTGTTTTAAACTAGTCTCCATCTTCTTCAGGTGTTTTTAAACTAGTCTCCTTCTTCTTCAGATGTTTTAAACTAGTCTCCATCTTCTTCAGATGTTTTAAACTAGTCACCATCTTCCTCAGATGTTTTAACTAGTCTCCATCTTCTTCAGATGTTTTAAACTAGTCTCCAACTTCTTCAGGTGTTTTAAACTAGTCTCCTTCTTCTTCAGGTGTTTTTAAACTAGTCTCCATCATCTTCAGATGTTTTAAACTAGTCTCCAACTTCTTCAGGTGTTTTAAACTAGTCTCCTTCTTCTTCAGGTGTTTTTAAACTAGTCTCCATCATCTTCAGATGTTTTAAACTAGTCTCCAACTTCTTCAGGTGTTTTAAACTAGTCTCCTTCTTCTTCAGGTGTTTTTAAACTAGTCTCCTTCTTCTTCAGGTGTTTTTAAACTAGTCTCCATCATCTTCAGATGTTTTAAACTAGTCTCCAACTTCTTCAGGTGTTTTAAACTAGTCTCCTTCTTCTTCAGGTGTTTTTAAACTAGTCTCCATCTTCTTCAGATGTTTTAAACTAGTCTCCTTCTTCTTCAGATGTTTTAAACTAGTCTCCAACTTCTTCAGGTGTTTTAAACTAGTCTCCTTCTTCTTCAGGTGTTTTTAAACTAGTCTCCATCATCTTCAGATGTTTTAAACTAGTCTCCAACTTCTTCAGGTGTTTTAAACTAGTCTCCTTCTTCTTCAGGTGTTTTTAAACTAGTCTCCATCATCTTCAGATGTTTTAAACTAGTCTCCAACTTCAGGTGTTTTAAACTAGTCTCCATCTTCTTCAGGTGTTTTAAACTAGTCTCCATCTTCTTCAGGATTTTAATGCTGTTTTAGTGGGATAAGAAACAGGAGGATAAGGTCAGGAGTTAATGACAGAATTTTAGTTTTTGGTTAAACTATTTCTTAACCACTGTTGTCGAGACATCACACCATTTTGTCGAATAGTAACAAAATAAATCAATAGTATTTCTACGTAGAATGAATTTAGCATGACGTCTTTAGCATCAGCTCGTTTCCTTGGCTGAATTTGACTTGGTTGAGATTTGAAGGTCAAAATCCCGCCTGCTCTCCTTTACCTCAGATAAGGACACTTTTCAGACGGACTACAGGAAGAAACAACCCAGGAAAAGAAGAACTGAAGCTGGTGGAACATTTTGGACAAGTTGTTCTCATGTCATTATGAAGGGTTAGATGTTGGGGAAATTTATCCCATCTGAGCCCCTTTTACACCGTCTGTTCAAGGTGGGACTGTTGCCCCTTTAATACTCCTCACTGTCCTGTATAAGCACTACAGAGGTGTAAGGGGCGGAGTCATTGTTCTGCTTCTATGAAGTAGTAACAGCTGGACTGACGGACAGAGGACACATGACAGGGTGTCATGTTCTGACAGCGTGTTATGTGTTTGATCCAAACCAGAGGATAAAAAAGCAGCTATGAGCATTAGCAGTTAGGAGCATTAGCAGCTAACTCAAAGAAGAAGAAAATGTCTGCAGATTTTGGGCACAGCCTAAGGTCCCGGAGTTCTTTGTCCCGAATCAGAGGACGAGATCAATCGCAATGAAACAGGGACACTACATGATTGTTGTTGTCATGTGATTCTGTAGTTTACAAAGTGTAGCTGGACACTGATGCAAAACGTCACACAAGATGCTGACGATGCTGTGTTATACATCACACATAACCCATACATAACCCTAACCCTGGGGCAGTGTCACGCCTCCACGTTTTGTTCTTCTGTGCGGTGCTATCATTTGATCTCTGTGTAAAAAGCGCTAATGAGCATCTATGACCTCACTGAATCTCCAGGTGACACATCTGTTCTGATCATCTGTCCAATGTGATGTCACTGGGAACTAATGACATCACTGTGGTTTACTGCCCAACTGAACCCTGCGAACCAAAACCTTTATGTTTCAACCATAGAGGTCTGACAACATACCGGACTGATCGTAGCCTCTTTCGCTGCTGAGGTTGCTGAAAGATCATCTCGAACCCTTTACACAGAAATTGCACAATAGCGCAGTGAAGAAGACCCTCCTCTACGCCACCTTTGTTTACACAAACAGAACAACGGCGTCATGACAGCGCTAGTGTCAACAGCATCTGGAGAGACGTTTTACATCATGCTGATCATTTAGCATCTGTTTCATGGTGGTTGATCCCATCCTCTGCTCTGAGGGTAAGGAGCTCCTGGACGTCACGCTGTCTCCCTGATTTGAAGATACTTTCTTCTTCTTTGAATTAGCTACTAAATGCTACTCACTGCTAACTGCTACTAGCTTCTCTTGAAATCTCCAGGTTGTGGCTCGCACACATATCACATTGTCAAACTGTGACGTTTTGGTCCTGTCCTACCACCTCACAAGCTGGCTCTATTGATCTGGTGATGTTAAAAACTCTACTGACACCTCAGGGGAGGGACAACAATGACCCCACCCACTCATCCCATCCCCATTTCACCTCTGTAGTGTCTATAAGGAGGGTGAGGCACGACAAAGGGCCGACAGTCTCGCCATGAGCCGCTGTGTAGAAACAGCTTCTGTCACATCTTGTTCTGATAAAGTTCGAACTAGCGAATCTTAAATGGTCCCCAAAGGGCCAGCAGTCCGTCAGATTCACGTGCCGTCGTCATCATCCAGCACCAACAGCGGTGAAACTAAACCACCAGAGAGGAGAGATGATATTCCTAATATTCAGATTTCTTCAAAGACATTGAACTTAGCCTTCGTGGTTTTCATTCAAACTGATTTTACAAATTTCATGTTGGTTCTAGTTTTGTGAAAACCCTTCTGTGCTTTAAATACCGTTTGTCTTGTTTTATTTTGAAAGGCTGTCAGAGCATACGTCATCAGGCCAAACAGGATTTCAATGCTAAAGAGTGTTTAGTGTCGCGTTTCTCTCGCCCATTTAAATCTATTGCAGAATATCTGTGTTTCCTCTCTCACTGAAAAGATCACATAACAAATGAATTTCTTAATGCTTTACATTTGTTCCCTGCAATAATTACTGTAGTTTTATTATAACACACATTATTATTATTTAGTACTATTATTCTGTTCATTTGTTGATGCTATTTTTCCTGCTTGTTGTAATGTTGCATATTTTTAAAAGTAAAAGGCTTTCGTTCCTCGTCTGGGCGTCACTCTGAAAATGACTTCTGAGCAACAGCCAGACCAGAACAATCCACATTAGACCACATTAAAGCAGTCCAGAATCAAGCCTTCAGTCCAGCGCTGTCGGCTTCAGGCTCAGGATAGGTCAGTTAAACCCAGCAGAGTTCCTGTGTCTCTGCGTCTGGACCGTCCCTCCAACGTTTTCATGTTTGTTCAACTCTTCTGATAAAAGCCTCTCGGCCATGATTTTCTTACTTTCTATCAAATGTACCTGAAGCGTCTTGAAGCCAGAGAAGACATATAAGTCCATGTCTCTGAAAAGTCATCGTTTTTGAAGACAACCTTTACATTTCAAGGATTCTTACTGACTTGACCTGTTTCCCCAAAACCATCAAGAATGACCCAACAGTTGCAGCCTCTGTAGCTGCTGAGGTTCAGATCATCTCATCTCTTTAAACCAGCGAGTCCCAATGGTCCTCAAAAGGTTGCCAGTCCATCAGATTCTATCTCTCTGCCAGGTTTCCTCTCAAACCTGTCCAACATTGGCATCTTTTCCATTTTTGGTCCTGGTTTGTGTGACCAGATCTAAAAGGTCAAAACTGTGCAGGGAGGGAAGTGCATGTTTGGCTCTGAAATGCATGACGGGGTGATCTTCAGTCTCTTCGGAGGTTAATTCACTTGTCTTTTGTCTTTTGTCATCTCCATTTTGGTTCATTCCACATTGTCCACAAATGGTGAGAGGAAGTGAAAGCTGTCCTCAAAGTTAGTCCCCGACATCTGACCTCGCCGTGCCCTTGGTTCGGAATCAGTTTCAGAGGAAGTTCACTGGGGGTTGGCTGGTGGGGTGGCAGCAGGGTGGGCATCAGGGAAGTCTCGGATGTGCTCGGAGGTTATAAAGAGGAGATTTTGACATTGTCCTGGGTGTAGGCGGTGGCCCGGGTGTTGCGCAGAATGCCAGGTATGGGGGCGGGCGATGGGGGGAGGCTCTCGTCAGGCGTGTTGGCGGGCGGCGTAGGGATGCTGATGATGGCAGCAGTGAAGTCCTGTTCCCCGCAGTTCAGCTTCAGGTCACCCGTCTGGGCATTCAGACTGGAACGACTGAGAGGAGAGACAAATACAGTTGTTTTAATTTAAAGACAACCAATAAAAGTAGAGAAGAAGACATGAACTTGTGTTCTGAATGTTTTTATTCTGTGGCGCGTTTTCACAATGTTTCTATCAATATCTAAATGGAAGTGTCTCAAAACGACCTACAGGAGAGCTTCAATCTCCCTCGAACATTTGTCATATTAGACATTTATTATACGACACAGTGGTGGTGTTGTGGTTAGCGTTGTGGTTAGCGTTGTCGCCTCACAGCAAGAAGAATCCCAATCTGGGTCCTTTGTGTGTGGAGTTTGTATGTTCTTCCTGTGTCTGCATGGGTTCCCTCTTGGTACTCAGGCTTAATCCCACAGTCCAAAAACATGACAGGTGAGTTAGTGAAATTGTCCATAGGTGTGAGAGAACCCCACCTCTCACCTGATGTCTCATCTAACATAGACCCTGCAAGGAGAAGCGGTTATAGATGATGGATGGATGACGTGAGGAGTTCCTCAGGGCTCTGTTGTCGAGCCTCTACTGTTCTGGTCTCTTTCTACTCTATTGACTATATGTCTTTGGTCTGAAACAAAAAGAGTCCATCAGTAATATTCTCATAAAGAATGACTAGACATCAAACAGAAATACTAAGTAGTAGTATTTTAAAGTAATCACATAATTACACATGTATTTATTCATCTGTAAGCAAGTATTCCCTAAGTTGAAGTCTTGTGTTTTCACTGGTCGTATTTTCTGCAGTAAAATCTGGTGTACACCAGGCCTCTGTGTTCGGCCCACTGCTCTTCTCTTTTCATGTGGTTTATTTTGTGTCGTCTGTACATGTTGTGTACATCTTAACGTATGTTTTCATTGATTGTCGTCTCTGTTTACGTTTGTGGAGGTATGGACGTGGTTTTGACATGTAGGGTATCCAGCTCCTGGACACTCCCCCGGCTCACGGACACCGTAGAGTTAGCCAGTCTCATGGCGGCTCTCCTTCTGGCCCGACGGGGGCAGCAGCCAGTGGAGTTGTTTTGCGCTCCCTGCTGGCTGGACAGGGAGGTGCTGCGACTGGTCCTGTAGCCCGACTCGGTCATGCACAGCTCGCTGTACGTTATTTCACTAGTGAACTCATGGTTCTGTGAGGAGAGGGGGGGGGGGGTGTCACAGATCATTAAGGCCTTACTTTCAATATGAACTCAATAAATGTTCAAAATCTAAGATTCTGTGAGAAACTATCAGCTGAAGAAGATGGAGTCAAACCATCGAGACACAGACACCAGATAAATAAACGTTAGCAGGGATAACTAGCAAATATTAGCAAATACAACTAGCAAAGAAAAAGAAATGTTAGCAAAGATAATTAGAAAAGATAAAGAAATATTAAAGGTATCTACTTATGAGCACATTAAAGGAACGATTCACCCAAAAACTAAAAACATGCTGAGTTGTATGGAGTCATTTGGTTTGATAAAACTTGTCTCCATCTTCTTCAGGTGTTTAGCAGGAAGCTGCTACGCTGGTTTCCTGTGCAGCTCCACATATAATGACTCCTATTTTAGGGCTAACTGTTCCTCTCGTCTGATTGGATGCTCACCGTCGTCTTCTCCAGACAGTGCAGCAGGTGGTTGTGTTGATGCTCGAACGCTGATCTGTTCTTCACACACAGAGCCGTGGTGTCGCTGTCCTGGTCCTCAACACACACAGACACACAAACATTAGCTGTGTGAATGAAGTAAAATGTCACAAGTTGATCAGTTTCACATTTAATCTGCTAATTTTACATTAATAATATCTGGTGCCCGCGGCCGCGCCCTGCTGTCCACCTGTAGAGGTGAGTCTCTGTGATCAGGACCAAACACTGAGGGACAGGGATGTGGTCCTGGTGGACCCTCTGCCTCCACCGCCTCCCAACCCTCTGTCCCATCAACAACTATCTGACTGCATATGAGCTCTCCCTCTTTCTTCCTCCTCTCTCTCTCTCTCTTCATCCGGTATGATGTTTCAGAACAAACAGAAAACTCTGTTTTTCTATTTTTTCCCAAAATACAGGAACAGGAAACCTGATCCTCCTGTTCTTCATCCCCTCCTCGTCTTCATCAGAGGGATGAAGCTGTTTAGTGACATCATCACATCAATGAGTTTATTCAGGACATTACATTCTTTGTTGACAAAGACACACACACAGCAGCCTTCCTCCTCCTCCTCCTCCTCCTCAGTTAAATCAATATGACCGACTTTGCTCACATGCAGTCAGATAGTTGTTGATGGGACAGAGGACTGGGAGACGGTGGAGGAAGAGGGTCCATCTATTATCTATCTATCTATCTATCTATTATCTATTTATCTATCTGATTAAATGTAATCGTTGATGGATTGATTGATTGATTGATTGACACTTAGAAGGTGGTGTTTGTGTCTCACCCCTAGTGACCGGTCTTCTTTGTATTGGAGGAAGGCGTTGGCTGTTCCTTTCTTCGCCATGCGGATCCGAGCTAAACGCACTTTCTGTCGGGGAGAAACAGCAGTGTCAGCACGTCACACACAGACACACACAGACACACACAGACACACACAGACACACACAGACACACACACACAGCGTCAGACCTCATCTGTTGTCTGTTGTCTTTAAACCAGATTGTTTTCTTTAGAGATTTTAGATTTGAAGGTGCAACCAGTAACCGTTCATCATCTTACTGGTATGAACTGGTGTCCAGTCATCAGTCACTGCTGGAATCTGACTGAAGAAAGAATCTACTGAATGTTTGGATGTCATGGTGCAAAAAACGTCTAGAATGAGCTGCTCAAATTAAACTGTCTAGATCTCTATCGTCTATGTCTGTATAGCCTGCTGAAAACAACTGATACATAAAATCATAAATGATGATGTCATATCTGTGGGCGTACACTTAGACTAAACATGTCTGATAGCAGAATGCTAACATGTTTATCTTGTGCTAGCATCCTGCTAACATGCTAAAGTCATGCTAAAGTCTGTCTAAATGTTGACAGTTCTGGTTCTGACATGTTTCTACATTTAAATGGAGGATATCTCTGTAAACAGGAGGTCTCCCTGTTTCCATGGTAACACATGTGTCCATGTTGACTGAAGGGATGAGATGGAGAGAGGTGAGAAATGGAGTGGAGCTATTTTAGCGTCAAAGTTAGCGAAACCTGATCTAGAATCAGCCAGAAGCAACAAAAAACACAGTTTTCTTAAAGGAACATTTTACTAATGGCACCTTTAAATCCTGAACTTGAATAAAATCTTGTGACCTGCTGCGCCCTCATCTTGTCCGCCCTCTGGTTCTGGTGGTAGATCCGGCTGAAGTTGGACACGATGACGGGGACCGGCAGGGCGATCACCAGCACGCCGCTCAGGGAGCAGATGGAGCCGAAGATCTTCCCCGCAATGGTGTTTGGAACCATGTCACCGTACCTGCAGGACCAGAACACATCACTGACAAAAACTGCACTCAAAAGGTAAAAGTACTGATGACCTTCTGCTCGTCTCTGCATCACGACCGTCCAATCAGGACAAAACCATTAAAGGTTTTAGTGGTTAAAATCTGGTCCCCATAAAACCTCTGTTTTAGTCTGGATGAACATGATGTCTTCTGCACAGATTTAATATTTCACTTTGACCTAGTCTTTATATGTAAATCATCCAGGTGATGTCAGCGACCCTCTCAGAATGAGGTCACGACCCGCCGCCTGCCTTAATGCTCAGACCTGAGAGCTGACAGATGTTTTATAAAGGAGGGGTCGCGTCTCTTAAGGAGCCTCCTGCCACATGATGAACAATCAATGACCTCTATTTATCAATCAATCATTTGTCATCTCAGTCCTCAGAGACAAAGATGAAAGAAAACCAACAAATACCAGAAAATATCGATCTTCACATTATTGATTATCAGAAGTGATGCTGATCAGTGTGTTTAGATAACATTCAAATTAATCAGGTGTTTTAAACTAGTCTCAATCTTCTTCAGGTGTTTTAAACTAGTCTCCATCTTCTTCAGGTGTTTTAAACTAGTCTCCATCTTCTTCTTCAGGTGTTTTAAACTAGTCTCCATCATCTTCAGGTGTTTTAAACTAGTCTCCATCTTCTTCAGGTGTTTTAAACTAGTCTCCATCTTCTTTAGGTGTTTTAAACTAGTCTCCATCTTCTTCTTCAGGTGTTTTTAAACTAGTCTCCATCTTCTTTAGGTGTTTTAAACTAGTCTCCATCTTCTTCAGGTGTTTTAAACTAGTCTCCATCTTCTTCAGGTGTTTTTAAACTAGTCTCCATCTTCTTCAGGTGTTTTAAACTGGTCTCCTTTTTCTTCAGCTGTTTTGAACTAGTCTCCTTCTTCTTCAGGTGTTTTAAACTAGTCTCCATCTTCCTCAGGTGTTTTAAACTAGTCTCCATCTTCTTCAGGTGTTTTAAACTAGTCTCCTTCTTCAGCTGTTTTGAACTAGTCTCCATCTTCTTCAGGTGTTTTAAACTAGTCTCCATCTTCTTCAGCTGTTATAAACTAGTCTCCTTCTTCTTCAGCTGTTTTGAACTAGTCTCCTTCTTCTCCAGGTGTTTTAAACTAGTCTCCATCTTCTTCAGGTGTTTTAAACTAGTCTCCTTCTTCTTCAGCTGTTTTAAACTAGTCTCCATCTTCTTCAGCTGTTTTAAACTAGTCTCCATCTTCTTCAGCTGTTTTAAACTAGTCTCCATCTTCTTCAGGTGTTTTAAACTAGTCTCCTTCTTCTTCAGCTGTTTTAAACTAGTCTCCATCTTCTTCAGCTGTTTTAAACTAGTCTCCATCTTCTTCAGCTGTTTTAAACTAGTCTCCATCTTCTTCGGGTGTTTTAAACTAGTCACCTTCTTCTTCAGGTGTTTTGTCATCACAGTGATGGATGGATCAGTGTTTTACCAGCTGATGTGTGTTCATAGGTTGAAACACACAAAAAACCAGCAGTGTGATGCTTTTGACACAGAATCATCTCACTGGTTGTAGTTTTAATCTGCAAGCCTGATCCTGATCCTTATCCTGATCCTGATTATCGGGGCAGTGAATGAATGTGTTGGTTGGTACCTCTGAGTCTGTGTGATGACAGACCTCAGGTCAGTTTTACTGGACCTCCAGCAACCTCAGCAGATGTTATTGGCAGCTGGGAGCAGATCGATGAAGATGAGAGGCTGAGAGGAGCTAAAGTCATCTGTAATTGTTGGCAAAAAGCTCTGAAGTATCGAAGGAGACGTCAGACTGAGGCCAAACAACCAGGATGAATCAGAGCTGGATCTCTAACTGGACATTAACTGGACCTGAATCAGGACCCTGTCAGTTTTACTGCTGTTATGAACATTAAGCTAAGCTGCTAAGCTGTATTACAACCTATATGGTTATTGGTACTAAAATAGTTGGTTCAGATTAGACGAAGGTCTGTTTTGTTTCATTCGATTTGCTAAAAGGTCAAAACATTACTAGCTATGTTTCATTGGAATAAGATATTAAAAACTCTTCAGTTCCAGTTAGCTAACCGCTCACTTTAGCAGATATCAGCTGCTAAACCTTCATCCACCCTCATAGTTTGAGTTTGATTCTTCTTCTGTGCTCCTTTGTCACAGTAAATATCACCTATAAACACCAGAACTTTTCTAAGCAGACCAACGTAACCATTCAGGGCAGTAACCCAAAAAACAGAAACAGGACAAAACCATAAATCTCCTCAGTGCTACGTCTCCTGGTTCTGTAGAACAAGACAAAGAGGGCTGCTAACAGCTGACTGGAGCATCTGCCAGCTGTTAGCCGTGAAGCTGCAACATGAGCTTCATTAGCCTGCAGTTAATGGACCGTGCGAAGCTTCGCTGTGGCGTTTGGAGAGAGTAGAAACAAACATGTTGCTGCTTTCACCTGATGAACTCCTCCATTATTAGCTTTTAGCTGCACAGGGAACAGGGAGAAACAACTTTAATGGAGAGGATTCATTTTTTATTAGAGGGATAATAAATGGGCCCAAAATCAGCACAGGTCAGAATCAATATGAGCACATAAAATAAATGAGGTAAGCTGTCATTGGTGGATGTGAAATAGGGCGACTTCACTATAAACTCTCAGCACGATAACGATGCTTGATCAGCACACAAAGCTGGGAGCTTCCCAGTGTGTCAGTAGGCTAAAACAGATTATCTTAGCACAAAGACTGGAAGCAGGGGCAAAGTGCTAGCCTAGCTCCATCCGGGACCGGATGTCAGGTTTCTACTAAATCTCCTGGTGGGTGAGGGACTCTGACTACACGCCCCGCTTCAGATCACCTGTCAGAGTCTGAGAAAAGGTGGCGTACACTTTGTGTTACCTAGGAGACGAGGGAAAACTATGAAACACCTCATTTAACACCTGACCACACCTCATTATAACACCTGACCACACCTCATTATAACACCTGACCACACCTCATTATAACACCTGACCACACCTCATTTAACACCTGACCACACCTCATTTAACACCTGAACAGACCTCATTTAACACCTGAACACACCTCATTTAACACCTGACCACACCTCATTTATCACCTGACCACACCTCATTTTAACACCTGACCACACCTCATTTAACACCTGACCACACCTCATTTATCACCTCACCACACCTCATTTTAACACCTGACCACACCTCATTTAACACCTGACCACACCTCATTTAACACCTGACCACACCTCATTTATCACCTCACCACACCTCATTTTAACACCTGACCACACCTCATTTAACACCTCACCACACCTCATTTAACACCTGACCACACCTCATTTAACACCTGACCACACCTCATTTTAACAACTGACACACCTCATTTTAACACCTGACAACACCTCATTTATCACCTGACCACACCTCATTTTAACAACTGACCACACCTTATTTTAACACCTGACAACACCTCATTTAACACCTGACAACACCTCATTTATCACCTGACTACATCTCATTTAACACCTGACCACATCTCATTTAACACCTGACCACACCTCATTTATCACCTGACCACACCTCATTTATCACCTGACCACACCTCATTTATCACCTGACCACACCTCATTTAACACCTGATACTTAAACTACATCTGACCCAACCTGTATCTGATAAGTGGGAGGGGCCAAAGTCTCACTGTGTAGCTGGAGAATCTGACTGACTGATCAATAACATCGGAACAGCGGTTTCTAATAATACATGATGTTTACTTGTCGAGGATATTTTCAGCTATTGATCATCTGATACATCTATTGGAGGAGAGATAAAGGAACTACCGTGTTTATAGCGACGACATCATGACGCTGTCTCTCACTGAAGGATCGGTATGAGGCCCAGACCAGAACCTCACCAGACCAGAATTATCTGACAAATGACGGCTGAAGGATCCAACCATGTGACCCTGAGTCGGTTCCCCCAGGACTACGTGAACATTTGAAAGGTCTGGAGCCCAGATCCAACGACACAGGACAGAACCGTTTCCTGTCGTCTGCGGTAACCAGGACCGCGGTCGACGTCTCTGCTGCATCACGTGACCAAAACAATGATGTCACCGTGGCGACTCCTACTGTAGGAGTACAGTAGTGGTATAAAATGGAAATACTCCAGTAGAAGCAGCTCAGAGCTGCTGTGACGATCAATAAAGGTTATTCATTTTAGTATCCCCATATTTCTGAACCAGCAGAGGGCGCTAAACGCTCTGCAGCGCAGAGTTCAGCTGCTTTCAAATGTCGGAGGATGTGACTGCAGAGAGGTGATTAAAGTAGTTGAGTGTGTGTCTGTGTGTGTGTAAGTGTGTGAGTGTGTCTGTGTGAGTGTGTGTGTCTGTGTGTGAGTGTGTGTCTGTGTGTGTCTGTGTGTGTCTGTGTGTGTGTAAGTGTGTGAGTGTGTCTGTGTGAGTGTGTGTGTCTGTGTGTGAGTGTGTGTCTGTGTGTGAGTGTGTGTCTGTGTGTGAGTGTGTGTCTGTGTGTGTCTGTGTGTGAGTGTGTGTCTGTGTGTGAGTGTGTGTGTCTGTGTGTGTCTGTGTGTGTCTGTGTGTGTCTGTGTGTGTGTAAGTGTGTGAGTGTGTCTGTGTGTGTGTGTGTCTGTGTGTGAGTGTGTGTCTGTGTGTGAGTGTGTCTGTGTGTGAGTGTGTCTGTGTGTGAGTGTGTCTGTGTGTGTGTGTGTCTGTGTGTGAGTGTGTGTCTGTGTGTGAGTGTGTGTCTGTGTGTGTCTGTGTGTGAGTGTGTGAGTGTGTGTCTGTGTGTGAGTGTGTGTCTGTGTGTGAGTGTGTGTCTGTGTGTGAGTGTGTGTCTGTGTGTGAGTGTGTGTCTGTGTGTGAGTGTGTGTCTGTGTGTGTCTGTGTGAGTGTGTGTCTGTGTGAGTGTGTGTCTGTGTGTGTGTAAGTGTGTGAGTGTGTGTCTGTGTGTGAGTGTGTGTCTGTGTGTGAGTGTGTGTCTGTGTGTGAGTGTGTGTCTGTGTGTGAGTGTGTGTCTGTGTGTGAGTGTGTGTCTGTGTGTGAGTGTGTGTCTGTGTGTGTCTGTGTGAGTGTGTCTGTGTGAGTGTGTGTCTGTGTGAGTGTGTGTCTGTGTGAGTGTGTGTCTCTGTGTGAGTGTGTGTCTGTGTGAGTGTGTGTCTGTGTGAGTGTGTGTCTGTGTGAGTGTGTGTCTGTGTGTGAGTGTGTGTCTGTGTGAGTGTGTGTCTGTGTGTGAGTGTGTGTCTGTGTGAGTGTGTGTCTGTGTGAGTGCTTATGTAGCTGCTAATGCTAAATAATGGATGGCAGCATCAGAGGGCTTGTAGCTGGTTAGTAGAGAGAGGAGAGACTTTATATTATTCCTCCTCTGTCATGGCCTCTCTCTCCTCCCATCTCCTGTCCTCCCCCCCCCTCTCTGGGGTCATTAACTGGAGCTCCCGGAGCCGAGTCTCCGTCCTGCAGAAGGAGAGGAGAGAGGAGGGCAAGAAGTCTTGACTCGGAGCCATAGGAGGCTGGGTGAGGTCAGAGAGAGGAGGAGAGAGGAGGAGGGAGGAGTTTCCATGTTAAGGTGTCCAACACTGGATGGAGATCCACTAAACTCTGCAGAAGGATCCAGATCCAGATTAACAGTGGTCCAGGAACTTTTTACATCCTTCATGAACATCATGAGGTTTTTCATCATTTCCCTTAAAACCAGGGTGGAGGTGGAGGGTGGAGATAAATGGTGGAGGTGAAGGGTGGAGGTGGGGGGTCTGGTCCGGTCCGGTGTGAAGACAAAAAAACAAAAAGCTTCTGATGCAAACATTCCTGAGGAGCTGATTGGTTCTTGTTAATTAGTTCCTCCACCAACGATGTCATCATTAAAATCGAGCGAATCAGGAAAGAGATCAAACCGCAACAAAAGAAAAGTTCATAAGAAACATAAAATAAGTCTAAAAATAACATTTACTCATAAATACAATTAATAACTTGTCATAGGTTTGGTTTTGGTTTGTTGTTTCCTATTTTATTTTGAAAAGCTGAACTTTTACTTCCTGTCATTCTCTTCTCATCTTTTCCTTTTATTCTCTTTAGTGTTCTGTTTGTCCTCTTTTTCTCTCCATCTTTCCGTCCCCTGTCACCGTCTGATTGTTTCTACCTGCATCTCGTTGACCCCTCCCCCTGTGTCACCTGTGTCAGTGTGTTTGGTTGCAGGTTGTTGTTGTTGTTGTTGATCCATTGTGTCTGAACACACGCCTCTCCATTTTACCAAGATCTGATAAACAGTCAACAGCCAGGACTACTGCCGAACCTCTGAGCAAGGCACTGCAGTCAACTGTCGCAACAAATATAGGTTTTACAAAGGGGGCCTCGGGAGGCCCGGGTCAGCCCGGTTATTCTGAGCTGCTCTCCTGTGCTTTAAATATTTCATCATCAGGATGATGTCATCGTGCAGCGAGCCACGCTACGGAGAGACAGACGGAGACGGAGGGAGAGAGGAAACAGAAGAGGAGTGATGAAGAGGAGACGACTCCGAATGATAAACAACAAACAGACGGAGAGACGGTCGTCTGCTGCTCCCTGATTGGAGCAGATAGGAATCCATTAGTGCTGAATCAGCCAATAGAACACACACAAAGATTGTTATCTCCCACCTGTAAGAGAGGAGCCAGCCAATCACAATCTAATAGAGGGACAGACAGCCAATGGTAATTAGTTTATAGAAGAGCAGGAAGGACAATTAAAGTGCAGGGTGATCCCTCTGATCATAGAAGAAGAGGAAGAACAAGAAAGAGAAGAGGAAAAAGGAAAAGAAGAAATAGATATAGATGTAGAGGAAGAAGAAGAAAAAACCAACAAAGAAAAAGAGGAGGTTGAAGGAGAGAGGAGAAAAAACAAGAGAAGAAGAACAGACACAGCAGTGCTTTGAGCTAATGCTAACATTAGCAAACTGACTTATGACAGTGATGATGCTGACATGCTAATGCTAACATGCTAACCCTAACATGCTATTTGTTCAGGGCTTGTCCCACAGCTGAAAACTGTTCTCTCTGTTCTGTCCATTCTCTCCCTGTTCTCTCTGTTCTCTCTGTCCTCTCTCTGTTCTCTCTGTTCTCTCCATTCTCTCCCTGTTCTCTCTGTTCTCTCTGTCCTCTCTCTGTTCTCTCTGTTCTCTCCATTCTCTCCCTGTTCTCTCTGTTCTCTCCATTCTCTCCCTGTTCTCTCTGTTCTCTCTGTCCTCTCTCTGTTCTCTCTGTTCTCTCTGTTCTCTCTGTCCTCTCTGTTCTCTCTGTTCTCTCTGTTCTCTCTGTTCTCTCTGTTCTCTCTGTCCTCTCCCTGTTCTCTCTGTTCTCTCTGTTCTCTCCATTCTCTCCCTGTCCTCTCTGTTCTCTCTGTTCTCTCTGTTCTCTCTGTTCTCTCTGTTCTCTCTGTCCTCTCCCTGTTCTCTCTGTTCTCTCTGTTCTCTCCATTCTCTCCCTGTTCTCTCTGTTCTCTCCATTCTCTCCCTGTTCTCTCTGTTCTCTCTGTCCTCTCTCTGTTCTCTCTGTTCTCTCTGTTCTCTCTGTCCTCTCTGTTCTCTCTGTTCTCTCTATTCTCTCTGTTCTCTCCATTCTCTCCCTGTTCTCTCTGTTCTCTCCATTCTCTCCCTGTTCTCTCTGTTCTCTCTGTTCTCTCCATTCTCTCCCTGTTCTCTCTGTTCTCTCTGTTCTCTCCCTCCGTGACTCTCCTCTGCCTCTGAACTGGGATCACAAGGACACCAGTATCGATCGGACCAGTTTGATCATCAGCTCACTTTGTTTTCTCTCTTCTATTCTGGGTTACAGCCGACTGCTAAAAGCCTCTCCTTCTCTTTCCTCTCTCCTCTCCATCACCTTCTCTGCCTCTCCTCCTTTTCCTGAATCATCTCCTTTCTCCTCCTCCACTGTGATCTACAGCCATGTTTAATTGATGGACTGATGATGAAAGTTGCAGGAGGAGGATGGTTGTTCCATGTTTTCTCCTCTTTTCTTTATTTCCTCTTCATGATTCTGAAGGAGGTCAAGGCATGAACTCAGAACCACCATCCACAGGGCGACCAGTAGGGTCGGGTAACGAACTCTTTGTTTTTAAGGGAACTGACTGAATGATGTCAGAACCACGAGCAACAATTCACAATTAATCAAATTAAAGCAACTGAGAACAGATCTGGAAGTACGCTTCTCAAACCTGCTGCAGTCCTGTTACATTGACGACGTAACAGGAAGTCTAATCTGTCAGGACGACACGTCTAACCAGAGGAAACACCTGGTCAAACACTGTAGCTAACGTTAGCATGTCTGCAGCCAGCACTGCGCTGATTCATAGAGAGTTGAACCCTCCATGAAAACTTTAAGTGAGGTGTTAACAACTTCATGACATCATCATGTTATGGACTAGTTGGATAAGTTGTTGTTGGAGATAACTGGGCTTTCCTCACTGCCTTGGACAAAGTTAGCATAGCATTTTTACTAGCGTTAGCAAACAACTGGGTCTCAACATACAGCCAGCCACTGACTCCATCTGAACTTCCTTAGCAACATGCTATTTAGTAGCTGAAACAATCTGAGATTTTTAGTGTGTCTGATAGTTGAGGATGAAACCAATAGTACATGAAGTGTGTACTATTTACAGGAAGTATTACAGTATTCAATCACTGTGGAAGTGACAACAACAACATAACAGACAGGTGATGGAGCTGTTTCTTCTTCTTCTATGGATAAGACAGACTATGGTGTATTACTGCCCTCTACTGGTTGTTATTAATGATCCTTTTGACAGTTCTACTTTTTATGTGAATAAAATTTGTTGATTGAGTCTTTAACAAACTTAAATCCAAATTAAAGGGATTAGCAACGAAGACATGACAAAGCAAAAAAGAAAAGAGATGTAAACAAAGAAGAGTGACACGACAAAGCAAAAATAAATGCAAAAAAACAACAGAAATCTGAGTCACAGCGAGTCTATTTTCAGCTTTAGATGGTTATTTAAAGCTGCGGAGAGTTCAGACACACATCAGATGAAACCAGTCATAAAAACATCCACATGACAGAGAATCCAAGGAGACGATGGAATGATGAGAGCTGAGATATTAAAAATACTCCACTCTGTACCAATTTGGAATCAATCAGTGTCTTTTAACAATGACCCGCCAACATCAACCATGAATCTGTTAACAGTCTCATCCTGTGAAACACTTTGACTGTTTTTTTTAGGTATCAGGACCTGAGGTCTGCCTCCTGTTGGGGTCTTTTTTCAGCCAAAACAAACCTAATCAAGTATGCTGATGACACTGCTCCGATCGTCTGTATCAGCAGAGGCACAGGCAGGAGCTGAGAGCAGAGTATAAACAACTGGATGTCAGTAAGACCGGGAAGTAAGTCCTGGTGTGAGTGACATCACTAGTTTCAGACCGATATGATGTCATGTCCAACATCTACATAGTTTAAGTACCAGATGTAGTTTAAGTACCCGATGTAGTTTAAGTACCAGATGTAGTTTAAGTACCAGATGTAGTTTAAGTATCGGATGTAGTCTAAGTACCAGATGTAGTTTAAGCACCGGATGTAGTTTAAGCACCAGATGTAGTTTAAGTACCAGATGTAGTTTAAGTACCAGATGTAGTTTAAGTATCGGATGTAGTCTAAGTACCAGATGTAGTTTAAGCACCAGATGTAGTTTAAGCACCAGATGTAGTCTAAGTACCAGATGTAGTTTAAGTATCGGATGTAGTCTAAGTACCAGATGTAGTTTAAGCACCAGATGTAGTTTAAGTACCAGATGTAGTTTAAGTACCAGATGTAGTTTAAGTATCGGATGTAGTCTAAGTACCAGATGTAGTTTAAGCACCAGATGTAGTCTAAGTACCAGATGTAGTTTAAGTATCGGATGTAGTCTAAGCACCAGATGTAGTTTAAGTACCAGATGTAGTTTAAGTATCGGATGTAGTCTAAGTATCGGATGTAGTTTAAGTATCAGATGTAGTTTAAGTATCAGATGTAGTTTAAGCACCAGATGTAGTTTAAGCACCAGATGTAGTTTAAGTACCAGATGTAGTTTAAGTATCAGATGTAGTTTAAGCACCAGATGTAGTTTAAGTACCAGATGTAGTTTAAGTATCAGATGTAGTCTAAGTACCAGATGTAGTTTAAGCACCAGATGTAGTTTAAGTACCAGATGTAGTTTAAGTATCAGATGTAGTTTAAGTACCAGATGTAGTTTAAGTATCAGATGTAGTTTAAGTACCAGATGTAGTTTAAGTACCAGATGTAGTTTAAGTATCAGATGTAGTCTAAGTGCTAGATGTAGTTTAAGCACCAGATGTAGTTTAAGTACCAGATGTAGTTTAAGTACCAGATGTAGTTTACGTATCAGATGTAGTTTAAGTATCAGATGTAGTCTAAGTACCGGATGTAGTTTAAGCACCAGATGAAGTTTAAGTACCAGATGTAGTTTAAGCACCAGATGTAGTTTAAGTACCAGATGTAGTTTAAGTATCAGATGTAGTCTAAGTACCGGATGTAGTTTAAGCACCAGATGTAGTTTAAGTACCAGATGTAGTTTAAGTACCAGATGTAGTTTAAGTATCAGATGTAGTTTAAGTACCAGATGTAGTTTGAGTGCCAGATGTAGTTTAAGTATCAGATGTAGTCTAAGTACTAGATGTAGTTTAAGCACCAGATGTAGTTTAAGTACCAGATGTAGTTTAAGTACCAGATGTAGTTTACGTATCAGATGTAGTTTAAGTACCAGATGTAGTTTAAGTATCAGATGTAGTCTAAGTACTAGATGTAGTTTAAGCACCAGATGTAGTTTAAGCACCAGATGTAGTTTAAGTACCAGATGTAGTTTAAGTATCAGATGTAGTTTAAGTATCAGATGTAGTTTAAGTACCAGATGTAGTTTACGTATCAGATGTAGTTTAAGTACCAGATGTAGTTTAAGTATCAGATGTAGTTTAAGTACCAGATGTAGTTTAAGTATCAGATGTAGTCTAAGCATCAGATGTAGTTTAAGTACCAGCTGTAGTTTAAGCATCAGATGTAGTTTAAGTACCAGATGTAATTTAAGTACCAGATGTAGTCTAAGTACTAGATGTAGTTTAAGCACCAGATGTAGTTTAAGTACCAGATGTAGTTTAAGTATTAGATGTAGTCTAAGCATCAGATGTAGTTTAAGTACCAGATGTAGTTTAAGCATCAAATGTAGTTTAAGTACCAGATGTAGTTTAAGCATCAGATGTAGTTTAAGTACCAGATGTAGTTTAAGTATCAGATGTAGTCTAAGTACTAGATGTAGTTTAAGCACCAGATGTAGTTTAAGTATCAGATGTAGTTTAAGTACCAGATGTACTTTAAATTGCATCTGGTACTTAAACTACATCTGGTACTTATTAGTTGATGTGAGACTTTATGAAATTCAGATTTCAGATTTTTATTTTTTTAATTAAATCAAATTAAATTAAATTAAATTAAATTTTTCCAGAGACGACATCAGACACACTTAAGGTTTTAGTTGGTAAAATGTTCTCATGCTGAAAAAAGAGGAGGAACAATAATAAACTATAATAATAAATTAATAATAATAATGTGTATATGTAGTTAAAATGCTACAGTATTAATAATATTTCATCAGGTATAATGTATTTTTCAATGTTGAGAATAAAGTGACTGTTACTGAATGCAGGACTATTTTAAGGACTTTCTTTTCTAGTTCTATTTGTGGCTACAAGTTAAAGCCACATAAATGTTTAAGTGCCGACACACACTGTCCCTGTGGTTTAGCGTGAGTGTATGAAGAATGTCTCAGCTGCTGATCCATCAGTGAAAGGATCATATAACATGATCCTCATGTGTCACATCTCCTGTTTATTAGGATGGAGCGAGTACTCAGCTCTCGAGTATCCGGAAGGAGATCATGTACTTTTACCAAGTTAAATGTGTCAGTATCTGGACTCTGAATAAAAAAAATACAAATAAACGCAGACAGCTGTTAAAGCATTTACACATTGACGTCCTTAACGTCAATGTAAACCGGAGCCTGGTCCCAGAAAAGGGGCCAAAATTAGCCTGGAGCCAATAATTACCCAGAACAACTGCAGAGACATTTGACCTGAGAATGAAAGCTGGATTCACACTGATGACACGTTAGTTTCCCTCTAAAAGGAGGTCTCACCAACTTCTTGTCGAGTCGACTCGTTGAATAAAGTTCAATAAAGTTAAATTCAGTTCACCCAAAAACGAAAATTCAGTCAAACCTTTTGTGGACTAACAAACATCCCTCTACTTACACCAACATGGGGCTGAGTCGATACTGACTGTTTAAATTTTACGTTGACCAATCAGCTAATGTTCAGTGAAACCACCAGGTTTAATCAGCCAATCAGCATCAGCTGTGTGTAACTGTATCTGGTCCTGAAAATGGCGACTCATTGAGGTAGACAGAGAGAAAGCCCCTAAAGCAGCACTGGAACCAGAGCCTGATCCAAACCCTGTAGGTGGTCTTGTTAAAATGAGACACCGTCAGCATCCTAAGAAGCTGCTGAACATGTAGATCTATCATTTGTATGGATCAAGTTCAAAATGTCAACATGACAGCAGAGAGAAAACTGCTACTGTCTGCTTTCCTCCACTATTTTCAGCTCAAAGTTCAAATGGGAGCTGATGAGGCAGTTGGTTGGACTTCCTGTTGCTCGGGGCCTCCCTGAGCCAGAAGTGTTTGTCTGTTAGCTTCCAAATTAGCATCACTAGAAGCAGCACAAATTTTACTACGTTTTCATGTCAACATTATGGATGTGGAGTAAAAACTGAGGGAGTGAGAACAATTTAAAGAGAAGATTTTAGACCATTTTACAGCTGACCTCCACTCTAACGATGATGTCACCACTCTAACGATGATGTCACCACTCTAATGATGATGTCACCACTCTAACGATGATGTCACCACTCTGACGATGATGTCACCACTCTAATGATGATGTCACCACTCTAATGATGATGTCACCACTCTAATGATGATGTCACCACTCTAAAGATGATGTCACCCACTCTAATGATGATGTCACCACTCTAAAGATGATGTCACCACTCTAATGATGATGTTACCACTCTATCAATGTCGTCACCCATTCTAATGATGATGTCACCATTCTAACGATGATGTCACCACTCTAATGATGATATCACCCACTCTAACGATGATGTCACCACTCTAAAGATGATGTCACCACTCTAAAGATGATGTCACCACTCTAAAGATGATGTCACCACTCTAAAGATGATGAAAACCAGTCTACATATCAAAATGTCCATTTAGTCCAGTAAAGTCCAGAGTCTGGAGACCAGTTTAAAGTTTTAATCATTTTTCTATGTTAAAGGATTGTGAAGCAACATGGCCTCAGAGAGGGGCGGGGCTTAACCTCTGGTCAGTTTCCCCCCTCCATCTCCCCTCTCACTCTTTTTGCTATTAGCTCATGTCGCTCAGAGCGACAGTGATGTGTTTTATTTGTGTGCATAATCCACATTTCTGTGTTTAGTTTTACTTCACACACACAACTGAAACAATCTGTGTGTGTGTGTTTAAATATCACATCATGTGTGTTAAATGTTTCAGACAGTCTCACAAGGAAAGCGAGGAGAAGAAGAATGAGGAGGTGTGAGAGGAGAGTATGGAGGGTCAATGTGAGGAGAAATAAGAAAGATGAGAAGGGATGATGACAAGAGGAAAAGAGAAAATGGAGAACAGAGATAGAGAAAAAGGTGGGAGGACATATGGAGGAGGAAAAAGAGGAGAAGTGGGAAAGAGGAGACAGGAAAAGAAAAGACAAGAAGGAAAGATTCGAACTGTCAAAGGAAAGGAGATAAAAAAAGGAGTGAAGAGGAAGAATGGAAGAAAGAAGAAAAGGTGATGAAGGAGGAGAAGGAGAAGTGAAGAAATGAATGTAGACGAGTGAGGAGCACAGAGAAGAGGAGGATGCACTCAGACGCTGAGAGGAAATAATTGATGAGAGGAAAAGTTCTCCTCCTTCTGCCTCGCTCTTTATTTTATCTGTTTATCTGAGCCTCGCTCGCCCAGACAGCAGCTGCAGCAATTAGGGTCAGGAGAAGAAGAGAGAGAGGGAGGATAGGAGAACACGTTTGTAGTTTTAACAAACACAAAAAATAAAATACATGAAAACGTGATGATTGATCAGGACGTGTTTATTCTTTTTTCACTAAAATCTTTTTTTTAAAAACATATCAAAACTGACCCATAAGAAATAATGTGAAACTGACCAGAGCTTAAGCCCCGCCCCTCTCTGAGGCCATGTTGCTTCACAATCCTTTAACATAGAAACATGATTAAAAGTCTAAACTGGTCTCCAGACTCTGGACTTTACTGGACTAAATGGACATTTTGATATGTAGACTGGTTTTCATGAAATCCCAGTATAGGTTTGGGGTCATTTTGACTGGTTTCAGATTTTATAATGGGAGGAATGTTGAATCATCATTAGAGTGGTGACATCATCATTTGAGTGGTGACATCATCGTTTGAGTGGTGACCTCATCATTAGAGCGGTGACATCATCGTTTGAGTGGTGACATCGTCATTATAGTGGTGACATCATCATTATAGTGGTGACATCATCATTAGAGTGGTGACATCATCGTTAGAGTGGAGGTCAGCTGTAAAATGGTCTAAAATCTTCTCTTTAAATTGTTCTCACTCCCTCAGTTTTTACTCCACATCCATAATGTTGACATGAAAACATAGTAAAATTTGTGCTGCTTCTAGTGATGCTAATTTGGAAGCTAACAGACAAACACTTCTGGCTCAGGGAGGCCCCGAGCAACAGGACGTCCAACCAACTGCCTCATCAGCTCCCATTTGAACTTGGAGCTGAAAATAGTGGAGGAAAGCAGACAGTAGCAGTTTTCTCTCTGCTGTCATGTTGACATTTTGAACTTGATCCATACAAATGATAGATCTACATGTTCAGCAGCTTCTTAGGATGCTGACGGTGTCTCATTTTAACAAGACCACCTACAGGGTTTGGATCAGGCTCTGGTTCCAGTGCTGCTTTAGGGGCTTTCTCTCTGTCTACCTCAATGAGTCGGCATTTTCAGGACCAGATACAGTTACACACAGCTGATGCTGATTGGCTGATTAAACCTCCAATCAGCTTACTGCTCTGCTCTGATTGGTCCATTCATGTTCAGATGTTTGATTAATTTTTCTCCTGTGATTCATCTGATGGTCTCATGTTTTTGTATTATTTCTCGGGGACCTGAACGACGGGATGCTGTAAAAAAGTGAACGACTCTTTAATGGTTCTAACTCTAAACAGCAGGAAAGGGAGTGATGGATGGAAGGAGGGCAGAGAAGGAGGGATGAGGCAGAAACAGGGCTGAGGATGGAGGGATGAGGAGGAGTGGAGGGATGAAGAGACAGGAGAGAAAGGATGGAGGTAGAAGAAGAGAAGGAGGCCGAGGTGTGGTCCCTGTAGAGCATTCAGTCATATGGAAAACTGGGACACAGTTTCACACCACAGAAGGAGAATAGTACTCTCTGATTGGCTGGCAGCTGTCTATCCAGGAAACACCTCATCATGATGGAGCCTCCAGGTCTAAAAAAAGAAGCTTTAACTGGATTCTTTCTGACGTCCAGCAGGGGACGACTCTGCTGGTTGCAAAAACAAGCCTGGTTGTATGTAAGCTTATGAGAAAACGAGGTTCATGACATCAGTAAAGAGGTTCCTGATGAGTTTTTGGTCTCAGTCTCTGGTTTCAAGTCTTCTTGAACACAGTATGATGTCATGTTGTTCATACAGGGCGTGGCTACGTTTGAGAGTTTCTACCTCGGCACCTGGTGCCCTCTGCTGGTAGGACAACTGTAGGTGCAGCTCTTTTTCACTCAACTCCCTGAGGAACACCTTGAGCATCATGAGGATTGAGCAATGTGAGCCTGTCACAAACCGGATCACCACAAAAATTGAATGGATTCTTCTTTGGGCCGTACCCTACCTCTACAAAACATGTCATTCAAACCCGTCCACAACGTTCTGATTCATCCTAGTAACAGACAATGAAGTATCAGCCAACGACGTAACAAACAGAACAAATAGATCAACATAAGATCGAAACATGAACATGTTTGTTGTCCCGGGTCTAAAGTGAGTTTTCTGGGACCACGAACAGTTGAACAGGCTGAACCAATGAGAGAATATGAAACACGTTTCTTCTTCCTGCATGAATGCAGATGAACATCATCACACAGAGCTGCAGCAAAGGTCACAGACTTTAACAGGAACGCCTGAGAGGAGCAGCTGCTGCTGTCCAAAGGTCCAAAGGTCATTTAGGGAGTGACCAGCTGCCTTTTGACATTATAAACAAACACATGGTTGAATTTAGTCCCTTAATGATCTCTTTGTGAAACATGAATGAAACCAACATCACTATTTATGAACATTTCTTCTTATTAGCATATTCTGATAATCATGTTACACAATAGGCTGAGTAAATGTCATGTAATATTATATTATACACGTTTGACCTGCTACACAACAAACACGCTCATACTTTATGTTTGTTTCCCATCATGCCCCGGGAGAAAAGAACCACAAGCCTTCATGATTCAAAGTCCTGTTATTTAGATTCCAGGCAGAAGATGCTAGCAGAGGTCAAAGGTCAACAAGTCCACTACTGGTGGAGCAAACATACCACTCAGTTGGAACTGGTCTGTCCTAGTCTGGGTCAGTTGGAACTGGTCTGTCCTAGTCTGGGTCAGTTGGAACTGGTCTGTCCTAGTCTGGGTCATTTTCTTAGTCACATCATTTGAGTCATGAACTCATCGCCTGCTGCCTGTAATCAGTACAAACAAGCTTGTCTTCTTCCAGAGAATCAGATCAGTCATGTCTGTTTGGGCCTGATGCTCGTTTTAAAAACCAGGGACCATTCTGGTCCTGGTCGAGAACAAAACATTTTGAAATCAGCGTGGTTATTATTATAATATTGATTTTATAAATTAAACTAAATTTATTTGGTACGAACCTCAGCAGAAGTTCCCTTCTTTTTTGGGGGGGATGGAACTTTATTTGTTTGTGTCGACCACAAACAAATAAAGTTGATTATTTATTATTTAGTTGATTATTATTATTTAGCAAGAACTGTTTGAAGTTCCACGTCTCAACAAACGTCTCAGTGACCCAGCAGCCATTTTGCTTTAAGCTGGAGGATTTTTCAGGCAGGAAATGGAGTAAATGAAAACAGCTTTAAAACATTTAATCCTTTGTGTAACTTTCTCTGTGTTTGATTCGACTTTTATTCATCTCTTCCTCCATCTCTCCTCTGTCATCCTCCCTCCATCCTTCTCTCTATTAAAGCATTAACAGTGGGAACCAGGCGTTGAGATGCTCTATAATTCCATCCAGGCGGTTTGATAAGGCGGCCTGCTGCTCTCATATACATCCTGTTCCTGAGAGGAAATGTCTGCTTCCCCTCCTGGTCTTATAAATAATGTGGAAGGTAAAGTGCTCTGTAGCAGCAGCCCTGCACAGCTGACGTAGACCGGCAGGGTCCTATAGACTCAACCAAACACAGGAGGAGGTCATGTGATCAATGTGATCAGTCATGTGATCAATGTGATCAGTCATGTGATCAATGTGATCAGTCATGTGATCAATGTGATCAGTCATATGATCAATGTGATCAGTCATGTGTTCATTCACCTGCAGAATATCTGAAAAAGTTGTCAGTGGATTTTGATGACATTTTGTGTCTCAGACCAATAAGAGTGGATTAAAGTTTGAGGTGGATTCGAGTCCAGATGCAAATTCTGGATCACCGGGAAGGATGACATTTTGGACAATGTCATAATGTTCCAGATTATGTATCCGGATACGAGAACCAGGTGTGAATGGGGTGTAAAGGTAAAGAACTGTTTTATCTATGAACCAGTACTGGGTAAACCTCCAGCTTCTGAACCCGTCTCTGTGTGTTAGCTCTGGTAGTTAGCTCTGGTGGTTAGCTCTGGTAGTTAGCTCTGGTAGTTAGCAGCTACGCTCTTCTAAGTGGCTGCTTTTCAATGAAGCCTTCGCTTCAACAGATGTGGGAAAAACTTCATTCTCCTCCTGAGGACCACAGGAACAATTTATAAAAGGATCCAAGATGAGAGTTTAAAGGTTATGTGATCGGTTTGGTTTGTTTGTTTGTTTGTTTGTTTGCAGGATTACGCAAAAACTAAAGGACGGATTCGCATGGAATTTTCACCAAAGATGAACCCTAGCATATCCTAGAGGTGATTAACGTTTGGTGATGATCCGGATCAGGATCTGGCTGAGGTTTGCACTCTCTGGGCGCTCCAGTCTATGTTGTTTTATTGTGGATTTTTGTATAACATGTTGTATTTGTTGTATTTTATGTGCTATTTGCTGCTACCTCGGCCAATTTTTAATCTCAACAGGAGTTCCTGGTTATATAAAGGTAAAATAAAAAAATACATAAAATGTCTGACAGAAAACTGATGCTAACATGTTAGCCTGTTGAAAACAACTAATGCTAACATGTTAGCCTGTTGAAAACAACTAATGCTAACATGTTAGCCTGTTGAAAACAACTAACGCTAACATGTTAGCCTGTTGAACACAACTAATGCTAACGTGTTAGCCTGTTGAAAAAAAGCTGATGCCAACGCGTTAGCCTGTTGAAAACAACTAATGCTAACACGTTAGCCTGTTGAAAACAACTGATGCTAACACGTTAGCCTGTTGAAAACAACTGATGCTAACATGTTAGCCTGTTGAAGTGGTGCATAACATCCTAAATGATGATGTCATTCATAACTGTGGGGGTATACTGAGACTAAACATGGCATAGGTTAGCATTCTACTATCAGAATGCTGTTTATCTTGTGCTAGCACCCTGCTCACATGCTAAAGTCAGTTTCAGCATCACTTTTCTATCTGTCTAAATGTTGACAGTCCATGTTTACACATCTTTGACGGAAACAATGTTTAAATACATTTAAATGGAGGATATTTCTGTAAACAGGAGGTCTCCCTGTTTCCATGGTAACGTGTCCATGCTGTCTGAAGGGATGAGACGTAGCAATAATTAAATGATGTGATAATTGAATATTAATCGTTAATTAATGGTTGTTCTTCCTCTCAGACGTTTCTTCTGAGGGTCACTGATAGGTTTATGATTTCACTCCATTTATTTGTACAGAGATGAAACACAGGAGCAAAGCAATAAAAGCAGCGAGATAAGAAACGATGATAACCTGAACACAGAGGAGCAGAGGAGGAGAGCAGAGGAGGACAGGAGGAGAACAACTGGCTCAGGATCAGTCTGATGTTCATGAAAGTCAGTCACTAAACTTTTAACAGAGGATTTAAAAGAATAAAACTGCACTAAAACCATTTGGACAAATCTTCCCCTCTGCTCATCATTTTATCTTCATCATCACTGTTTGGTTGATTTCCTTCCAGGCAGACATTGGTTCAGATCCAGCCGTAAATACACAATAAAAAAGCTGATCAGGAAAACCTGATATCCTGTGAGGCGTTGAAACCTCTTCTTGTTCACACTCATCATCTCACATCCAGATTCAACCTGATTTCAGACATGTTCATTCAGAGCGAAATAAAAACGTCCTTCAGAGGAGGAAGCTGTTCACAGATCTGGATCCCCACAGGATCAACCAACTGGATATACTTTAAAACCAGGACACCTGTGTGATCAGATCCGGTCAATGAGATCAATATTTTACTGGAACAGGTTGTGGATCTGCTGTCTAAATCTGTGACACCATAGAAGAAGCTGTTTCAGTTGATGATTGGTCGACAAGAAAAACCTTTGACACTAGAAGAGTGAAGGTAAGGGAGAGAGAGGAGCGGGAGGAGGGTGAGGAGAGGGGAGGTAAAAGCCTGCGACTTGTAGAATCCATTTAGAGGTTGTCCTCTACTCCTTTCCAATGGACCGAGAAGGACAGGAGAGGAAGTGAGGGGGGCTTTTCAGAATCAAAGCCTACATTCTCAGGTCAGTATCAGAGATGTTTTACCTTGGGATAAACAGCCAATCATCAGCCTATCAACGATCTCACCTCTGGAGGCGGTGCCAATGATTCAGGATGGCGTCTAAAATCACACACGGGGCCGGTGTTATTAGGGCACGCCCCTCTGCAGTCATTGGTCACCTTGACATGAGAGCATTTTCAGGTAATGTTTTGCCCCGTCATTGGACAGAACGCCTCGTCATTGGACAGAACGCCCCGTCATTGGACAGAACGCCTCGTCATTGGACAGAACGCCCCGTCATTGGACAGAACGCCTCGTCATTGGACAGAACGCCTCGTCATTGGACAGAACGCCCTGTCATTTGATCAGACGTGATCATTGATCCATTTTTACGACAAACATATTGGTGAGACGACTCCTGGTGATCAAACCCAGATGGACTCTAGTAGTGAACGTATTGGAGCTACTGATCGGTAACAACTGTGGGTTTTTTAATCAGCCTCACCTGTGGAGACCCATAAAAAGACCATGTGATCTCCCCAGTAAGACCACCAGCTGACCCTGGAGACCCTCGTCTGTCCACAGACTGAACACTAAAGATCACATGACCTTAGAATCCAGCACTACAGACACGTTTCACACCGTCGATCCTGGACTTTACTGGATTGTTAACGCCTTTTACCACAAAAAGCCTCTGTTTTCATTCAACAGAAGGAGTCAGCCTCCATAACTCTACTGTAGATACGCTACAGCAGGACTCATTCACACCTCCTCAGCTCACACCTCCATTCACAGACAGGTAGGAGTCAGAGGAGACGACAGGAGTGTTCAGTCGGAGCTTATGGCCGATTGTGATGTTTCTCTTTGAACAGCAGATCACAGATCAGAGCTGCTTCATCTCTCACACCATCCTCATGGCAGCAGAGGGTGTGTGTGGGCGGCGGCAGAGCGAAGATACACCACCGGAGTCGAGAAGCAACGAGTGGGAGGAGAACACACACACACACACACACAGTTTGGGTTTCACACACTCCATCTCTTCACGGTGGAAACAGACTGAAAACATGACATCATGTCCAGCAGCACGACTACAGCGGAGCAGCCATGTTCACGCCACCATGGCAACGGTGCTCATCAAGATGTGTTGGATGTCGGGCCTTGTAGATTATGTACAGAGGAAACAGGAACATTTGGGCAAAGAAGACATTAAAATAAATAATCGTTCATTAATCAATTAATTGAGCAAAATGTTTGACATAATCATGATTGCCCCGCCCTGTTCGATGTCAGCAGTCATTCAACTGATGTTTACTCACCCCAGTGTCGTCATGGTTACGATGGTGTACCAGAAGGAGGCCGGGATGGAGGTGAATGTGGAGCCCTTGGTGCCCTTCTCGGCATAGAACATGACGGTGGCGAAGATGATGATGGCCATGGTGAGGGAGAAGAGCAGGAAGCCGAGCTCGGAGGCGCAGCTCTTCAGGGTGTAGCCCAAAATCCTCAAACCCTGCGAGTGACGTGAGAACTTGAAGATCCGGAAGACGCGGAAAACACGGAGGGTGACGAAGGCACCGCTCACGTCCTCGTTCTCGGGCATCACCAGGCCGATGTAATAGGGCATGATGGCCACCACGTCGATGACCGACATCACCGAGCGCATGAACTTGCAGCGGCTGGGCGCGGCGAACAGACGCATCAGGTACTCAAAGGTGAAGATGAGCACGCAGGCCGTGTCCATGCAGAAGAAGGCCAGCTGGTATTTCTCCCCGCAGGGGAGGTCTTTGACGCTGCCTTTGGGTGGCCGGCAGGGGACGGTCTCCACCACGTTAGCGATGACAGAGACGGCGATGAAGAAGCCGGTGACATAGTAGAAGACCAGCGCCATGGTGGAGGTGTGGGGGTTCTCGAAGGCTCGCCACAGCCGCTCCCTGGAGGTGCTGTGTGGAGGGAGGGGGGCGTCCATCGCCTCGTTAGCCTCCGTGTCTTCTGCTAGACGCTCCTGATTTTCCTTTTTCCTGTCTCGGTATTCCTTTAGAGGGAGAGAAACGGAGACAAGATCAGCCAAAGCATTCCTCAGTTCGATCCAGTTCAGGAAGGGATTCTGTCAACAGGAAGTCACCCCTGTTAGCACAGAAAGTTAAGCTAGTAGTGGAACTGGTGGTATCTGAAATATGAGGGTCTAACACACCAGGCCATTGGTCGGACGTCGGACAATGTCAAGTCGTCACTGAGCGTCTGTGGCCCTATTTTTTTTACAGCTTTTCAAATGATTGAGAATACTGGAATGATTGGAGGTTTAATCAGCCAATCAGCATCAGCTGTGTGTAACTGTATCTGGTCCCGAAAATGCCGACTCATTGAGGTAGACAGAGAGAAAGCCCCTAAAGCAGCACTGGAACCAGAGCCTGATCCAAACCCTGTAGGTGGTCTTGTTAAAATGAGACACCGTCAGCATCCTAAGAAGCTGCTGAACATGTAGATCTATCATTTGTATGGATCAAGTTCAAAATGTCAACATGACAGCAGAGAGAAAACTGCTACTGTCTGCTTTCCTCCACTATTTTCAGCTCAAAGTTCAAATGGGAGCTGATGAGGCAGTTGGTTGGACTTCCTGTTGCTCGGGGCCTCCCTGAGCCAGAAGTGTTTGTCTGTTAGCTTCCAAATTAGCATCACTAGAAGCAGCACAAATTTTACTACGTTTTCATGTCAACATTATGGATGTGGAGTAAAAACTGAGGGAGTGAGAACAATTTAAAGAGAAGATTTTAGACCATTTTACAGCTGCCCTCCACTCTAACGATGATGTCACCACTCTAACGATGATGTCACCACTCTAACGATGATGTCACCACTCTAACGATGATGTCACCACTCTAACGATGATGTCACCACTCTAACGATGATGTCACCACTCTAACTGTCAACATTCCTGTAATACATTCTAAAATCTGAAACCAGTCAAAATGACCCCAGACCTAAACTGTGATTTCATGAAAACCAGTCTACATATCAAAATGTCCATTTAGTCCAGTAAAGTCCAGAGTCTGGAGACCAGTTTAAACTTTTAATCATGTTTCTATGTTCAGATTTTGTGAAGAAACATGGACAACAATTTTTCTCAGCTTTTCCGGATTTTCATGAAAATGATTTTGCGAATCGTTACCAAAAGACTCAACACACTGTTCCCCATCATTCTGTATGTTTTGATGTATTTTTCCATACGTGCTGCCAATGCTATGCTATGGGACTAGCAGTGTGGCAAAAGCAGAAAGCAGGTAAAAGAAAGAAATCCAGATATTAGAATCGTTAACAGCTGAATCAACATTTGTGAACAAATGTGAGGAAATAAAGAACACTTGTCCCGACACGAGTCATTGGATAGTTGCTTATAAAACCCTCTGAAGATGACAGATGTTCATATAAAGAAGCTCTCATGGTGATTTGTTGCTCAGAAAGTGAGCGGGGGGGCTTGTTTATGGCTTGTTAAAGAATTCACTTACAGAGGCGACGGAGCAAAATCAAATAAAGAGCCAAATCAGACCTGCTGGTGTTTCAGAGGACTCATCTCCACTGTCTTCATCGGCTCCACTGTTATAATGGAGGTAGAAAGTGGTGCTGCAGCGTTACTAATTACCCTCAGGTCCGTCGATGCTTTGACACCGTAGTCATTTAGCTGACAACATTCGAGTCATTTCACCCAGAAGTTAAAACAAGGTCCAGCAGCCTACAGTCAGTAGTCATGATGCAGGAGTCACCAACAAACAGTCCAGGTATGTCTGAGCAGCAGGCTAGCAGGACGTCTGATGGCTCCATAAAGGTTGGTCATAGAATACGTTTAAAAGCATATTAAAGTCAACATTTTTGTTCATATTCAGTGTGAAATAAGCAGCATTTTTTACTGGTTTTCCAAAGCAAAACTCAAAGACATGATGTAAAATGTTCAGGATTAATTGAAACTTCTTTTTTAGCTCATGTTTCCATCACTACTAACATATTTTTCTCATAAATTAAGTAGCCAGACGGTCAAAGCAAACAAGAGTCCTGTAACCTCAAAACATGGAGGTTTCACATAGAGCTGGAACTGCTAACAACACGTTAGCTAGCTGCCTCTGTTAGTTCTTGTACACTACACTAAGTATAGTGATAAGCTAACAGCAGCCATTGACTGATAGAGAGGGTTAATAAATTACATAAACAACATATTTAGACAAGCAGCAGAATTTAGAAATAACTCGACAAATAAAAAGAATGAATTAGAATCTTTCAGCTGAATCAATGATTAATGAACAAATCTGAGGAGCTAAAGAACAATAATGCATTCATGAGACATCTTTTAGCTCCATATTACCATCACTAACAACATCGTTTTCTCTACATGATGGAGCCATAGCAGAACGTAGACGAAGGTTTACCTCCATGCAGCAGTCTCCAATGATCTCTGGTACGATACCGTAGAAGGCCAGCTCTTCGTCGAAGGCCTGGATGCACTCGTGTCGCGGGTAGTGCAGCTTCCCAGTGCGGTAAAAGTTCAGAATGTGGCGGAACATTTCAGGGTCTCGGTCGAAGAAGTATTCCTGCGTGTCCTCGTTGTAGAAAAACTCCTTCTCTGAAGAGCCCAGCAGCGTGTCCGGATAACGGTCCAAAGTGTTCTTCCATGTCTGGAGAAATTTGAGAGAAGAAAAGTTCCTATAGTTTAAAACTGGTTCTCATGTTGGTGTCCATGGCGATGACCACCATGATGGACATCCATCATCGTGCTAATGACAGCTACGTTTGAATGGGATTTATCCATAAAAGAAAAAAAGCTACAAATGATTTCTAAACAGAATTCCTGTTACTGAAAGCTGTTAGCGAGGTGGTACGCTAGGCTACTGACCACAGAGCTAAAAACCATTTATGTGGACATTCCCTTCGTAACATTCAACATTGGTGGTGTTAGGTTTGTTTTCCAGTCTGAAAGCAGAAGCTAGTTAGCCTAGCCTGCTAGCGCTGATTCCCACTGGACATTACTTTTTCTTATTTTAACACTTGCTAGGTGGCCTGAGACTCTAACACACTGTACGTTAGCTGAATTTCTTTTATCCAGATGTTGTGGCCGCTAATAACCAGACTGTCAAAGCTAGTTGTTTTCAACAGGCTAGCATGTTAGCATTGGTTCTTTTCAACAACAGTGTTCACTGATAGTGTCTACAACCCCGGGCTGATCTACACTGAGATACAGGTTGGAGTTCTTCCTGCCTTCAGAGGTTCTCTGTCCTCTTTCTGGATCACCTCCAGAGGTTCTGATGCTTTGACACAAACTTCAGGCTGTTTTCTGTCTGACATTCATTCATAGATTTCGTCACTGAGGTTCAGGAGATTCAGACGCTTTAATCTGGTCAGATTAGAGGTGGAGTGAATTAATATGTTAAAACTCAAGTTCCATTTAAAGTTACTGAGACGTTAAGAAGGCGGCATTGGACCGTCACTGACCAGGGTCTCTTTTATGCTTGGATGTTATTATTTCCATATTAAAAGCAGCAAAACATCAAGCTGCTGCATTTTGTTTTTTAATAATCAGAACAAAGTCCTGACGAGAACTTTGGTCTCGTTCTGCCACCGCAGCAGAAAGTACTCGATTCTGAGAGCCAACAAATCTGTTTTTGTTGTGGAGCCATTTTGATATTATTGAAGCCCAAATGCACATCAATGGTCTGATTAGAGCTCCGGTATTTAGAAGTAGAGCTGGAGACATGACTGTGTCTGTGAGCGCTAACCTCCGCCAACGCCTTCGTCACTAAAACCTGACCAATCAGAAAACAGCTTGCAGACTACGTCAAAACAAAACAGCTGGTTATCAGTGAGCCTCAAACACCTCGAGATAAAGTTACTTGAAGCTACATAAAGTTACATAAAGCTACATAAAGTTACATAAAGCTACATAAAGCTACATAAAGCTACATAAAGTTACATAAAGCTACATAAAGCTACATAAAGTTACATAAAGTCACATAAAGTTACATAAAGTCACATAAAGCTACATAAAGCTATATAAAGTTACATAGTCACATAAAGGTACATAAAGTTACATAAAGTTACATAAAGTTACATAAAGCTACATAAAGTTACATAAAGTTACATAAAGCTACATAAAGTTACATAAAGCTACATTAAGTTACATAAAGTTACATAAAGCTACATAAAGTCACATAAAGCTACATAAAGCTACATAAAGTCACATAAAGCTACATAAAGTCACAAAGCTACATAAAGTTACATAAAGTTACATAAAGCTATATAAAGCTATATAAAGCTACATAAAGCTACATAAAGTCACATAAAGTTACATAAAGTTACATAAAGATACATAGATCTACATAAAGTTACATAAAGCTACTTCCTGGACTGTCCAGTATGAAGAGAGATGAAGGACGACCTCATCAGACCGTTCTTATTGGTGGCAGAGATCCTTCCTCTATATCGTCCAATAAGGACGATCCCCTCTGATACTGGTGTTAGCCTCTTCGCTAACATCCCATATTTCCTCAGTACCCACCTGAAACCGGACCCCGCTGACGTTGACGTACAGGATCTCATCTGATCTGGACGAGTTGTCCACGGGAGGTTTGGGCATCGTCTTCTTGGCCAACGGCAGCCATCCCACCGCCGCGGCCCGCGCAAACGGCAGCCACGTTGCCACGCCGGCCGCCATCTTGCATCAGCACCCACAGAGAGTCGAGTTCTGTCCTCGGGGGAGGGTGGAGCTACAGGATCTGAGGGGAGGCGTCTTAACTGAAGTGAGAGAAGAGGAGGGCGGACATGTTGTGGGGGGAGGACGGGGGGAGGGAGGGGTCCAATGGCAGTTAGGTGTCAAGCCATGAAAAAACGGGGTGAAGGAGAGGAAAAGGCGGGGCATCTGACAGGTCTGTGGGCCGTCTTTTATTTTCACGTTTCTGACGTCCTCCTCCAAAATAAAACAGGCCTGTGAGGCGACCCTCAGGGTGAAGTGACCCTTCTAAAGCAGGAAGTACCTGGAATATTTCCTGTTTTATTCTGAGACGACAAACCTCAGCCTACGAGTGAAGACGTTCCAAACAGAAACAAATCATTTCAATCGCTGCAGTCTTGGAACCAGGGAACATGTATAGAATAATAACAGATTTATTACTGCTGGGATTTCAAACCAAAAGAAAAAAACATAAATCCTGCTTCGGCGTCTGCAGCCTCCTCTTCCTCCTGCCGTCCCTCCTCCTCCTGAGGACGGATCTGTTGCAGCCTCAGATTCTTATTAAATTGCGATGATGGTTCCTGAAGTTGCAACATAGACAGAATCGGCCGCCTCGCTCCAAGTGGAGATTATGGACGGCCTTCCTCTTCCTCTTCCTCTCTTTTGCTTTTGCTGGCTGTTTCGCCCTCTCTAATCCTCCTTCTTGTGCTGGAGAGAGAGCAGGAGGCGTCGGGACGTCCTTACTCCATCTCCATGTCCATGTAAGGCCGTCCTGTCAGGAGACACACAAACAGAGAGGAGAGAGTGAGAGACAAAACAGGAGGAGAGGAGAAATCACTGAAGACGAAAAGAAAAGGCGATGCAAACAAAATGAAAAGGAGGAGAAAGAGTCATTAAGGGAGGAAAGGAGATGAAAAGGAGAAATGAAAAATGGAAGAAAGAAATGTACATTATAGGGGGAGGTGTGGTAGAAGAAATGGAAGAAAGAGGAGAGAGGAAGGATGGGATAGAGAGATGAGGAAAACTGGAAAGAGGGAGGAAAGAGGAAGAAAGAAAGGAGTAAAAAGAGGAAGGAAGAAGAAAGGATGGTAACTGGTGGTCAGCAGAAAGAAGAGAGGGATGAAGATGAGGCTGCAAACTCTTCTTCATGTGTTTATGATGAAGATGAGGCTGCAAACTCTTCCTCATGTGTTTATGATGAAGATGAGGCTGCAAACTCTTCCTCATGTGTTTATGATGAAGATGAGGCTGCGAACTCTTCCTCATGTGTTTATGATGAAGATGAGGCTGCGAACTCTTCCTCATGTGTTTATGATGAAGATGAGGCTGTGAACTCTTCCTCATGTGTTTATGATGAAGATGAGGCTGTGAACTCTTCCTCATGTGTTTATGATGAAGATGAGGCTGCGAACTCTTCCTCATGTGTTTATGATGAAGATGAGGCTGCGAACTCTTCCTCATGTGTTTATGATGAAGATGAGGCTGCGAACTCTTCCTCATGTGTTTATGATGAAGATGAGGCTGCAGGTTATTAAACATCTTTTTTTCTCTTTATTCAATAAAGCAGCAACAATAATGTTTCCTGTGAAGCTTCGTCTTCATCAGATGAAGAGTTGTTGTCGCTGCTTTATTGCATCAGGTCCTCAGTGAGAGAATAAAACCTCCTCAGGTTTGGTTTCTGTTTCAGCTCTGAACCACCGGCTTCTAACTGATCCAGAACCAGAATGAGTCAAACCACTGAGGTTTCTGGTGGATTTGAATGGATCTACTTATTAATACTGCAAATACAGATTCAATTAAAAGTTTTAACCTCCGTCATCCATCAGGTTTATGGTCAAATCTACTAATGATCAGCTGTTCATAACCAATCAATAACAGTTTAAATACCTACGAGCTGTCGGACCAGACCATCTGTGACATCATCACAGGTTAGTTAATGATGTCACTGAGTGAACAAACATGTGCTGATTGATTCTGTAGCTCTGAGCCAATCAGAAAAGAGTCTCAGTGATGAACTGAGGTTTTACTGGTATAAAATCTGGTCCAACCATAAAACAGCTGCTGGACAAAAAGCAGGAGTTTATAAATGAAATCAAATAAATGGGTGTAATAGAAGAATCCAAATTTACTTTATATGATACAGAAACAGAGTTTTAATTTTTAACGTGTCGGATGAAGACGAACATCCTCCATGAATTATAGATGAAACCTTCTGCCTGACTGGTTTCTCTGTTTCCAGCTGCACTGCCTCAGTTACCATTAAGCACATACAAGAACACACACAGACACACAGACACACACAGACACACACACACACACACATACACACACAGACACACACACACACACACACACACACACACACACACACACACACACAGACACACACACACACACACACACACACACACACACACACACACACACAGACACAGACACACACACACACACAGACAGACACACACACACACAGACACAGACACAGACACACACACACACACACAGACACACACACACACACAGACACACACACACACACACACACACATACACACACACACACAGACACAGACACACACACACAGACACAGACACACACACACACACACACAGACACACACACACACACACACACACACACACAGACACAGACACACACACAGACACAGACACAGACACACACACACACACACATACACACACAGACACAGACAGACACAGACACACACACACACACACACAGACACAGACACACACACACACACAGACACAGACAGACACAGACACAGACACACACATACACACACAGACACAGACAGACACAGACACACACACACACACACACACACACACACACACACACACACACAGACACAGACACACACAGTGTGACCGGGGCTGGTACTGCAGTGTTTTCTAGATAAATGGATGCCTTACGTCCATCTCTGCATTATTTACTGCCTCTCATCTCTTTATATTATTTATAATATACATATAAATATTATAATATTTAAAGAACTGTATAAATTATCATTATAAATTACTTTTGTGTCTCTATCAGGCCACATATAATAGTTTTAAGACCATAAAATAATAATGATGCTGATTTTATTGTTAATTGTTAAGTGATATCAGTTTTCATGACTGATTATAAATGAAGGGATTATTATTGTACATGATGGCTGATGGATGCAGACCAGCGAGCTCCCTGTGGGACACCTCTTAAAGTAAGAATATAGACATAAACATACAAAAACTCATTACAAAGATATTAATCAACATATCAGTGTTTTACCCCAGAGGGTAATTTTATTTCTGTATATTTGCCACCTATCAGCTGTCAAAACAAAAACAAAAACACTCACTCACAATACCTCAGCAGTCATCAGCATATTGTTTCATATTATGGCTGTAATGAACACTGTAAATGTGAGAATGCAGATTATCAGGGTTTACGTTAAAGACCGGTACGGATATGGAGACGGAGACAGACAGGGCCCTCCGGACAGCTCCGGACCGGACAGGGCCCTCCGAACATCTTCTGCGTTCATTCCGTGCGTAATCGAACACGTCTTCGGGAGCTTATGGATACGGACGAAATGGACGAAACACAGCAAAACCGCCAGAAATAGTTGAGATAGTTGAGGGCAGAGTAGCTACAATAAAAGCAAGGCACGACAAATATGTACGGAAACAATGAAGAAGAAAAAAGTGAAGCAATAAAGTGTAAAAACTCTCCGTCCTCAAGTCTCGATGTATTTAATGACCTCACAGACCCCCGTTGAGAACATCGTTAGCTCCGCTGTTAACGCTTTGTATTAACTGGTTACATCATCACAACCTCCTCCAACCGTCGCCATCTTTGTTGTTGAAACTTTTGAAACTTCACCTCCTGTGGTTGTATGGATGTCGACGTAGAGGACGTACAGAAGTATGTTCGGGTCGACGGATAGATCTTTTATGTACAGCTGCATCCATGTACGTACGTAGATGGAGCACAAATGGGCCTTTATGTTGCGTTCATACCAAATGCGGCTGAATGTCAACACGGGATCACTCGCTTTACTAACGAGTCAGGCGAGTGACACGCCCTTTTCTTTTCTTTTTCTTTCTTACCAGCAACATTTACTTGCTTTACTAGCGCTAATGTCACCGTGGGATCATTTGAGCTTACTTGCATTACTCGCGGGAGTAACGTGTTATCAACAACGTTGGGATCCGCCATTTACTCCCGTCATCAACCACGACCGTAGGAAACACGGTAGCTGCCTTGTGTTTGTTATGGAAGTCAGATATGTTGGAAACTTCTACATTAACATCCTACTGATATCTAGACATGGAGAATCTCAACACTGAAAGGCTTTAGCGTCACAGAGTCACATGAATTTCTTGCCCGAGTTGAAATTTTTCAACTTGAGTGAAACTCGATTCATTTGCATCGCCCGGCATGAATTCACGTCTACTCGCGCCTTCTCACGTCTTCACGTCGTGTTCGGTGTGAATGCAGCATTACAGTCAGAAGATAGCTGGACGTTCAATGTTACGAAATACTAAAGATGAGAAGCTACAGGAGCTGCAGGAGCTACAGGAGCTGCAGGAGCTACAGGAGCTGCAGGAGCTACAGGAGCTGCAGGAGCTGCAGACGTAGAAGGGTCAAAATGAAAGTGTTTCAACAGGAAAATCAATCTGAGGGGGAGCAGGCAGAAAATTCAAAAATCCAGCAGCAGGTAGGGTCAGAGAATCGACCCAACCAATCCAAAGAGAGGACTGTAAGGCTGATTGGAAACAGCCTTCATTTAAACACCAGGAGCAGCTGCTAAAATCGCTATCACACAAATAAAGATGCAGATTTATGAGGAAAAAATGGCACAATTGTGGAATCAGAACAATTTGGACCAAGATGCTGAAGCTGAGTAGGTACCATCTTATGTTTTACCCCGAGCTGCTGGACGCTTACCGTAATGGGACGGCTGCTGGTTTTATGGTCAGTATGGTGTCAGAGCTGAACCTGAGTCAGGATTTCCTGTCCGTCTGCTGAGTGAAAGACTCTCCTCAGCCTCTCGGAGAACCGAGGAGAGCAGCTTGAAATGTATTCAGAGCCTCGAACAGCGAACATAAAGTAAACTAAACTCTGTCTTATTGATTTCACCTTCAGAGTTTCAGCTTAAAAGCTTCAAACGAACGTGGCAGCAGATCTGCTCTAATGTATGATGACTGTTCTGTTTCCTCCTGTTGTACGTCCATCTGTCTGTCTGAGGAGCTGAAGTCAACAGAGGCATCATTTAGTACACCGATCTGGAAAACAACACAGCGTCTGAGGGACAACAGACTCGTGGGATTAGAAGACGAGCAGGAAAACACCAGCTCTGTCTCAGTGCTAACGCTAACAGCTAGCTTGTGCCAGCTCTAGTTTGGGATGACATTACAACAACACCATATTAAACAAAAAAAAATACAATTTGAAATAAAATAACCCTTAAAAACATCAAATATTTGAGTAAAACAATAGTTTTAGTTCTTAATAGTAAGTATTCAGGCTGATTGTCTGTTACATTTTAGTTCTGAGTAAAGACCAAAAGAAGGTGAAACGTTAAATGAACAAAAGAAGAAATCTCAGTCCAACAGGTAACCCCGACGAGACCGATCCACCGAAACAACAAAGAACCAAACCAGAAGGCTGAAATACCCCCGAACACCAAGACCGTCTGAAACGGGACCAATGGAACCGAATCACAGAAAACACAGAAGAAGAGTTTATCACCAGGAGATAACAGGACACAGGTACAGGGTAACGACAGGGACAAAACAGACTGGAGGAAAAACGGCAGGAAGTGTAACGAAAGAGGAGAAATAAACTTTCAAAATAAAACAGACTAAACCCAAAACCATGACAGTCGACACTTTTGATTGGCTGGTTGCACAAGAAACCCGTTTGTGGAGGCGTTCCACACAGTTTATATTGATACGCTACTGATATACTGATAGAAGCTAACAGCTAGCTTGTTGTCTAAATGTTTCACTGAGGTTTGATCTTCTTTTGAGATTGTTTTAAGAACCTTTTCTGTCCATAGAAGCCAAACTGACTTCCTGACTCATTATTGATCAGTGATCAGAGAGCCCTGCCTCCTCACTATCGATCGGTGATCACAAACATGTTTTCTGCTCCATCGATCACTGATTGGAGACATGTTGTTATCCAGTTATTGATCACATGGAGCGGAGGCAGCAGTCTGTCATATCAGCAGTGGATCAGGTTGGTTCCTAATTTAAAAGTGCTGCATATCACATCTGGAAAAATAGATCTGTAACCCATCTGTCAGTGTTTCAGACACATCAGCAAAATATTTGAGATGAGAGTAAAAAACACTAAAATTGTATCTGTGTGTGTTTAGACAATGAAATTAAGGTAAAGATTATCTCTGGGATAGAGTTCGTCTTCCTGAATGAACATCTGAAACATGACAGAGAGAACAAGAGAACACGACAAGGCGTTTTCAAGCCAGAGAACCTTTTCATGGTTCTAAGAGACCCTCTTCACCACAGGAAGTAGGAAAGATCGTAGCTCATGGTCAGAGTAGGTTTTCGCCTGGAGTGACGTTAAGTGTTCTCTGATTGGTTGAATACATGAGTCAATGGAGCACCGTCAACCTTCCATTTTTAAAAACCAGCTTGTAACAGATTAAAAAATGGATGAAAACTGTTGTTGTTTTGTGTGAAACAAAAAAAACACTTATTGTATGAAAATGAACTAAAATGATAAATGGAGTTCCCCAGAGCTCAATGCTCGGACCTCTGTAATGCAACATCT
>CM075195.1:832500-847500 GCA_037577475.1 Chaunax sp. Z400
ACAACTTCATCACTAATTCATTCCACTGATTACGTCAAACTCACACACATGAAAACATGAAAACATGAACACATGAAAACGTGAAAACATGAACACATGAAAACATGAACACATGAACACATGAACACGTGAAAACATGAACACATGAAAACATGAACACATGAAAACATGAACACATGAACACATGAACACGTGAAAACATGAACACATGAAAACATGAACACGTGAAAACATGAACACATGAAAACATGAACACATGAAAACGTGAACACATGAACACATGAACACGTGAAAACATGAACACATGAAAACATGAACACATGAAAACATGAAAACATGAACACATGAACACATGAACACGTGAAAACATGAAAACATGAACACATGAACACGTGAAAACATGAACACATGAAAACATGAACACATGAAAACGTGAACACATGAACACATGAAAACGTGAACACATGAACACATGAACACGTGAAAACATGAACACATGAAAACATGAACACATGAACACGTGAAAACATGAAAACATGAACACATGAAAACGTGAACACATGAACACGTGAAAACATGAACACATGAAAACATGAACACATGAAAACGTGAAAACATGAAAACATGAACACATGAAAACATGAACACGTGAAAACATGAAAACGTGAACACGTGAAAACATGAACACATGAACACGTGAAAACGTGAAAACATGAAAACATGAACACATGAAAACATGAACACATGAAAACATGAACACATGAAAACGTGAAAACATGAAAACATGAACACATGAAAACAAACGTGAAAACATGAAAACGTGAACACATGAAAACATGAACACATGAACACATGAAAACATGAAAACGTGAAAACATGAAAACATGAACACATGAAAACATGAACAAACACTGTTCTGTTCTGTTCTGTATATAAACTGTATGAGACAAAGTAAAGCTGATCTATTCTATTCTTCTCTCTCTCTCTCTCTCTCTCGCTCATCTTTCCATCAAGTTTTCTACTCTGATTCTATTTTCCTCTTCTCTAAACTCTTCCTTCCGTCCCGTCCTCTCCTCCTCTCCCTCCTCTCCCTCCTCTTCCTCCTCTTCTCAACAGTAAAAGCGTATGTGGAGCATCCTACTTACCACAGCTGATGGTGATGATGAAGGTGAGGAGGAAGAGGAGTGATGGAGGTTTTTTCCAGAAAAGATGCAGGAGGTTGGAGGAATGATAAAAAAGAAGAAGAAGAAGAGGAAGAAGAGGAGGAGGAGTGTTGTTTTACTGTCTCAGATCAGTCCTGCTCTGCTGCCGCGGCAACAACCACATCTCCTGTCATCTCTCTCTCTCTCTCTCTCTCTCTCTCTCTCTCACTCACTCACTCACTCTCTCTCTGGCTCCGCCTCTCATTTACTTGTTCCACCCTCCCCTCTGTCTCCCTTTTATCACTCTCTCTGTCTGAGCAGACTGATGGGAGTGTTTGGAGAAGAGAGAGAGAGACATAGACAGAGAGAGAGAGAGGATTACTGTGATGAGACTGATCTGGAATCAGTCATGTGACTCTCTTTACTTTAAAAGCTGCTCTGTGGACAACAGAGATCTGATCTGAGATCAGCCTGTAAAACAACAGTTCATCAGTTCTGATTATTATTATCATTTCATTTCTTCTTCAGTTTCTTCGAAAATTATGACTTTATTCAATTAAAACTTTATTCTTACAAACTATGCTTTGCTGTAATATTGAAAATAACTTAACTGTGATTCTTTTTAACTTTATTTTAATCAAATTAATAGTTTTCTGTTACATTGACCTTTCTCAAAAATATCACAAATTAATACTTTTTTGTAAAATTATAACTTTATTCTAAGATTTTTCTCACAAGACAATATAAAATACTTTTTATTGCAAAATCATGACGATATTCAATTCAGACTGTTTTTGTAAATTAAAAATAAATATTTGCTCCTTTGTTTCCAAAATAAATATTGTGAATATCATGATGAGCTGTTTCTGATGATGATGATGATGATGATGATGATTGTCATGTGACCATTTATTTCATTGTGTTTGAACTGCAGAGAATTAAAAATCCATTTTTAATTTGAAACGAATCGAGTTCAAGTTTCATTTGTTCCCTCAGAGACATGAAGGAAACACAATCAGCTTCATCACTTAGTGGGACAAAACACTGCTGACACACACAGACACACACACAGACACACAAACACACACACACAGACACACACACACACACACACACACACACAGACACACACAGACACACACACAGACACACAGTTGGACACTGTGTTGTGTTTTCACCGGTCCTTCTGATTGGCTGCGGTTTGGGTGGAATCATCCTTTAATCTCCTCCTCCTTCATTCTATTGGCTCGTTTACATAAACAATCTGTTCAGTAGTAAATAATGATTTTAATCACAGAATGCTAACTGCAGAGAGCATTAGCATTAGCCAGGGTTAGCGCTTATGAATAGTCTAGAGTCTAGACCGACTCTTTGTTCTAAAGAGAACCAACAACCCTCCATGAGAAGAACATGGAGACAGTGGAGAGAAAAAACTGACTTTAACAGGAAGAAACCTGGAGCAGATCCAGTAGCAGTTAGCATGTTAGCCTACAAATACTGTTAGTTGTGTCCATCCATCCTCCTCTTATCCAGGGTTGGGTCCTGGTGTCAGCGGACGTCCCTCTTCCCAGTAACTCTTTACAGGTCCTCCTGGGGGGGTCCTGACGCGTTCCCAGTCTAGATGAGATCTGTATCCCTCCAGTGAGTTCTGAGTCTCATCCCAGTTATCCAGAAAGCCTCCAAAGGGAGGCCCCAGGAGGATCTGAACCAGATGTTGAACCACCACAAATGGATCCTGTAGACATGGAGTTCTTCTTCCTTCTGGTTCAGCTCCTCCTTCACGACGACGGTTGAGAGAACAGTTTCCATCAGCGAATCATGACGGACTGATGACACCAACAGAGCCGTGTCATCAGCATACAGTAGAGACACAATTCTGATTTCTCCAAACCGGATACCCTCCTGACCCCGACTGCCCCATGAGATCCTGACCATGAACATCTCAAACAGGACCGGAGACCAGGGGCATCCTTGGTGGAGTCCAGCACCCACAGAGACCATGTTTGTGTTTGTGTCGAGAAAACAGGATGTGATATGCGTAAATGAAATAAAGAGGTTTTAGACCAGGTAAAGGGGGACGGAGTCCTCCATCTTTTTATGTAAGGTTATCAATAATCAATAAAGACTGTCTAATTACAAACATATCAGATCAATAAATAAACAGACGGTCAGACGGCCTTAAACAGCTGACTCATCGTCAGTGGGGTTTAAATGTTATACTGTCCTATAAACGTGGGACCCTTTAGGTACAGGGTCCTGGACTAGTTCACCTCCACCTCAGCACTGAGGACATGTAGCCTCGGTTTACCCTGGACCTCCTACAGGAGGAGACTCCACAGAATCCAGAGACCTTTAAGACGCATTTTACCCAAACAAACAGCAGAAAAAGTTAAAACATAATTAAAGTTACAATAATCAATAATTGTTATTTCATCAAACTCATCATTCGATCATTTTTACATCTGTTATCAGATGATGCAGTAAAAATATCCACAGTGTGTGAAAGTACACTAAGTACACACATACTGCCTGAAGGGACATGTGCAGCATGTGTGTACGCACGAACACACACACACACACACACACAGACACACACACACACAGACACACACACACACAGACACACACACACACACACACAGGCACACACACACACACAGACACAGACACACACACACACACACACACACACACACACACACACACACACACACACAGTTAAATATTCATGTAAAGAAGCCGTGGTCAGCTGTTGGACTGATGATGTCATCACACACAGCAGCTGGACGAGCATCAAACTTTAATGTTTCATGTCTTTAAATACATCAATGTTCAGATTGATGGGGACCCTGAAAACTGTCCCATTAGAGAGAATGGTAGACCCACATGACCACAGGTTAAGCCCCGCCCCTTTTTGCTTCACAACACCTGAACATAGAAACATGTGAAGTTCTCTCTCTCTCTCTCTGAGTCTGTTTGTCAGCAGTATTAGAAAACCAATGATTTCCTGCTGAACTTGGTGGAAGGTAGGAGATCCAGGAAATAGTCTGTAACCTTTTAATGCGGATCCAGTAATAGATTCAGGAAATAGTCTGTAACCTTTTAATGCGGATCCAGTAAAAGATCCAGGAAACAGTCTGTAACCTTTTAATGCGGATCCAGTAATAGATCCAGGAAATAGTCTGTAACCTTTTATGCGGATGCAGTAACAGATCCAGGAAATAGTCTGTAACCTTTTAATGTGGATCCAGTAATAGATCCAGGAAAGTCTGTAACCTTTTAAGAGGAGAAGGAGCAAGAGGAGGAGGAGGAAGAGGAGGAGGAGGAGGAAGAGGAGGAGGAGGAAGAGGAAGAGGAGGACGAAGAAGGGGAGGTGAAATGCTTTGTGAACTTATTGATCGTAAGAGGAGACGTACTCTAACTCTGTGTGTGTCTATAAATAGGCAGCAGTGTTGAGTCGATGGGACATTTCCCAGACAAACAGGGAACTCCCAGACGTCCTCTGAGTTCAGGATCCAGTAAACCTCTAGAAGATTTAGTGGAGGAAGAAGTACTCACATCTAGTACTCGAGTATCAAAAGTGTCAAAAGTTTCAAAAGTATTTGGTCCTGTATTGAAAAGTAAACCTCAGAAAGAGTAAAGAGGAAAAACCTACAGCTGGACCCCGACGGGCCGAGATCCCACCTCAGACAGTGCAGCACAGGAAACCAATCCTCATCAATGATTGATCAATCATTGATCAATGAATGAAGCAATGAAATAAATATTTGGAGTGTAGTTTAGAAAAAAAAACAGTTGATCATATTTTGTCTCCTCTTTTCTGTGGATGAAAATTAAGAGATTTTATGTTTAAACTACATTTGAGTCTTTTTTCATCAACAGTACTTCCTGTTGGTTTAGTCAAAGTTGTCAGTGTTTGATGAGAAAACATTACGGAGAACATTACAGAGAGAACATTACAGAGAGAACATCACACAGAGAACATCACACAGAGAACATCACACAGAGAACATCACACAGAGAACATCACACAGAGAACATTACAGAGAACATTACAGAGAGAACATTACAGAGAACATTACAGAGAGAACGTTACAGAGAGAACATTACAGAGAACATTACAGAGAGAACGTTACAGAGAGAACATTACAGAGAACATTACAGAGAATATTACAGAGAACATTACAGAGAGAACATTACAGAGAACATCACAGAGAACATCACAGAGAACATTACACAGAGAACATTACAGAGAACATTACACAGAGAACATCACAGAGAACATTACACAGAGAACATCACAGAGAACATTACACAGAGAACATTACAGAGAACATTACAGAGAGAACATTACAGAGAACATTACAGAGAGAACATTACAGAGAACATTACAGAGAGAACATTACAGAGAACATTACAGAGAGAACATTACAGAGAGAACATTACAGAGAGAACATTACAGAGAGAACATTACAGAGAACATTACAGAGAGAACATTACAGAGAGAACATTACAGAGAACATTACAGAGAACATTACAGAGAGAACATTACAGAGAGAACATTACAGAGAGAACATTACAGAGAGAACATTACAGAGAGAACATTACTGAGAACATTACAGAGAGAACATTACAGAGAGAACATTACAGAGAGAACATTACAGAGAACATTACAGAGAGAACATTACAGAGAACATTACAGAGAGAACATTACAGAGAGAACATTACAGAGAGAACATTACAGAGAGAACATTACAGAGAACATTACTGAGAACATTACACAGAGAACATTACAGAGAGAACATTACACAGAGAACATTACAGAGAACATTACAGAGAGAACATTACAGAGAACATTACAGAGAGAACATTACACAGAGAACATTACAGAGAGAACATTACAGAGAACATTACACAGAGAACATTACACAGAGAACATTACAGAGAACATTACACAGAGAACATTACAGAGAACATTACACAGAGAACATTACAGAGAACATTACAGAGAACATTACAGAGAGAACATTACACAGAGAACATTACAGAGAACATTACAGAGAGAACATCACAGAGAACATTACACAGAGAACATTACAGAGAACATTACAGAGAACATCACAGAGAACATTACACAGAGATCATTACAGAGAACATCACAGAGAACATTACAGAGAACATTACAGAGAACATTACAGAGAACATCACAGAGAACATTACACAGAGAACATTACAGAGAACATTACAGAGAACATCACAGAGAACATTACACAGAGAACATTACAGAGAACATTACACAGAGAACATTACACAGAGAACATTACACAGAGAACATTACACAGAGAACATTACAGAGAACATTACAGAGAACATTACAGAGAGAACATTACTGAGAACATTACAGAGAGAACATTACAGAGAGAACATTACAGAGAGAACATTACAGAGAACATTACACAGAGAACATTACAGAGAACATTACAGAGAGAACATTACAGAGAGAACATTACAGAGAGAACATTACACAGAGAACATTACAGAGAACATTACAGAGAGAACATTACAGAGAACATTACAGAGAGAACATTACACAGAGAACATTACAGAGAGAACATTACAGAGAACATTACACAGAGAACATTACACAGAGAACATTACACAGAGAACATTACAGAGAACATTACACAGAGAACATTACAGAGAACATTACAGAGAACATTACAGAGAGAACATTACACAGAGAACATTACAGAGAACATTACAGAGAGAACATCACAGAGAACATTACACAGAGAACATTACAGAGAACATTACAGAGAACATCACAGAGAACATTACACAGAGATCATTACAGAGAACATTACAGAGAACATTACAGAGAACATTACAGAGAACATCACAGAGAACATTACACAGAGAACATTACAGAGAACATTACAGAGAACATCACAGAGAACATTACACAGAGAACATTACAGAGAACATTACACAGAGAACATTACACAGAGAACATTACACAGAGAACATTACAGAGAACATTACAGAGAACATTACAGAGAGAACATTACTGAGAACATTACAGAGAGAACATTACAGAGAGAACATTACAGAGAGAACATTACAGAGAACATTACACAGAGAACATTACAGAGAACATTACAGAGAGAACATTACAGAGAGAACATTACAGAGAACATTACAGAGAGAACATTACAGAGAACATTACAGAGAGAACATTACAGAGAGAACATTACAGAGAGAACATTACAGAGAGAACATTACAGAGAACATTACTGAGAACATTACACAGAGAACATTACAGAGAGAACATTACACAGAGAACATTACAGAGAACATTACAGAGAGAACATTACAGAGAACATTACAGAGAGAACATTACACAGAGAACATTACAGAGAGAACATTACAGAGAACATTACACAGAGAACATTACACAGAGAACATTACACAGAGAACATTACAGAGAACATTACAGAGAACATTACAGAGAGAACATTACACAGAGAACATTACAGAGAACATTACAGAGAGAACATCACAGAGAACATTACACAGAGAACATTACAGAGAACATTACAGAGAACATAACAGAGAACATCACAGAGAACATTACACAGAGATCATTACAGAGAACATCACAGAGAACATTACAGAGAACATTACAGAGAACATTACAGAGAACATCACAGAGAACATTACACAGAGAACATTACAGAGAACATTACAGAGAACATCACAGAGAACATTACACAGAGAACATTACACAGAGAACATTACAGAGAACATTACAGAGAACATTACACAGAGAACATTACAGAGAGAACATTACAGAGAACATTACACAGAGAACATTACACAGAGAACATTACAGAGAGAATATTACAGAGAACATTACAGAGAACATCACAGAGAACATTACACAGAGAACATTACAGAGAACATTACAGAGAACATTACACAGAGAACATTACAGAGAACATTACAGAGAGAACATTACAGAGAACATTACACAGAGAACATTACAGAGAACATTACAGAGAGAACATTACAGAGAACATTACAGAGAACATTACACAGAGAACATTACAGAGAACATTACATAGAGAACATTACAGAGAACATTACAGAGAACATCACAGAGAACATTACACAGAGAACATTACAGAGAACATTACAGAGAACATTACACAGAGAACATTACAGAGAACATTACAGAGAGAACATTACAGAGAACATTACAGAGAACATTACACAGAGAACATTACAGAGAACATTACAGAGAGAACATTACAGAGAACATTACAGAGAACATTATAGAGAGAACATTATAGAGAACATTACAGAGAACATTATAGAGAGAACATTATAGAGAGAACATTATAGAGAGAACATTACACAGAGAACATTACAGAGAACATTACACAGAGAACATTACAGAGAACATTACACAGAGAACATTACAGAGAACATTACACAGAGAACATTACACAGAGAACATTACACAGAGAACATTACAGAGAACATTACACAGAGAACATTACACAGAGAACATTACACAGAGAACATTACAGAGAACATTACACAGAGAACATTACACAGAGAACATTACAGAGAACATTACACAGAGAACATTACAGAGAACATTACACAGAGAACATTACACAGAGAACATTACAGAGAACATTACACAGAGAACATTACAGAGAACATTACACAGAGAACATTACAGAGAACATTACAGAGAACATTACACAGAGAACATTACAGAGAACATTACAGAGAACATTACACAGAGAACATTACAGAGAACATTACAGAGAACATTACACAGAGAACATTACACAGAGAACATTACACAGAGAACATTACAGAGAACATCACAGAGAACATTACAGAGAACATTACAGAGAACATTACACAGAGAACATTACAGAGAACATTACACAGAGAACATTACACAGAGAACATTACACAGAGAACATTACAGAGAACATTACACAGAGAACATTACACAGAGAACATTACACAGAGAACATTACAGAGAACATTACACAGAGAACATTACACAGAGAATATTACACAGAGAACATTACAGAGAACATTACACAGAGAACATTACAGAGAACATTACACAGAGAACATTACACAGAGAACATTACACAGAGAACATTACAGAGAACATTACAGGGAAGCAGGTCAGGGCCTCTAAAGCAACATAAAGCCACCCAGGACCAGGACCAGGACCAGGACCAGGACGTGCTAATGAGAGGGGGGCTACTGGAACACAGAATATGTCACTGCTCCACTCCAGACAGAAGAGTCACTTCCTGTCCTGAGTTTCATCTCATCAACAAACACTCTTCGTCTTCGTCTCTCCCCCCCCCCCATTAAATCTCCAATATCATCGTCTTCCTCGCTGTCTGGTCTGAAGCCACCAGAGAGAAAAAGTAATAAAGTCACTGCTGATGTAAACATGTTGTATGAAGAGGAAGCAGAGCAGCTGTGAGGATTATTGTTTTAATGTCCAGCAGAGTCCAGCATCCAATGAGGGGACAGGATTTCATTAAAACCCTCATGTCTGTCTCTGCTCTGATGCTAACGTAGCATGTAGCTAAGTGTTTGTTTCATGTCTAATTTATAAGTTCTCCATGAATGATTCATGCACAGGTGTAAATAGCATTGTAGAGGTTAGCCTGGATTAGCTTAGCGGTGGCCGGCCTCACCTTACTGCCAGCTGTGATTCTGACATTATGCAGGATGTTCACAAATTCAAGGATGACCTTTTTTTAAAGCTCAAACGAAAGCTAACGTCCTCTTCAGAACGAGATGAGCGCTAACGCTTTTAGCTTCTAGCAAACACACACACAAAACACACACAAACACACACAAAACACACACATACAGACACACACACACACACACAGACACACAAACACACACACACACAACCTGAACCAAACCCTGTCACACCTGAACCTGAACCAAACCCTGTCACATCTGATCCTGAACCAAACCCTGTCACATCTGATCCTGAACCAAACCCTGTCACACCTGAACCTGAACCAAACCCTGTCACACCTGAACCTGAACCAAACCCTGTCACACCTGAACCTGAACCAAACCCTGTCACACCTGATCCTGAACCAAAACCTGTCACACCTGATCCTGAACCAAACCTTGTCACACCTGAACCTGAACCAAACCCTGTCACACCTGAACCTGAACCAAACCTTGTCACACCTGAATCTGAACCAAACCCTGTCACACCTGAACCTGAACCAAACCCTGTCACACCTGAACCTGAACCAAACCCTGTCACACCTGAACCTGAAACAAACCCTGTCACACCTGAACCTGAACCAAACCCTGTCATACCTGAACCTGAACCAAACCCTGTCACACCTGAACCTGAAACAAACCCTGTCACACCTGATCCTGAACCAAACCCTGTCATACCTGATCCTGAACCAAACCCTGTAGACTGTAGCAGTACTAGACTGTAGTAGTACTAGGCTGTAGTAATACTAGACTGTAGCAGTACTAGACTGTAGTAGTACTAGGCTGTAGTAATACTAGACTGTAGCAGTTCTAGACTGTAGTAGTACCAGACTGTAGCAGTTCTAGACTGTAGTAGTACTAGACTGTAGTATTACTAGACTGTAGCAGTTCTAGACTGTAGTATTACTAGACTGTAGCAGTTCTAGACTGTAGTAGTACTAGACTGTAGTATTACTAGACTGTAGCAGTTCTAGACTGTAGCAGTACCAGACTGTAGTAGTACTAGGCTGTAGTAGTACTAGGCTGTAGTAATACTAGACTGTAGCAGTTCTAGACTGTAGCAGTACCAGACTGTAGCAGTACTAGACTGTAGTAGTACTAGGCTGTAGTAATACTAGACTGTAGCAGTTCTAGACTGTAGCAGTACCAGACTGTAGCAGTACTAGACTGTAGCAGTACTAGACTGTAGCAGTACTAGACTGTAGGAATACTAGACTGTAGTAGTTCTAGACTGTAGCAGTACTAGACTGTAGCAGTACTAGACTGTAGCAGTACCAGACTGTAGGAATACTAGACTGTAGGAATACTAGACTGTAGGAATACTAGACTGTAGTAGTACTAGACTGTAGGAATACTAGACTGTAGCAGTTCTAGACTGTAGGAATACTAGACTGTAGGAATACTAGACTGTAGCAGTACTAGACTGTAGTAGTACTAGACTGTAGGAATACTAGACTGTAGTAGTACTGCAGTAGTATTTCTTTCAAACTTTTAAAGGATTAAATTAAATTATTCACTGATGAATTAAAAACTGAATAAATGAGCAGATAAATCAATGAAGTGATATGTCTTATTTTGAAAAGTGCTTTATAAATAAAATGTATGTAAAATGTATTATTATGATGATGATGATGATGATGAGCTGTAGCTGTGTTGTTCTGCTGAAGGTTAACTACCTTTGTGTATTTACCTGTGCTGACTCAGCACAGCAGCTGCTCCTGAACGCAGCACACCGATGCCAAACGAGTGTTTAGTGAAACAAAAAGCGGCGAGCGGCCCAGCTGGCAGACGCCTGGGCGTCGACACGTCTGACAGCTGAACACTAGCTGAACGCTGGATGAGGCCAGAGGCTGTCGGCTCAGGGTGTCACTGACTGATCCACAGGTAGATAAGGTGGACAGGTACACTGACAGACACACACTGAACATAATGAAGCTGCCTCTGGCTCAAAGGGAGGCTGGCCCTGAATGCCTCGCAGACAGATCCAGCTGACAGTCAGGACTGGAGTCAGGAGCAGCTGCTGAGACCTGGAGACCATTTATGTTCAGCCTAACCCACTATAACTGTATACTGGTTTTAATCAGCTGGTTCTGGAGAGGAGGGGCCTCTGTGGATAATTCATCTGTCAGTAAAAACTGAATGAATCCTAAACTAGAAACAAGCTAAGCTAATGTTAGCGGCAGCAAGTCTGACACACTGGACACTAAAGAGTTAACTCTGGAGTTAATGATGTCATCTAAGACATAATGTTACTAACGTTAAACACCTCCAAATGCTACATGCTAGTGACTTCCTGTTTGTCATCCAGAAGCTAACCGTGATGCCGTTTCATTGGCTGCTGTACGGTCCTGTCGTACGATGGCAGATTTAGACGGAGGATAATCTTTGGTTGAAGCTCACAGTACTTCCAGGTGTTCTTACAACTATTTAATATTTTATCTTCATGATATGTTTATAGTATTTATTTTTAAACTCTTATTTTTGACATGTTCTCCAAGACACAGCAGGATAATGATATTAAAATTATAAAATAGTTGAGGGTCAACATGGAACCAGGTTTTGACGCATCTTTATTATCTTTTGAAAAACATCCAGACACACGTCTGTGAGGGCATAATGATTTTAACTACATTTAAATCAACTAGTCTCAAGTCAAGACCAAACTCAGGGCCAGCTAGTCTGGATGGAAAAAACCACAGCTTCCTATTACGGTGCCCCCTAGATTATTATAAACAGCTCCTTCCATTATTTATTGAGGGGTTTTGATAAAGTATTTGAAAGTTAATTGTCATATTCAAATAAAATTCAAATTATCTCTATTTTTTCCATCTTAATATTTGTCGTATTTTTTGCAGTACTTCCTGACAGTAGTTAACAAGAAGTCTTTAATGCAATTAATTTAAATTGGTGCTAAAATCTGGACTTGTTCTTTCTGAGCTGATGAACTTCTTGCTGCTGTAGAGACGAAGCTTGACTCCATGACAGAGGATTAATCACATCAGTACCAACTGCAGAACAGGGATCCAGAAACATTAAAGTACCAACAGGTTTAATGTCTTCCTTCCTACATTTATTACTTTGTGAGGATTTATACACTGATAATAGATCTTACACTTTATGTGAACATATGATGAAGCTTATATTCAGTGGTGGAAGAAGTTTTCAGATCCTTGACTTCAGTAAAAGTACTAATACTCCACTACAAGTAAAAGTCCTGCATTGAAAGCCTTACTGAGGTAAATAATTGATCAGAGACGGTGTAGAAAACCAGACTGAAAGTCTAACTGGTGACTTTCTGTCCACTTATCTGTCCAGTTAACCCTACAGACGGACTGGACCGGGTTCCATCAGGAGGGACAGTGATCGGGACAGGGAGAGAGAGGGAAGATGGGCAGGTGAGGCGACAGGTGAGGCGACAGGTGAGGCATCAGGTAAGACTCACATGTGATCATGTTGCTGTGGTGTGAGATACAAAGAGAGGATCAGCACGGCTGACAGGCACATCCACAGACAGCATCAGGTATCATCAGGACCCCAAACTTTCCACTGCCAGAGACACAGACTGGCTAACAGACCTTCTCCACATCCTGGTCAGGGCGGGGCTCCTCTCTGCTCTGTCATGGAGGGTCTGTGTTCTCCTCTGAGCTGGTAGGTGGCAGAGGAGGTACAAGCAGTTAGCAGCTAGTAGCAGTTAGTGGCTAACTCAAAGAAGAAAATGTCTGAGGGGAGACAGCGTGAGGTCCAGGAGCTCCTGACCCTCCAATCAGAGGAGACATCAACCATCATGTCACAGGGATGCTAAATGATTGTTGTCGTGTTTGTTTACAAAGTGCTGCTGGACGCCGGTTTGAAACCTCACACTAGATTTTATGATGATGCTGTGGCACTGGGATGGCTGTTAGCTTAGCTTAGCTATCCAAGAGGCTAAGCTAAGCTAACACATACTGTAGCTCACCTTTGAACAACACAACAAGAAAACAAATCACACACAGTTAGCCTGTTCCATAAAGGAAGCTAAGAAAAGTCAGGATTTAAGTCGGAGATAAATCGGCTTCATAACGTTCAGCTAAAGCTTGTCCAATCAGACTGAGTCTAGGCTGGTTCAGGTAGTCGAGGTAAGAGTTTGAACACACTGATCTCGAGCAGCCTGAGAGGTCGAATCCACGACACGGTGATGAGCAGAGCTGATGGTTGCAAACAGAAAGATATAATATAATATAAAGATATAATATAATATAAAGATATAATATAATATAAAGATATAATATAATATAAAGATATAATATAATATAAAGATATAATATAATATAAAGATATAATATAATATAAAGATATAATATAATATAAAGATATAATATAATATAAAGATATAATATAATATAAAGATATAATATAATATAAAGATATAATATAATATATAATATAATATAATATAAAGATATAATATAATATAAAGATATAATATAATATAAAGATATAATATAATATAAAGATATAATATAATATAATATAAAGATATAATACAGCTGCACAAACAAAACCAGAGAAGAAGACTGGTGATACATTCCTGATCAACTGAACACGTATGTAGAAACTAAACTGAACTGCAATGACCTATTAGTGTGATCCTCCAGAGCCAAATGTCATCATACATCCACGACTAGCATCCATCTGGGTTTAAACACCACGAGTCGTCTCTGATGAGACGTTTATTGTTGTTGGTGATCAGATGACTCGTGTAAAAACGGATCAATGATCACATGTAAATGCAGCCTTGGACTCACCAAAAAGGTCATTACTTTTAAATTTAGTCTCTGCTTACAGATTCAATCAATATATTAATGAGGTAGCAGATACACCTGGTCAATATCATTATTTTATCTGCACTGTTAACTATTGATGGAGCTGTTATCGTTCTATTATTTCTATTGACAATTATTTTAAGTCATATAAGCTTAAACGTTTTAGCTCACAAACCATAGGCTGTAATTAAACACATACATACATTTATCACTGTATTCATTTATTATTCATTAAAGTTGACTTCCTGACTGATTGT
>CM075195.1:852500-860000 GCA_037577475.1 Chaunax sp. Z400
GCCAGACAGACAGCCAGACAGACAGCCAGACAGGTGTAGACAGACAGACAGGTGTAGACAGACAGACAGACAGACAGACAGGTGTAGACAGACAGACAGGTGTAGACAGACAGACAGACAGACAGACAGGTGTAGATAGACAGACAGACAGACAGACAGGTGTAGACAGACAGACAGGTGTAGACAGACAGGTGTAGACAGACAGACAGGTGTAGACAGACAGACAGACAGACAGGTGTAGACAAACAGACAGGTGTAGACAGACAGACAGAAAGACACAGGTGTAGACAGACAGACAGGTGTAGATACAGTCTTCCTCTCTCTGATTGGTCCTTTTAATTAAAAGCACATTTGAAGAGCTCATCACTTAAATTAACCCTCGACCCGACCAATCAGACACTATCTCGTTTAAGGCGGGCGCTGCCAGCGGCGAGGCTCACCTCTATAATCCGTCTCTCTCTGTGGGACAGGAAGCAGCCGACAGCTAATTAGTGCTGAGCGAGGCGGCGTCTCCCCGCTGAGACGACCTCCATCACTGAAAGACTTTTATTGTGAAAAGATGCAGCAGAAACAGAGGATTGTGGGTAGGATGGAGACAGGAGAACCAAACTTTGTTCAACTTAATTTAGTTGTGATGTCATGTCAAACAGGAAGACCATAATACCCATTTCCTGTCTGCTCTTCTTCATCTGTGGTGACTAAAACATCCTTATTTCATTTCAGGCTGATCCGACCGCGTCGATGACAGAAACAGGTGATCTACAGTCCAGGACGTAGACATAGCCGTGCAGATGAAGCAGAAACATAAAGTCCTCAGTTCTGATTAAAGTGGAGCAAAATAATTGAGTCTCGCTTCAAGCATGTGGTCCAGGATGTAGACTGATCCCAACAGGAGAATACATTAACTATTAGTTACATTTCTACCTGGGTATTTAGCGGTAACTAAATTAGTAGCAGACTATTTTTTGTCCTCGTCTCTCTTTCAACACAGATCATCCTTGACTGATTCTACTTGACTGTAATATTACTACTACTATTTTACTACTGTTACCATTACTACTACTATTACTACCACCACGCCCATCAACCTCAATGCAACATGTGCAAACAGTGAAGGGGACTGACTACTTCCTGCAATAAATCAGACACGTCGTCATTGTCAGTATTTTATCATATATTCTCGTTGTCACAATAATTAGCATCACGATCATCATCAGACTCATAAATAGATCCGTTGATTCCTTTAGAAGTTACAGCGACTATATACAGATTTTAACACTACAGAGAAACAGGCCCAGTGTCTGCCCAGCACGTAGACTGATCCCACTCAGTCAGTCCAGAGCAGACTCGGTTCAGAGAGAGAGAGAGAGAGAGAGAGAGAGCGCTTCAGTGTTTTCAGTGCAGCTCGACCTCCAGTTTATTTTCTACATTAGCTGCTGTTAAATCATTTAAATGAAGTTTGTTTGAAATGATCTCAGGTGGGGTACGACTAACAACTGGACTCCAAGCGAAGCTGCACTGGAAAAAGTTTCTCCCCCTTGTCTTTACATCAGAACGAAGTTTATAATTTTATGCAGTGTACAAACAAAAATAAAGCAGGAACACAGTAACAATATAAAACACACAAGCTTCATTTCCAGGATATAGTCACAGCCATTCACCAGAAACAGCCTGGGGCAGACATTCCAGGACATAGCCAGAGTCCAGAAAAGAAATAAAGGCAAAAGTTTTACAAAATCACAAAACAGATTAATACGATCTGCTGTTTGAAGCAGGAAGTAGACGTAGCCCAATACTTGCAGAACAGCAGCCAAAGGCGACAGTTTCAGTTTTTTGTTTTTTTTACGGCACCGTTTGGTGTCCTGAACCCAAATTAATAGTGCAAGACAAATTACAGTCCATGAGATCCAAGAAATAGACACAGCCCTGCAGATTAAAAAGTTAAATTAGCATAAACAATGCAAAGAGACAGAATTACGTTTCATCAAACATAGAAAGAAAAAGAAACGAGGTTTCGTTTTCATCCAGAACGGAACAAAACGTAAAAACTGTCGTTCATTATTTATTTTACCTGAAATCTTCTCTCACATCCATTATTTTATTTTGCATCTGATTTTCATGCATTTTCTTCTTATCTTTAGATTTCAAAAAAAAAAATTCTTTTGCATACAACCCCCCAAATTACACTACATGGATGAGGACTATGAATCCAGCAAATAGTCCAGGCCATGAACTATTTCACACCCCAGCACAATGAATGAAAAACAATAAATAAACGGTTGCAAAATAGCTGAAAAACATTCTACACAGTCCAGAAAGTAGCCGCAGCCCAGACTTCAAACAAACGTAACTCATTACAGCAGTATGGTTGTGCTCCAGGACATAGTTGTAGCCATTAACGTTAACGTTAATTTCAGACGTTCATTTTTCTCATTGATTTTACCTTCTCTGATTGGCTTCATGAGTGTGACATCACACCTACTAATGTAGAAAACACACAAACCTCTGGATCATTTCTGATCCTGGAACTGATGATGTGACATCACACCTTTCTCACCCAGTGATTGGTCGGCTGTGTGGAGGTGAGAGTTTGACAGCAGATTGGTCCATTAATGAACAGTGGAGACATTTGATGCCCACAGCCTGATTCCTTCATTAGAGGCTACGTTTATCACATCGACAGCTGATTGGCTGATTGATCCTGATTGGTTTGACGTATTTTACACATTTGATCTGTTGGTCGATGCTACGATGGAGTTTTAGGGACGTTCACGAAAAACATTCTCTGTTATTAAAGTCACAAATTTAAATGTTTTTATTCTCGTCACTGATCGTCATCTCATGATGATATGATAATATAGTATTTTCTTATTTATTGATCTGAGTGTAAAGTAAAATTAGATGATGTCACTGTAGGTTTTTAATTCTCCATTGTTCTGTTTATGTCAATCAAATTAGACAAAATCAAGGACATACACGAAAAATAAGCGTCAGTTTTTTCAGTTTGGAAAAACTGCCTGCGTCACCAAACACGCCCTCTGACGACAACCAATCAAAGTCGATGACACTCCCTCGTAGCCACGCCCCCTGCTGTTGACATGACAACGTTCAGGGACAGCTGAACTGGAGCTTTGAGCCACATTTCACCTTCAGTCACCGTCTCCATGGTGACAAGCATCACCTGTTGTTGAAGGTCATGGTCAATCGTTTCTTAGAGCTCAGCAAAACCCAGGAATTAGACAGATTTTACTGCCCACAGGAAGCCCAGGAAATAGACGGATCACAACAGTTAATGCACACAAGAAACAAAAACACAGCGCAGCCAGTTAAGGTGCTCCAGGACATAGCCTTAACCCTCAGACAGACAGGCATAGAAGTAATGACTTACAGTTCGGTACAATGTGTTTTCCAGGTTGTAGCCAGGACTCAGAGGAACTGAGTGGTGCAGTCTAATTACAGTACATTCAGAAGTAAAACAAACTGTTCTTGTTCACTTTTGAAATCTTCCTCCATTCATCTGGCTTCGCTGAGAAACAACAGACCTTCCAGAATTTAGTCACAGCCCATCAACCAGACTGCGGAGCTGAAATCTTAGTGGATCCAGGTTGATGAATGCAGAATGAAACATTGGTTCACGGTGATAGTCTGAGCCCGGCGCACACCATCCAGCCCAGGTCAACGAGAGAGAAGGAAGGGAATGGATGGCTGGATCCAGGTGTTAGTCTCATCCCGATCAGGCTGCACTACCACCTGGACGGCCCTCTTTACTGATACGGACTAATTCCTGGGACAAAAGCTCCAGGTCCTGTAGAGGGAGACAATTTTCAGCTGTTAGAATAAAACCATGTGACCTGAGGGTCTGGAGGAGGCGGGACCTTAATATGAAACCCTTTAAAGCTAAACCTTCCCTTTAGCTGCTAAGCTACAAGTCTTCCTGCATCTGACAGAAGCAACTTGTTGCTGCAAATTTAGCAGCTTCTTGTCTGTTGTGTGTCACACAAATTGTTAAGTTCTGAGTTTGAGCTTATGCTCCTTCATCAGATGCTAACGCTTTTAGCTCAGAGGCTACAGTGAAGATTTTTTAAACTAGTCTCCTTCTTCTTCAGGTGTTTAGGAGCTGAAACACTGTTTTATTGTGAAGCTCCAGAGATGTCTGGTTTCCTGTTCCTCGTGTTTTACTTTACCTTCTGCAGGTGCATGTTCTTGGTCAGCTGTTCCTCCAGCATGTTCTGCAGCTTCTTGTTCATCTCTCTCAGGTTCTCGTCTCCTGGTTTGACCAGATCTCTGAGGACTGAACCCAGACCTCCACGGTCTCCCTGAGAGCCTCCGTGGCCTCCGACTGCTCCACCCGACACGTCTGAGGACAGGAGGGGAGGAGTTAGTGATTATTCAACGGCTGTGAAACATCAAACATCTTCATATGCCGCTTGTATTTTACTCCCAATCAATCAATCAATCAATCAATCAATCATTTATTATTAATTTAAGGTTAATCTAATTCACAGCTGTTAACAAAGCTAACACTGTACATGCTAGCAGCTCTGTGAGGCTGTGTGAGCTAAATCAGCAGGCATTGACCATCTTAATTTAGCATGTTAGCATGCTAACATCAGCTATCTAGCAGTGAACACCGTTGAGGTGTCTCCAAATATGGAGAAAGATATCCGGTCATCAAGAAAGCCTCTTGTCAGCAGCTCAGATGAACAGAGAAGGAGGTGAAAGAGGAGCTGAGGAGGTTTTCTATATGGGTTTCTGTAGAGGAGCAGAGGCAGCTGAAGGAGCTGACTGGGCAGAGTGTGCTGTAAATATTTAACACCTGGACACCTGGAGCTGTTTACCTGCATGTGGATTTACAGCCTCACAGCTGGAAGGAAAGACCTGAACCGTGAAGACGAAACGTCTCCAACCATCAGAGGATTCTGTTCACATCTCCAGTCTGTTTAACAGGCTGATCAAGACCCTATCAGATCTGTAAATCCATAAACGTCCAAAACACACAAGTCATGTACTGGTGCAGTGTTTATGTTCCATCAATCCAATCAATCGGTACCTGAGGAACACCTGGTCAAACACTGTAGCTAACGTTAGCATGTCAGTAGCCAGCACTTTGGTCGTTGACAGAGAGTTGAACGCCAAAACTTTGAGGCGTCAACAACTTCATGACATCATCATCTAATCCATTTTTTAACTATAAATGGGTAAAAGCAGTGATTCTTGGTGATGAGGTACGCGTGTCATTATCGCAGCACTGAACAGAAGCTGCTGAGGAGCCCTGAAGCAAGGCAGCAACCCTCCAACACATCAACAGCCTGCAGCAGGGCTAGACTAGCTTTAAGTAAATCTAAAGGATGTATAGAAATGTGTGTGTGTTTTCAAACAGCTGCAATATCAAATATTCATCACACACAGAGTCCAGTGTGCAGCTCAGCTCCCAGTTTTACTGCCCATTACATTTACCATTATGGCAGAGCCACTGGGAGGGAGAGAGAATGAAACCAGTCAAACATGAAATTGAAAACATCGGGAGAGAAAAAACAGAGTGAAAAGGGAAGAAAACAGGATGACGGAGGAGAGGAAGTCTGGAGGGAACAACTGCAGCTAATAAAACACATTTTACATTAACGGTCGCTGGTTAAAAATCAGACGCTGCTCTGTTACCTCAGTCAAAGTCTAACACGACTTCTAGAAAAGCTGTGAACATACACAACACACACCTTCATACACCTGCCTGTACACGTCAAACAGGACTGAAGGACTGATGCGTAGCTTTAAATCAGAGCTTTGTTGTTTAGAGTCACATTTTCTTAAATAAGAGGTCCGAGCATTGAGCTCTGTGGAACTCCATCCATCACTGTGGTTCATTCTGATTCAACAGAAGACAGAACTAAACACCTTTTAGGACCTTTTTGGATTGGATTCTCACCAGTAGGATTGCTGAAATGACATAAGCTAGCCGGTGGTTGCTATAGCAACGTCATTTCAGGGAAACACACAACAACAACAACAGACATTTGACCATCTTTTGTTCCATTTTCTAAGGCTACTGTTACAAACTCTTGTTTACACGGTACCGAAATCTATGATTAAAAATGTTGACAACCTTTTATTCATGACGAAGACGAAACGATGAGTGTCTGTGTGTGTCTGTGTGTGTGTGTGTGTCTGTGTGTGTGTCTGTGTGTGTGTGTGTGTGTGTGTGTCTGTGTGTGTGTGTGTGTGTGTCTGTGTGTGTGTCTGTGTGTGTCTGTGTGTGTGTGTGTGTGTCTGTGTGTGTGTGTCTGTGTGTGTGTGTGTGTCTGTGTGTGTGTCTGTGTGTGTGTCTGTGTGTGTGTGTGTCTGTGTGTGTCTGTGTGTGTGTGTCTGTGTGTGTGTGTCTGTGTCTGTGTGTGTCTGTGTGTGTCTGTGTGTGTGTGTCTGTGTGTGTCTGTGTGTGTGTGTGTGTCTGTGTGTGTGTGTGTGTCTGTGTGTGTGTGTCTGTGTGTGTGTGTGTGTGTGTCTGTGTGTGTCTGTGTGTGTCTGTGTGTGTGTGTCACCTATGCGACTGTCCATCACGTAGGTCTCTATGATGGCGCTCTTCCTGCAGATGTCCTCAGCCATCGACGAACAGCTGACCTCCAGATGTTTCACCTGAAGCACAAAGTACTCTGATACTTAAGTAAAAGTACTCTGATACTTAAGTAAAAGTAAAAACATGCTCAAATAAAAAAATACCAAAAGTGAAAAATACTCAAATACGTAGAGTCTAATTTCATTGGCTTATAATTATTGATTATTTTAATGACTTTATATTCTGCTGTTTATTATAATATTATTAAACTGTATTTTGTATTTGTAAAAATAATAATGTAGTTTATAAGTAATGTTATTAAATAAATGTACTGAAGGAAAAACTAGAATATTTTCATAAATAGAAATACTATCTATTAATATCTGATAAAACTACAAAGAGACAGGAAGGATGAAACCAGCAGCAGGAAATAACTAGAACTGTTAGTTGAGCAGTGGGCGGAGCTTAACGGGTCAGTAGATTAATGATTGCAGAGAGTCGTCCTCTATGAGAAGCTAGTAAGTAAATATTCCTATCAGTACTGAGGTAAGTAGTAAACAAGTAACAACAAGTAAATAAACAAGTATGTTGTTCTGACATAAAGTGATGTTGGTGTATCCCTAGAAAACACGCTTCGTTCCTCAGGGTCATGTGTTCAGTCCTCTGCTCTTCATCTATTATTAATCTTCTATTAATATGTTTGCAGTAAAACGCAGAAATGTGGTGTAACTATGACATCATCATTCAGGCCAATTTATCTTGTTGAAAGTAGAGACAGATGACATAATTTTTTACAAAATGTCCTTATAGGCATTTATTCTACATTTATCGCCTGTTTTATTCTAATATTCCTTCTGTCAGCCTCAGACTTTAAACCCCTTTAAGAAGCAGATCTATTGGTCCACAGAGTGAAGGAGAGTTTTCTTTAATGTGAATTAAATGATCTGTTTCCA
>CM075195.1:875000-902500 GCA_037577475.1 Chaunax sp. Z400
GTCAGTGGGACTAATTCACACCGAGTCTGTTGTTGTTGACAAAAGTCTGAGTAGTAAACAACATTATGAAGACAAACATGGACACATGGAAGAAACTGAACCGCAGCAGTCTGAGGTCTGGATGCAGAGAACAACTAACTGGGGCGCTAGATCAGAACTCATTTCAAGACACTGCTATGTGAGGTGCTGGGAAAGGGTTCTAAGTAGGACCTGAGATAAAATGACCTGTTCCAGAGACCACAGGTTGGTCCTCAGAGAACTGTTCTCCAGGTCCAGACTGAGTAAAACGTTCTAGATAACTCTGTTTCTATAAGAAGGTGTTCCTCTGGTAGAATGATGGAATCAAAACGATCAAACCTCCATCATAGATCAGGTTTATTGATAAAATCTATTAGTGATTAGATGTTAATATCCCAAACAGACCTCAGAGTCCACAGAAGAAGTCCTGGATCATTCTAGAGGCCGTCACATTCTAGGGACCCTTCTAGGTGATGTTCTCCAGGTTTATTACCTGTTCTAGAGCTGCTAGGTTAGTCCTCAGAGCATCGTTCTCCTGCAGGATGCTGTCCACTTGCTCCTGACTGACTGCGCTCTGATTGGCTACCTGTAGCACCAAGGCACCACAGGTAAGACAGAACAAGACAGAAAAAACAGAGAGGAACAGAGAGAAGGCAGGAAACAGTTGAATACAGTAAATATTAGGCAAAAGAAACAGAGACAAGAAAAAGAGAGAATAAGATATAGAGGATAAGAGGTTCAGAGACAACGTGTCCCTCTGCCAATGTGATGTCACAACATTTCATGACATCACAGACAGGAGGCGCTGCATTAAAACACCTGTCGGACTTTATTCACCTCATTTTCCATCACTCATCACTTTGGTAGGGAAACAGGAAGTGAGATAACAGACCGCAGTTTCCTCCTCACCCCCCCAGCCTTATTCTTATTCTTATTCTTTATATTTTAATTAGGGCCCGAGCACTAAGCGTGCAAGGACCCTATTGTTCTGCAAGGAATTCCCCCCCCCCCCCGAAATGAATTGCCTTTTTGGAGACTTTCCCATACTCAAAAACTCATGAAAGTTGGCGGAAAAATTAGTCGGGTGTGAAATTTACGTGTAATATGGTGATTGGAAATGGACGTGGCAAAATGGCTCACTAGCGCCCCCTAACGTTCAGCCCCTGCCTCCAGTTTAACGTATATGTATGAAACTTGGTACATTTATGTAACTGACTGAGATCGACAAAAAAAGTCTCTTGGAGCAATGCCTTCAAACAAACTGGAAGTCGGCCATTTTGATTTTTTTGACCATTTCTGGCCATTTTTTGAAAATCACACTATCAATGAATCATAGTTTACAGGATCAGTTGTGGTAAAATGGCTCCACAGCGCCCCCTGGAAAACTTCAAATAAGCATCCCTGAGTCTGTGTTTAACCTACATGTATGAAAGTTGGCAGATAAGTTTAAAGTCCCACCTGGAAGACATCTACACAACAACATAAAGTAACAGTGATAGCGCCACCTGCTGGCAAATGCAAAAATGTCTCGTGTGACAAATTTTGTTTGATTTTGATTACAAAGACGAGTCAAAATTGGGTGCGAGGGCCTGTTCAACGCTGCTTGCAGCTTTAATTATTATTATCATTATTATCATTATTATTATTATTATTATTATTATCATTATTGTTATCATTATTATTATTATCATTATAATTATTATTATTATCATTATTTGTTATTATAATTATCATTATTATTATTATTATCATTATCAATCATTATCATCATTATTAACATCATTATTATTATTATTATTATTAATATTATTATTATCATTATTATTATCATTATTATTATCATTAATATTATTATTATCATCATTATTATCAATCATTATCATTATTATCATCAATCAGGCTCCTGCTGAAAATGGCAGGTAGTGACTCCCATCAAGTGTTGCCGTTTCCTAACCAGGTGTTTGTGTTACCTGGTCTTTCAGAGTGTGTACAGCCAGGTCGTGTTCCTTCTCTTTGCTCTGCAGCTGCTCCCTCAGCTCTGCTGACACCTAAACAACACAACCAGTCATTCGTTTAAGACTCATTTTAAACAAGCATCAAATCCTCAGGATCCCCTGCTGCTGCTGGATTTCATCAAAGGAAGACAAAGAAGTTATCTAAGTTGTCTTTGTTCATTACAAATCTGAGTAAAAAAGATTTGAATAAATTAATTAATAAATCATCAGGCTCCTTTTCAGACATGAGAGATGGGAGCATAAAGGTTTCTGAGTTATGTGGAATTAGTCTGTCATGACTTTCTGCAGTATGGATGTGTTTGTTTTACATAGTTTTACTGTCACCTGGTGGTTCAGCTGTGCAACAACACAGATCAGTACATGATCACATGTTTGGTTAAAGCAATGATGCTGGTAGAAAACTAAAATGATGCTGTAATATGACAATGTATGATTGTTTGTTTTTAAAGTAGTCTCCATCTTCTTCAGGTGTTTTAAACTCGTCTCCATCTTCTTCAGGTGTTTTAAACTAGTCTTCTTCTTCAGGTGTTTTAAACTCGTCTCCATCTTCTTCAGGTGTTTTAAACTCGTCTCCATCTTCTTCAGGTGTTTTAAACTAGTCTTCTTCTTCAGGTGTTTTAAACTAGTCTCCATCTTCTTCAGGTGTTTTAAACTAGTCTCCATCTTCTTCAGGTGTTTTAAACTAGTCTCCTTCTTCTTCAGGTGTTTTAAACTAGTCTCCATCTTCTTCAGGTGTTTTAAACTAGTCTCCATCTTCTTCAGGTGTTTTAAACTAGTCTCCTTTTTCTTCAGGTGTTTTAAACTAGTCTCCTTCTTCTTCAGGTGTTTTAAACTAGTCTCCATCTTCTTCAGGTGTTTTAAACTAGTCTCCTTCTTCTTCAGGTGTTTTAAACTAGTCTCCATCTTCTTCAGGTGTTTTAAACTAGTCTCCATCTTCTTCAGGTGTTTTAAACTAGTCTCCTTCTTCTTCAGGTGTTTTAAACTAGTCTCCATCTTCTTCAGGTGTTTTAAACTAGTCTCCATCTTCTTCAGGTGTTTTAAACTAGTCTCCATCTTCTTCAGGTGTTTTTAACTAGTCTCCTTCTTCTTCTTCTTCAGGTGTTTTAAACTAGTCTCCTTCTTCTTCTTCTTCTTCTTCGGGTGTTTTAAACTAGTCTCCATCTTCTTCAGGTGTTTTTAAACTAAAAAACTCCATACAGAAATTCATGAAAAATGTTTTTACTTCAGTAAGATATAGATTGCAGGATGTAACAGAGTTACAGAGTACTTGTACACAGTGGTATTACTGAGGTCTGACCTGATTGGCTGCTGTGACATCTGACTGTAGTTTCTGGATGCGGATGTTCATGGCCTTCAGCTCGTCCTCTTTCCTTTGGTTGATCTCATCGATCTTTGTCCTTCAACCAATGAGAACACAGTATGTCAACATTTACAACTAGATTGGTAATAATACTGTTAGTAATGAAAGCCATAAAGTAGTAGTAGTAGTAACAGTAGTATTAGTAGAAGTATTAGCAGTAGTATTAGCGGTATTAGCAGTAGTATTAGCGGTATTAGTATGAGTAGTATTACTAGTAGTAGCAGTATTAGTAGTAGTATTACTAGTAGTAATATTAGTAGTATTACTAGTATTAGTATTACTAGTATTAGTATTACTAGTGGTAGTAGTAGTAGTATATGCAGTAGTATTAGTAGTATAAGTAGTAGTATTTGCAGTAGAATTTGCAGTAGTATTTTCAGTAGTATTAGTAGTAGTATTTTCAGTAGTATTAGTATTTGCTGTAGTATTTGCTGTAGTATTTGCAGTAGTAATAGTAGTATTTATAGTAGTATTCGTAGTAGTATTAGCAGTAGTATTTGCAGTAGTATTCGTAGTATTTGCAGTAGTATTCGTAGTAGTATTTGTACTATTTGCATTAGTATTCGTAGTTTTTGCAGTAGTATTAGCAGTATTAGCAGTAGCATTTGCAGTAGTATTCGTAGTATTTGCAGTAGTTTTAGTAGTATTAGCAGTAGTATTTGCAGTAGTTTTTGAAGTAGTTTTTGAAGTAGTATTCGTAGTATTTGCATTAGTATTAGCAGTATTAGCAGTAGCATTTGCAGTAGTATTTGTAGTATTTGCAGTAGTATTAGCAGTATTAGCAGTAGCATTTGCAGTAGTATTCGTAGTATTTGCAGTAGTTTTAGTAGTATTAGCAGTAGTATTTGCAGTAGTATTTGCAGTAGGTTTTGAAGTAGTATTCGTAGTATTTGCAGTAGTATTTGCAGTAGTTTTTGAAGTAGTATTCGTAGTATTTGCAGTAGTATTTGCAGTAGTACTGACCTGCTGTCGTTGTACAGAACCTCTTTTTCTCCCTGCAGACGCTGAAAACTGAGAACAACAGAAACCAATCAGCCAATCAAACGTCTCGGCTGCAGCTCTTCTTCATGTTCCTGTAACATTTTCACCACCTAGTGGACGAGAACTGGAACTAATACTAATACTGGGATTCAAGCCTTCAGAGAGATGATCATGTGGTCAGTGTTGGAATGTCTCACCTGTCCTGCTTCTTCTTTAACTTGTCAGACAGCTGGAGGACAGACAGACAGACAGACAGACAGACAGACAGACAGACAGACAGACAGACAGACAGACAGAACATTCTTTAGAGGGATGATGATGACAAATGATAAAATGGCTCATCAGTGATTAATCAGCTGTTTACCTTTGTCATCTCTTCCTGTAGTTTGGTGGTTTCAGCCTGTCTGGACGCCTGGAGGACGACAGGAGACACTTTCAGAGAGAAGAACTGATATTTAGTTTATGTCTCCAGGAACATCTGAAGCATCTCAGAACATGAAGATCAAACTCAAGATTCTAAAAGCTCAGATTTGACAAGTTGAACTCTAAATGTCCTGAAACATGAGGTTCAGTGCAGCTGCGACAACTTCCTGTTTCCACATGAAGACACATTTCTTCATGTCTGCTGCAGTGATGAGGTCTGAGAAGACCTGCAGCAGATCTGATGATCAATAACTGATGATCAATAACTGATGATCAATAAACACATCAGGCCTGTCCACAGACTTTAGTCCACACAGAGAGAGAGTTCACCTGTAAAAGTTCAATGTTTCTACAAACATTCACACATTTATGGATTTTTCACTTTGATAGTTTTAATTTAACATGTTATATTTGTGTGTTGTTGTTTCAGGTGTGAGTCAGGTGTGAGTCAGTGTGTGAGTCAGGTGTGAGTCAGGTGTGTCTCAGGTGTGAGTCAGGTGTGTCTCAGGTGTGAGTCAGTGTGTGAGTCAGTGTGTGAGTCAAGTGTGAGTCAGGTGTGAGTCAAGTGTGAGTCAAGTGTGAGTCAGGTGTGAGTCAAGTGTGAGTCAAGTGTGAGTCAGGTGTGAGTCAAGTGTGAGTCAGGTGTGAGTCAGTGTGTGAGTCAGGTGTGAGTCAGGTGTGAGTCAGGTGTGTCTCAGGTGTGAGTCAGGTGTGTCTCAGGTGTGAGTCAGGTGTGTCTCAGGTGTGAGTCAGTGTGTGAGTCAGTGTATGAGTCAGGTGTGTCTCAGGTGTGAGTCAGGTGTGTCTCAGGTGTGAGTCAAGTGTCAGTCAGGTGTGAGTCAGGTGTGTCTCAGGTGTGTCTCAGGTGTGAGTCAGGTGTGTCTCAGGTGTGAGTCATGTGTGTCTCAGGTGTGAGTCAGGTGTGTCTCAGGTGTGTCTCAGGTGTGAGTCAGGTGTGTCTCAGGTGTGAGTCATGTGTGTCTCAGGTGTGTCTCAGGTGTGAGTCAGGTGTGTCTCAGGTGTGAGTCAAGTGTCAGTCAGGTGTGAGTCAGGTGTGTCTCAGGTGTGAGTCAGGTGTGTCTCAGGTGTGTCTCAGGTGTGTCTCAGGTGTGTCTCAGGTGTGAGTCAGTGTGTGAGTCAGTGTGTGAGTCAGTGTGTGAGTCAGGTGTGTCTCAGGTGTGTCTCAGGTGTGAGTCGGGTGTGTCTCAGGTGTGAGTCAGGTGTGTCTCAGGTGTGAGTCATGTGTGTCTCAGGTGTGAGTCATGTGTGTCTCAGGTGTGTCTCAGGTGTGTCTCAGGTGTGTCTCAGGTGTGAGTCAGGTGTGTCTCAGGTGTGTCTCAGGTGTGAGTCAGGTGTGCCTCAGGTGTGCCTCAGGTGTGAGTCAGTGTGTGAGTCAGTGTGTGAGTCAGGTGTGTCTCAGGTGTGTCTCAGGTGTGTCTCAGGTGTGTCTCAGGTGTGTCTCAGGTGTGTCTCAGGTGTGAGTCGGGTGTGTCTCAGGTGTGAGTCAGGTGTGTCTCAGGTGTGAGTCATGTGTGTCTCAGGTGTGAGTCATGTGTGTCTCAGGTGTGAGTCATGTGTGAGTCAGGTGTGTCTCAGGTGTGTCTCAGGTGTGAGTCAGGTATGAGTCAGGTGTGTCTCAGGTGTGTCTCAGGTGTGAGTCAGGTGTGCCTCAGGTGTGCCTCAGGTGTGCCTCAGGTGTGCCTCAGGTGTGCCTCAGGTGTGTCTCAGGTGTGAGTCAGTACCTCCAGGTTGTGGATCTGCTCCCTCAGCAGCCTCTTCTCCTCCTGCTCGGTGTTCAGTTCCATCTCCAGCTCTGGTCCAAAGCAGTGAGTTATTGGACAGAGAGCAGCCGACCAGCCTAGCGCTGCCTGCTTAGCTACAATCTTCTCTACGCTCTTCTCTGACAGGCCTAAAGGGGGCGCCGCACACAGCAGGGGAGGTCTGTTAGGCCAGACACACACTACAGCGGCCTGAAGTCTAGCAGTCTGTGGAGACGCGTTCACTGACAGCGTGTTTATCTGAGTGATTCACATAGAGTATGTTTTATTTTGAAAAGCAGCTGGTCAAGACTCTTAAATCAGGAAGGCCAAAGAACTGATTTACTTCTATACTGTATGTACAAATACTGCAGTAGTATTACAGTACATTTACAACCAGGCGGGTCATTAATGCTCAGTGTGTGTCTGCTCTCAGCCTGCTCGCTGCTCTACGCTTCAACGAAGCTGAAACGTCACCGTTTCTTCTACAGCTAGAAACAGAACATGGAGCTGAAACTGGGACACAATGAAGGCTTCCTGTCTGAGAGAGGAAGGACCAAACTGGTTCCGGTACCAGAGGGAACAAATCACCAACCAACTTTTATCAATTCCACGTAAACGACAGGATTTATGTCAAGTTAATCATTTAATTAAAACTGAATTGAAAGAGTCTGAATTATCTTACTGTAAAACATTATCCTGAGCTAACAGCCAATGGAAACGTGTTGGACGAAGAAATGTCACCTGAGTCTTCATCAACATGATGGTGAGGAGTTAATGTAACACAATAATAACATCAATATGACGACTGATTTTAAGTCTCAGAAACCAGTTTGGTCCTTTAAGGCTTTGGATAAGTAAATAAACAACCTGATCATCATGTTCCTTCACTGCTACACAACCAACAGCCAACAGCCTCAGACACTTTGTATTAAAGCCAAATGCTGTGTAACAAACTCACCATGTAGCCGTTTCCCTGTGTGTTCAGCCTCCGTCTGCTAACAGGAAGACATTAAATACATAGAAACCATTATTTATATGTAGCTTCTGCTGATTGGCTGCTAATCTCAGAGTTTATTGTTCAATATGGTGATTGGTTGTGATCAAGGTTCACATCTGAACTGGTTTATGCATTTACTCTGTGTAGAAACACATAAGTTATCTGGAGATGACATCACATAATTCATTACATGATGATGTCATGAAGTTGTCGACGCCTCACTTAAAGTTTTCATGGAAGGTTCGAGGCTCCATGGACGACACAGCGCTGGCTGCAGATCTGCTAATGTCAGCTGCAGCTGCTGCAGACGTGCTAACGTTTGCTACAGTGCTGGCAGCAGACATGCTAACGTTTGCTACAGTGTTTGTATTTTCTGAACAACAATCAATAATAACGGCTGCCTTTTAGAAACAACAGAAACAATCACCTGTTGCAGTTTTTCATTGGCTGCCTCTGCTGCTGGCTCCTCCCCTCTCCTGGTGACATCAGAGGCACCATAGGCGCTGGCTGACCTGTCAGTCTCCGTGGTAACGCTCTGGAGCTCTCTGTCGCAGCGCTCCTGGAGGGCTGCATGAGACCAGAATCATGGACATGACTAAACCCCATGGATCCTCCATCCATCCTGTGGTCTATCTATGAGTGTGAGGGAAGTGGTGCAGATCCAGATACAAACCTGGATCCACCAGATTTAAATGTGTTTTCATAGGTGGTGGTCTGACCTGACCTTGATTTTGGGCGGGGTTGTTTGAATTAAAGGGGAGGGACGACTTCCTGTTTGTACTATAAGTAATCAGACTACTGGAGGAAATATTTCAAGGAAAAAACCCAAATTTATAATAAAATAATTTTAATATTGTCTGACATTATATAAATTAATTAATTTTGTATTATACCTGCAGTGGATGACATCATCACAACAAATCTCACTATCAGACTGATCAATAAAGAAATTATCAGCATCCAGACTTTGATCATTGGTCTCTTAAATCGATCATCTGTACGGCTTCACCTGATCAGGTGACTCGCTCTGCACTCGATCAGACGTTCACCTGCTGCTAACACACCTTTCATTTTCTTCTGGAGGGCGGAGTTTTCAGCCTGGAGGCGGAGCAGCTCTCCATCAACATGAGTGGAGGAGGGGTTGGCGGCAGCTCCTTCCTTCAGGCCCTGGTTCTCCTGTTCCAGCTGCTCGATCTGCATGCAAAGCTGGAAACAACAACAGCGTCAGTAAGCATGGGAGGTCGTACTGTCCCTGAATGCATCCTTCATTGTGTCATTAGCTGTCAGCGTTACTTTGGAGAGTTCGGCCATCAGCGTGCTGTTCTGCAGCCTGAAGTCCTCCTCCTGACTGTGCAGCTTCCCCTGAAGCATCTGATTCTCACTCAGCAGCGCCTCCACCTCCTACGACGTTAGCACACGTTTACAGGTCATACGCTACATAAAATAAATAATAATAAATAAACAGATGAATAAAAATAACTGTGACAATAAACATAATGTTAGGAGAGAAAGAAAAAAAACAATCAGACGTGTTTATCATTTAAATGAAAAAGAACAGCAGGAGATTAGAATAAAGGGGCTGAGTGTGCCAGACAGGAAGTGACCAGTAGGTGGAGCTCTAGGTCAGAGTGGTAACCATGGAAACCAAACTCACCTGAGCTTTCTTGCTCTTATTTAAAGCCTGAGGAGAGAAATGATGAAATGAACAATAACCTGATCAATAAGAGCTACAATAAATCTGATAATCAGAGAAAAACATGACATAAAAACGTGATTTCAAAGAACCGTTTACCTTCTGTGCTTTGACCAAATCTCTCTCTAAAACCAGGTTCTTCTGACGGACGGCGTTCAGTTCTGAACCAGTCGAACAGAAAGATCTTTATTTACACACAAACATTAAAAAAGGGCAGTTTTTCTGTCCTCTGTCTCCATGTTCTGCTCATGGAGGGTTGTTGGTTCTAGACCTGCTCTTTTTGTAAAGTGTTGATATAACTTCTGTTGTGATTTGGCTCTTTACAAATAAATTGAACTGAAATCACATGATGAAGATGTGAAGCTCTAATAAACACGACTTTAAATGTTACACCTGGAAAAACTGACACAAAGCAACAAACAGGAAGTTAAATGACATAAAAGCAGCACTGATGATGTCATCAAGATAGACTGATGTCACTGTTTCCTCTCTGGTCCTACAGCTGATAACAATCTGTGTTCAGTGTTTTACCTGCAGTGTTTTTTCTCAGGTCATCAGACAACTGGTAGTTCTGAGTCCGCAGCTCCAACAGCTGAGCCTGCAAACACACACAGACACACACACAGACACACAGACACACAGACACACAGACACAGACACACAGACACAGACACACAGACACACAGACACACAGACACAGACACACACACACAGACACACACACAGACACACACACACACACAGACACACACACACACACAGACACACACACACAGACACACACACACACAGACACACACACACACAGACACACACACACACACACAGACACACACACAGACACACACACACACACACACACACACACACAGACACACACACACACACACACACACACACACACACACACACACAGACACACACACACACACACAGACACACACAGACACACACACACACACAGACACACACACACACACAGACACACACACAGACAGACACACAGACACACACACACACACACACAGACACACACACAGACACACACAGACACACACACAGACACACACACAGAGACACACACACACACAGACACACACACACAGACACACACACAGACACACACACAGACACACACACACAGAGACACACACACAGACACAGACACACACACAGACACACACACACACAGACACACACACAGACAGACACACACACAGACACACACACACAGAGACACACACACAGACACAGACACACACACAGACACACACACAGACACACACACACAGAGACACACACACAGACACAGACACACACACAGACACACACACAGACACAGACACACACACACAGAGACACACACACAGACACAGACACACACACAGACACAGACACACACACAGACACACACACACACAGACACACACACAGACACACACACACACACAGACACACACACAGACACACACACACAGACACACACACACACAATCATCATCACTTTATATTGTTGTTGTATTTTGTGTTTTAATCATCCTGAAACCATAGTTTCATAAAGAAACCAGATAAATAAATACAAACCAGCTTCAGACAGCTGTTTAATGACAGCTGTGGTTTAATGAAACAAGGATGAGGTGTTTTTATCAAAGCAAACACACCTTAAGGAAGGATGAGCTAAACTCATGTAAACTAAAGGGACTTTAGCTTCGGGCTGTTAGCACCCAGCTCATGTTAGCTAGGTGTGGCTAATTAACGCCCTCCTGGACGTGAACACCATCAGTCTGCAGTTAGCATGCTAACAGGTGTCAGTCTCACGTCTGTGGTTCATGTTTTCAAACCAGCTGTCAGAATGTTGTCATCTATGATAGTAACACTGTAGCTTAGCATCAGCTAACACTGACATATGAAGAGGAGCACCGCTGTGTGTTAGCCTGATTCAGACCCCGTGACTCTCATCGGACCGAGTGTCCCGTGGATGCTAACATTTTAGCTACATGACAGATATAAATAAGTGTTAGCATCAGGGACCATTTTCTTCGGGCTCCTTCCAGAGAAGGAGGCCATGCTAGGTTAGCCTTACTGACCACACTGTTAATTAAAGATACGTCTACCAGTTTGTTAGCATTGAATCATCCAAGTCTGACCTCCCTGACAAAATCCTGCAACAGCACAAGACCCCGAGCTAACACCGTGACTAGCTAACAGTTAGCATTAGCGCGCGTCTATGCAAGTGATGCCGCACCTGTCCACGGAACCGACAGGTGTCGTTGACAGAGATGACCTTAACCGTGTCAGAGCCCACCGAGCTGGAAGAACAGCTGGCGACTCTTTCTTACCTGCATCCGATGGAACTCCTCCTCCGACAGAGCCTGCGACATGGCCATGTTTACCTGGGCTGCTAGCTAGCAGGCTAAGCTAGCGGAGGAGACGGAGAGGAGGAGGAGAAAAGACAGAGCTCTCACTCTGACTCTGTTTCCGAGAACCAAGCATGAACTCGTGTCGTTAGCCACAGCCGCTCCAATCAATGTAATCAAGTACATTTACTCAAGTACAGCTTTGAGGTACGTGTACTTTACTTTTATGCTGCTGCTCCACTACATTTTGTGGGCAAACAGAGAAGCTTTTCATAATGACGTCAACTTTAACGTCAAGACAAAATAAAAAAGGTCTTTTTAACCCCTTTAGATCACATCATCAAACTGTGGCCCTGTTCACCAATATATGCCCAAAAATTATTTTATGTCAAAATTGATCTTTTTTTTTCTTTCCAGTGGGTGGAGGTATGGTGCTGTGGGTGGAGGTGCGGTGCTGTGGGTGGAGGTACGGTCCTGTGGGTGAAGGTACGGTCCTGTGGGTGGAGGTACGGTCCTCTGGGTGGAGGTACGGTCCTGTGGGTGGAGGTACGGTCCTGTGGGTGGAGGTACGGTCCTGTGGGTGGAGGTACGGTCCTCTGGGTGGAGGTACGGTCCTGTGGGTGGAGGTACGGTCCTGTGGGTGGAGGTACGGTCCTGTGGATGGTGGTACGGTCCTGTGGGTGGAGGTACGGTCCTGTGGGTGGAGGTACGGTCCTCTGGGTGGAGGTACGGTCCTGTGGCTGGTGGTACGGTCCTGTGGGTGGAGGCTGCAGACGCAGATTCCACTTGGTTGCAGGTTTGACTCTGACAGGTTAAAATCCAGTGATGTCATCACCGTCTGTCTTTTCTTCTTCTCCTCCTTGTTGCACAGAGACAGTAATCAGCTGTTAAATGATTACCCAGCAGGAGTTAAACTGAGCCGATGGAGGCTGGTCAGACTCAGAGCTCAGCTCAGGTTGTTTGTTGGATGTGTTTTTTGGTGGGATGTGGATCTGTTGTCCTCTCTGAGGTCTTTGGATCCCAAAACTCTGGACCAGGAGTACAACGTGAAAATCTGCTTTAATTCTGTGAACCGGATGTGTAAATCACATAAAAACACCTTTTGTTATTCCTCTGTGTGGTTTAATGACACACTAACAGTCCAACACACAAATTAAAAATACATCAAAATGTGACGAGAGATCAGGAAAATGTTCTAAGAGTGGTGACATCATCGCTAGAGTGGTGACATCATCGCTAGAGTGGTGACATCATCGTTAGAGTGGTGACATCATCGCTAGAGTGGTGACATCATCGTTAGAGTGGTGACATCATCGCTAGAGTGGTGACATCATCGTTAGAGTGGTGACATCATCGCTAGAGTGGTGACATCATCGCTAGAGTGGTGACATCATCGTTAGAGTGGTGACATCATCGCTAGAGTGGTGACATCATCGCTAGAGTGGTGACATCATCGTTAGAGTGGTGACATCATCGCTAGAGTGGTGACATCATCGTTAGAGTGGTGACATCATCGTTAGAGTGGAGGTCAGCTGTAAAATGGTCTAAAATCTTCTCTTTAAATTGTTCTCACTCCCTCAGTTTTTACTCCACATCCATAATGTTGACATGAAAACGTAGTAAAATTTGTGCTGCTTCTAGTGATGCTAATTTGGAAGCTAACAGACAAACAGTTCTGGCTCAGGGAGGCCCCGAGCAACAGGAAGTCCAACCAACTGCCTCATCAGCTCCCATTTGAACTTGGAGCTGAAAACAGTGGAGGAAAGCAGACAGTAGCAGTTTTCTCTCTGCTGTCATGTTGACATTTTGAACTTGATCCATACAAATGATAGATCTACATGTTCAGCAGCTTCTTAGGATGCTGACGGTGTCTCATTTTAACAAGACCACCTACAGGGTTTGGATCAGGCTCTGGTTCCAGTGCTGCTTTAGGGGCTTTCTCTCTGTCTACCTCAATGAGTCGGCATTTTCAGGACCAGATACAGTTACACACAGCTGATGCTGATTGGCTGATTAAACCTCCAATCAGCTTACTGCTCTGCTCTGATTGTTCTTTTATGCAGCTGAGCCCTACTGGACCTACTAATACTAAATATAAATACTAAATATTAATACTTCTATTAGTGTGTTTCAGTTAAATTCACATGAGGTGATTAAAACTTAATTAATTTTTTGGTCCAGACTCATGTTGACCAGAATATGTAAGACCAGAATATTGATGTATGTTTGATAAGTCTGATTAAAACAGGATGAAAAAGCCTTTAACATCTGACGACCTGACACCAGTGTCGGTTTATCCTCTGAAGAGTATGATCTCCTGCTTCCTGGAACAAACCTGCTGTTTTACTGTAGTTTGACGATAATCTGATGGTCCAGCTGGTCCATTTAAGTTTACCCAGTAAAATCCGCCATGATACTGAACTATACTGTAAATAACGATGGACTGAATCTGAACCAACCGACTAAACCAGAAACACGACTCAGCTGACTGGCTCCGCCCACTTGTCAAACCTCCTTTTTTTTTTACCTCACCTGGTTTTCAATGGTCTGGGGGGGAAAACACATCGTCTTTATTCAACTTAAAGGTGTTTTACTCAAAGTTTACACCTGTGTGATGTTCATGTTAATACAAACACCAGCTGATACGTCATCATTTTTATTGATTCATTTATTGATTACAAACATCATCATCACACAGAGACAGGAGAGGCAGTCTGTCCTCAGCTCCAGTCTAGTTCAACATAACACACAATAGCTAACAACAAGACAGAGATGATGGTCCTTCAGCTCCTCCACACATCATGAACACAGGCGGAGGCGTCAACCCGCCGCCAGGCTACACTCCTTTACAATGAGTTTCCTTGTTTCCCGACAAACTTAAACACAGCATCAGTCCAGTCAAACTGATAATCATGTGAGCAAAGGGGGGTCAGGTAGAGGGTTGTTAGCTAGCAGAGGGTCGACGGTGAAGCAGGAAGGTGCTGCCGTCATCGGTGTCGTCCTGTGAGCTGAAATGGCGAGAAACACGTGGACGCTAAGCTTTGACCAATCAAAGAGAGAATTTAGCATCTTTTTTTTTCCTGGACCGATTCCTCACAGTCTACGTTTCAGACGTTTCAGGGTTTGGGTGAATCGACTTGTGACTTTATGAACCTAAGAAAAAGGCTCCCATCATACGATGTGAATCCAGTTTAAGGCGTTTAGTCTCCAAACAACTGCACATAAAACTGAACACATCAGATCACCCGGCTGGCATCCTGTAGGAAATCATTAATTCCTTCATTATTGATTAGCGTAATTAATACATAGCATCTAAATGAAGTTGGTTTTCAGGAATCATAGAACCAGACTCCACAGACACGCTACATTGGTACAACTGTCTATCAGTCAGTTCACGTTAAAGCAATCGGTGCTAAATTATCTGAGTGAGAGAGCAACTTAGACTATATATCGTTTAAAATTAAATTTTTAGTAAACATCAATTTATCCAACTAGCTAGCTAATTACATGATGATGTCATGAGGTTGTTGATGCCTCAGTCTTTTTCCATGGAGGGTTCAACTCTCCATGAACTGCAGATGGATGAAAGTAGCTAACATTAGCTACGGTAGCTGAAATTAGCTAACTTTAGCTATGACACTTGAATTTGGCTAATTTGAGCTGTATTGCCTGAAATTTGCCAATGTTAGCTATAATGGCTGAAAGTACCTAACCTTAGCTATGGTAGCTGAAATTAACTAAATTTAGCCATGATAGTTGAAATTAGCTAACATTAGTTATGATAGTTGAAATTAGCTAACATTAGTTATGATAGTTGAAATTAGCTAACATTAGTTATGATAGTTGAAATTAGCTAACATTAGTTATGATAGTTGAATTAAACGTTAGATGATGTCAGTGGCGACTCGTTATCGTCTCGTCTCCCTGACAAACATTAAAAGCTTGATGTGGTTTTCTTCTCGCTCTCCTACTTCATCAACATTTGCAACACTTTACGAGCTGCGCTTTGTTTGTACTTTATTCCTGCTTTGGTTCCTTCGTCCATTCGGTTTCTTATCTCTGTCAGTGTCTGGCTTTTGTCCGTGTCTCCTCTCTCCTGCATCTTCTCAATCAGGAAGTCCAGGTGCATCAAGGTGGACATTGCGTTGGCATTCAGGGCGATCTGCTCCAGTGTGATGATGTGTTGGAAGGACTTATCCAGCCACTTATCTTTGTCTCTCTGGAGCGCTTCCATTTTCTCCTTCAGATTTTGCAGAATCCTCGACTTGTTCTGACTCCCAGCCTTGTACTCCTCATACTTCCTCTTCATTTCGTCTTTGGTTACATACACTCTCCTTGTCTTGTTCTCATACTTTTTCTTTTCTAGGACGTGGTCGGACACGGGACACTCCCCGGTACATACAGTGCAGTGGCCAGCTTTCATGGACTTGCAGCATTTTACACCCAGGGAGCCACAAGGATTGTGACAGTTCTCCTCACAGACTTTACAGCTGGTCACCTTGTCATTGGCAGATACCCTGTCTTTGTAGGGAACATCCTTTGCTTCGGTAAAATTCTGGTTCTGCCTCATCTTTTCTTCATATTTCACCAGAAGCTCCTCCTCCTGCTTGATCTCTCTCTGCTGAAGTTCAATAAACTGGACTCTCTCTTGCAGGTTGTCGATGCAGGCCGTCAGTCTGACGCGCTCGTGGAGGACGTCCACGGTCACCTTCATCTTCTTAGGAGCAGTGTTTTGCAAGAACTTTGTGAATTGCTTTATTCCTCTTGTTGTGACATCAAACACACGCTTCAGGTCTTCTGGATCCTCAGTCCTGTCTTCGTGCTGGCAGTTATCAAACAGGAAGTAAACCGGCTGATTGTTTTCATTTCTGGCACACTTAATCTTTGCGGCCTCGAGGGCTTTGAGAGCATTTTTAGGTGTTCTTCCAGGTGAGTGAGTCATGAGGGCGACGATGTTGTTCTCCATGTTTTTACCGAATAGAGACAAGGCCGAATCGAACACGTACCTCAGTCGGTCGTTCACTCGATTCTCAGTGGCTTTCAGCACCAGACCCACTGCATCGATCTCAGTAATTCCTTCACCTGAGTTGAAGTATTCATATAATTTGTCACTGACGATGTCGTCGTGTTCAATCCCTCTGGTGTCTCCGTATCCAGGAGTATCGATGATGGACAGAGAGAAGGGCAGCGGTTCACCTTCAAAACCAAAGATCTGGTACACGATCACGTCTGATGTCTGACTCTCACACTGATTTTGCTCTTCATCCTCCTCCTTCAATTTCTGATCTTGACTTTTCTTCTCGTCCTTCACGATCTGAAACCAGATGTCGTCGTCCCATTCCACTCCCATGGCGTAGTTGACCAGGGCGTTGATCAGAGTAGATTTTCCTGTTCCCGTTTCTCCCACGACCAGGATGCTTTTGGTCACAGTGCTGGCCTTTTTTTCACCGACGGTCATTGTTCTTAGCGAGCCGATGTTCTCTTCCTTTGGTCGGAGCTGGAAGATGGTGGGAGATCCGATTTGGATGGGTTTACTCTCAGAGATGATGGGGCCATATTTGGATGGGGTGGAAGAGTTTCTGTAGAAAAGTGAAGACGTCAGTTCAAACACTGCTGAACATAGAATGAAATAAAATCACATAGTTAACCAAGAAATCTCCATTATTGATTCCTTTGATGTCTTTAAGACAAATAAGCCAAGGTTCCAGTGACGCTTCATTACATGTTCTAAAGGAAAGATAGATTTGTATGTCATCAGCAAAACAATGAAAAGGAATATTGTTTTACTTAAAAATCTACCCCAAGGAAAGAGTACTGGGCCCAAAATGGAGCCTTGTGGGACCCCACAAATGAGTGGGGCTGCAGTTGAAGAGTACTGACCAACAGAGATCCCTACAAAGGATCATATGATCCACAGTGTCAGCTGTGACGTCGAAAGGTACCAGACTCCTGGAGTCAGCAGTTAAAAGAAGGTCATTAAATACCATTATTGTGACTGAATAAAAACTACTCTCTCCAAAACTTAAGATGCAAAAGGAAGTTTAGAAACTGGCCTGAAGTTGGAGAGAACAGAAGGGTCCAGATGTTTCTATTTGATGATTGGTTTGCACTACAGGATGTTTAAAGGAGCTGGAACACAACCTGAGATGAATTATTAACACTAGAATGTTGGAGCCGACAGTTTTAAACCAGTAGATGAGCGACAATAGAATCTAGATGACAGATGATGAACCGCCCCTGATAACAATGACAATGATAGCAGCTCAAACTGATGGAGGAAACTGGCCACAAAGACTGTTTTCACCTCTGCCCTCGGGGAGGCGCTACAGGTCATTAAAAACTGGGACCACCAGAATCTTTCTTTGCCAGAGTCATTCAGAGAATGGAGCAACCCTAGTGTAACGTTTATTCTTCGTTCTATTCTATTCTATTCTATTCTATTCTAATCTGTTCTATTCTAATCTACTCTACCCTAATCTAATCTATTATAATCTAATCTATTCTATTCTATGACGATGGTCAGAACCAAAGAGCAGAAATGTCATGAATAAAAAGTTGAGAGTTTCCACTGAGGGATATTAATCACTAAAAACAATCTGAGGCTTATGGCTGTTAGTGGAGAAAACATTGGATAAGAACTGGGATTCAGTTGTTTACCAGGAGAGAACATGTACTCACATTGCCATGGTAACGGCTTCACAGGATGGAGGATGGAGCAGGTTCTCAGTTCTCTGAAGAAAGAAACGCAAGTCAGCTGTTATTAGTAGTTATTAGTAGTCATTACTAGTTATTACCAGGTATCAGCAGTTATCAGTGGATAATGGTAATTATTAGTAGATATTAGTAGTTGTTAGTAGATATTAGCAGTTATCAGTAGATATTAGTTATTAGTACTTATTACTAGTTGTTACTAGTTGTTACTAGTTATTACTAGGTATCAGCCGTTATCAGTAGATATCAGTAGTTATTAGTAGATATCAGTAGATATTATATAAGCTATTGTAGTTTAATGTCTGATCTCAGGTATCTGCTAGTTGTAGCTAAAGTCAGTCATCACAGCTAATGTTGGCTAATGTCAGCTATGGCACCTAATGTTAGCTAATGTCTGTTATCATCATTAATGTTAGCTAATGTCTGCTATCATAGTTAATGTTAGCTAATGTCTGCTGTCATAGTTAATGTTTGATAATGTCTGCTATCATCATTAATGTTAGCTAATGTCTGTTATCATCATTAATGTTAGCTAATGTCTGCTATCATCATTAATGTTAGCTAATGTCTGCTATCATCATTAATGTTAGCTAATGTCTGCTATCATAGTTAATGTTAGCTAATGTCTGCTGTCATAGTTAATGTTTGATAATGTCTGCTGTCATAGTTAATGTTAGCTAATGTCTGCTATCATCATTAATGTTAGCTAATGTCTGCTATCATAGTTAATGTAAGTTAATGTCTGCTATCATCATTAATGTTAGCTAATGTCTGCTATCATCATTAATGTTAGCTAATGTCTGTTATCATCATTAATGTTAGCTAATGTCTGCTATCATCATTAATGTTAGCTAATGTCTGCTATCATCATTAATGTTAGCTAATGTCTGCTATCATAGTTAATGTTAGCTAATGTCTGCTATCATCATTAATGTTAGCTAATGTCTGCTATCATCATTAATGTTAGCTAATGTCTGCTATCATAGTTAATGTTAGCTAATGTCTGCTATCATCATTAATGTTAGCTAATGTCTGCTATCATAGTTAATGTTAGCTAATGTCTGTTATCATCATTAATGTTAGCTAATGTCTGTTATCATCATTAATGTTAGCTAATGTCTGCTATCATAGTTAATGTTAGCTAATGTCTGCTATCATAGTTAATGTTAGCTAATGTCTGCTATCATAGTTAATGTTAGCTAATGTCTGCTATCATAGTTAATGTTAACTAATGTCTGCTATCATAGTTAATGTTAACTAATGTCTGCTATCATAGTTAATGTTAACTAATGTCTGCTGTCATAGTTAATGTTTGATAATGTCAGCTATCTAAGCTAATGTAAGCTATCATCCGCTATCAACATGTTTAAATGCTCAGAGCAATAAAATACAACCACTTTGTAACACAGGAGGATGTATGTGGTACGCTGGCTAACCCGGTAGGATGTGAGTTGATGTGTCCCTTCCTGGTGACGGGAGCCAAAGATTTCTCAGCTGGGTGAGACAATTGGAGGTTGGGGCGCTGGTGAGGATTCTCTCTACTTGCTGGAACAGGTTTCTGCTATGAGACGGTCAAAAAAGGAAGTTCAGCAACACCTCCTGACTCTAATAATCGTCATTGTCAGAAACAAACTCAGCAGACATCCACCAATCCAGGATCACACCTGTGCTTTTAGAAGTTCTGGTCCCTCCAGAGTCAGACAGTGAAATGTGTCTGAAGTTCCAGAAGCTCTTATCACACAGATTTAAAATGAATGGAAATTGCAGAAATTTAAATATTTTGTGAGAAGGACTGAAAGCGGAACCCAAAACCAAAACCACCAGTCCCTTGATGGTCTGACCCGCATCATGTGACTCCTGACCATGAAAACCTGCCCCGACAATTTCTTTCTTCTATCAAGTTTCATCTAAATCTGTCTGGTAGTTTATGATTAATAAACAGGGATGGAGATAAAAACCCTATCTCACACTGTTAAAGCAAGTGAAACCAAATTTCTGACTCCGCCCCTTTATCTGGATCCCCTCTGATAAGTCAAAACCTTCTATCAGGTTTCAAGAAAATCCGCCGAGTAGTTTTCGTCTGTTCCTGCTAACAGAGAACCAAACAGTTCATCACCTCCTTGGTGAAGGTGATGAACTGTTTGGTTCTCTGTCGTCGCCACTCTGAGGTCCCGCCCACAGCGCTACCTCACAAGTAGCAGCCAATGAACACGGAACAATCAGAATCTACAAAGTGACTTCAATTTCTAAATAAATGCAGTGGAGTAAAAAGTGTCAAATTTACCTAAAAATATAGTTAAGTGGAAAATTGAAATACTCAAATAAAGTGCAAATTCCTCAATGTAATAGTTGAGAAAATGTATTTAATTACATTCCATCAGTTATTTTTGCAAATTTAGTAAAATTGCTAAAATTTAATAATGTACAGTATTTTAAAAACACAAACATAATCACAGTCTGTTATTGTCATTAACTCCATTAAAATTTTAGTTTTAATGGATTGACACTAATAATTTTTATTCTAAATGTATGTCTGCTCCAACTATCAGTTATTGGCCTCATTGATTACTACTTTCTGCTGATGTCATAACAGTATGTACACATATCTCATATTACAGTTAGCTTAGCATAAAGACTTGAAACCTTTAACCACCAAATGAAGATAAACCAGTTTAAAATCAAACATTAACATTTTAATTTAAATAGATTAAAAGAGACGCGTTCCTACCTGTGGTCATCCTGAAGGCTGACAGCGTTATGTGAACGACGGCGTCGACTCTTCTCTTTATCCGTTTACGTCTCAACACTCTGAGTTCCCTCCTCTTCGGGTTTTAGTGGATCACGTGATTTCAGGGAAACACTGTGACTTCAAATCATGACTAAAAGGTGAGGGAGGGAGATGAGTTCTCTGAGATACAGAGGCATACACTGTAAAACAATTCTCTGGATATTTACACTGGTTATCTGGCAGCACCTGCACCTCTAAAGTACGTTATTTTTACAGGCTGTTTCCATACATTAGTTACAGAGTTAAAAATGAGGCGTGGTCAGCAGCATTGTTGAAGTATTGCTATCTAGAGGCAGCAGAAAGAGATTTGAACCATTGACCAACAGAAACCTTCTCTAAAGTCAATGTGTTGTGGAATTCAATATACATGTTAGTATCTTTTAATACAATATAACTTTAGTGTGAACCTCTGTTCAAATCACTGCATGACCTTATATAGTCATGCTGTTCTGTGTGTGTGAAATAATGTGCATGCATCCTGCGGGAGGATCCTGATCATTTGGTCAGGAAAAGGGCGAATAAACATGAACCCATGTACACGAGATATGGAGGATGTGCGATCACAACAACAGTTGGAAGGGAAACTTGACCTAAGTATGAGACACTACACAGATGAGAATAACATACGCCCAAGCTAACATTAGAAGGGTATATAAACTGTCGGGACCTGAGATCAGGGTTCCAGTTTATTGCTGTGTATCTTGCATGGTCTGTGAATAAATTGGGAACCCACATGATTTTAAAGTTCCAGAGACTCCTGTGTGTTTTTCACGCCACAACAAATGCTGTAGTATTTTTTACTGCTATTTAAAGGATGCAAGTACATCTGGTACTTAAACTACATCTGGTACTTAAACTACATCTGGTACTTAGACTACATCTGGTACTTAAACTACATTTGGTACTTAGACTACATCTGGTACTTAAACTACATCTGGTACTTAGACTACATCTGGTACTTAAACTACATTTGGTACTTAGACTACATCTGGTACTTAGACTACATCTGGTACTTAAACTACATCTGGTACTTAGACTACATCTGGTACTTAGACTACATCTGGTACTTAAACTACATCTGGTACTTAGACTACATCTGGTACTTAGACTACATCTGGTACTTAAACTACATCTGGTATCTGGTACTTAAACTACGTCTGGTACTTAAACTACATCTGGTGCTTAGACTACATCTGGTGCTTAAACTACATCTGGTGCTTAGACTACATCTGGTACTTAAACTACATCTGGTACTTAGACTACATCTGGTAGTTAGACTACATCTGGTACTTAAACTACATCTGGTACTTAAACTACATCTGGTGCTTAAACTACATCTGGTACTTAAACTACATCTGGTACTTAAACTACATCTGGTACTTAGACTACATCTGGTACTTAGACTACATCTGGTACTTAAACTACATCTGGTACTTAAACTACATCTGGTGCTTAAACTACATCTGGTGCTTAAACTACATCTGGTGCTTAAACTACATCTGGTGCTTAGACTACATTTGGTACTTAGACTAGAACTGGTACTTAGACTACATCTGGTGCTTAAACTACATCTGGTATTTAAACTACATCTGGTGCTTAAACTACATCTGGTGCTTAGACTACATCTGGTACTTAGACTAGATCTGGTACTTAGACTACATCTGGTACATAGACTACATCTGGTGCTTAGACTACATCTGGTGCTTAGACTACATCTGGTACTTAGACTACATCTGGTGCTTAGACTACATCTGGTGCTTAGACTAGATCTGGTACTTAGACTACATCTGGTACTTAGACTACATCTGGTACTTAGACTACATCTGGTACTTAGACTACATCTTGTACTTAAACTACATCTGGTACTTAAACTACATTTGGTACATAGACTACATCTGGTACTTAGACTACATCTGGTACTTAAACTACATCTGGTACTTAAACTACATTTGGTACTTAAACTACATCTGGTACTTAAACTACATTTGGTACTTAGACTACATCGGGTACTTAGACTACATCTGGTACTTAAACTACATCTGGAATTTAAACTACATCTGGTACTTAAACTACATCTGATACTTAAACTACGTCTGATACTTAAACTACATTTGGTACTTAAACTACATCTGGTACTTAAACTACATCTGGTACTTAAACTACATCTGGTACTTAAACTACATCTGGTACTTAGACTACATCTGGTATTTAAACTACATCTGGTACTTAAACTACATCTGGTGCTTAGACTACATCTGGTACTTAGACTAGATCTGGTACTTAGACTACATCTGGTACTTAGACTACATCTGGTACTTAAACTACATCTGGTACTTAAACTACATTTGGTACTTAGACTACATCTGGTACTTAAACTACATTTGGTACTTAAACTACATCTGGTACTTAAACTACATTTGGTACTTAGACTACATCTGGCACTTAAACTACATCTGGTACTTAAACTACATCTGGTACTTAAACTACATCTGGTACTTAAACTACATTTGGTACTTAGACTACATCTGGTACTTAAACTACATTTGGTACTTAGACTACATCTGGTACTTAGACTACATCTGGTACTTAAACTACATCTGGTGCTTAGACTACATCTGGTACTTAAACTACATTTGGTACTTAGACTACATCTGGTACTTAGACTACATCTGGTACTTAAACTACATCTGGTACTTAGACTACATCTGGTACTTAAACTACATCTGGTACTTAGACTACATCTGGTACTTAGACTACATCTGGTACTTAGACTACATCTGGTACTTAAACTACATCTGGTATCTGGTACTTAAACTACATCTGGTACTTAAACTACATCTGGTGCTTAGACTACATCTGGTACTTAAACTACATCTGGTGCTTAGACTACATCTGGTACTTAAACTACATTTGGTACTTAGACTACATCTGGTACTTAGACTACATCTGGTACTTAGACTACATCTGGTACTTAAACTACATCTGGTACTTAGACTACATCTGGTACTTAGACTACATCTGGTACTTAAACTACATCTGGTATCTGGTACTTAAACTACATCTGGTACTTAAACTACATTTGGTACTTAGACTACATCTGGTACTTAGACTACATCTGGTACTTAAACTACATCTGGTGCTTAGACTACATCTGGTACTTAAACTACATTTGGTACTTAGACTACATCTGGTACTTAGACTACATCTGGTACTTAAACTACATCTGGTACTTAGACTACATCTGGTATTTAAACTACATCTGGTACTTAGACTACATCTGGTGCTTAAACTACATCTGGTACTTAGACTACATCTGGTACTTAAACTACATCTGGTATCTGGTACTTAGACTACATCTGGTACTTAAACTACATCTGGTACTTAGACTACATCTGGTACTTAGACTACATCTGGTACTTAAACTACATCTGGTACTTAAACTACATCTGGTGCTTAAACTACATCTGGTGCTTAAACTACATCTGGTGCTTAGACTACATCTGGTGCTTAGACTACATCTGGTACTTAGACTAGAACTGGTACTTAGACTACATCTGGTGCTTAAACTACATCTGGTATTTAAACTACATCTGGTGCTTAGACTACATCTGGTGCTTAGACTACATCTGGTACTTAGACTAGATCTGGTACTTAGACTACATCTGGTACATAGACTACATCTGGTGCTTAGACTACATCTGGTGCTTAGACTACATCTGGTACTTAGACTACATCTGGTGCTTAGACTAGATCTGGTACTTAGACTACATCTGGTACTTAAACTACATCTGGTACTTAAACTACATTTGGTACTTAAACTACATCTGGTACTTAGACTACATCTGGTACTTAGACTACATCTGGTACTTAAACTACATCTGGTATTTAAACTACATTTGGTACTTAAACTACATCTGGTACTTAAACTACATTTGGTACTTAGACTACATCTGGTACTTAGACTACATTTGGTACTTAAACTACATCTGGTATTTAAACTACATCTGGTACTACTCCTGGCTTTTAAAGGGACAGAATATTGTGACCATAAAGGCTGTGAACTGGGATCAGACTGGAACCAGTAGATTACAGTGTGGGTGTGTCTTATCAGATGATGGCTGCTCTTTGTTTCATCCTGTCCTTTGAACTTGCTATAAACTGCAGGTCAGACTATTTTATGTGAGAAAACAGCAGTTTGAACTTTGACCTTCATGACATCATAGGTTCTACATTAGACTGTAGGTGGGTTGAATAAAACCCTCCTTCTGGTAAAACTGGACCAGGATAAATCTCATCCACACCTGACGCTGAAGACTTCCACTCTGACTTCAGCCAGGGATTAGGAGCCTTCTCCGAGTCTTCAGACTCCGCCTCCTCTACGGAGGATGTGTTGCAGGTGTCTAAATAAATTTGAGATGTCTGACTGTCCCCAAACGCACCGACAGCAAGACAGTATTGTAACTTTGACTAAAAACAAATCAAATGTTTCTTTGCTTTAGCAAACAGAGGATTTGGACAGAGATTATTACCCATGATGCCACAGGGGTCAGCTAACATAGCACAGTAACCTGGTTACTGGTCATACGGGTTCAGATCCACAGAAAGCTGGTCTGTCTCAAGGATTTATAAAAAAAAAGCCTCTTTGAGTGACATAAGTGTGACAATGCATTTAAAGACAAAGTGATGATCGGGAAAACTCTACGTTTAACTTGTGGAAATTATGAAGTCCAGCGAAGATCAAAGTTTTTAATGATCATCAAGTTTTAAAATCCTTTTCTTCATCTTCTTCCTCCGATTAACCTTTTTTTTCTTATATTATTCCTCTTTTCATCTCATCTCGTCTCCTCCTCATCTTCTCCTTGTCTCTTTCTTGTCTCCTCGTTGTCTTCTCTCCTCCACCTCGCCTCCTCGTCTCCTCCTCCATTTAACCTAATAAATCATCTGATTTCTCCTCCTTGGGAAAAGTGTAAAGGAGTGGTGGAATAACTGAGTACATTTACTCGTGTATCGTACTTAAGGACAATGTTGAAATGCTTTCCTTGAGTATTTGTATTTCATGCTACTTTATATTTCTACTCAACTACATTTACAAAACACAAACAAACTTTATTATAAAATGTTTCATTATAAATGCTTTTCATCTCATAGTTAATTGAATATTTTATACTGAAGAGGAGAAAAACAGACTCAGACCGTCAGACAAAGCAGCTTCTGGTCTCTGGCCTCTGGCCTCTGGTTTCTGGCCTCTGGTCTCTGGCCTCTGGTCTCTGGCCTCGGGCCTCTGGTCTCTGGCCTCTGGCCTCTGGTGTCTGGCCTCTGGCCTCTGGCCTCTGGTCTCTGGCCTCTGGCCTCTGGCCTCTGGTGTCTGGCCTCTGGCCTCTGGTCTCTAGTCTCTGGCCTCTGGCCTCTGGCCTCTGGCTCTGGCCTCTGGTCCTTGGTCTCTAGTCTCTAGTCTCTAGTCTCTGGCCTCCGGTCCCTGGTGTCTAGTTTCTAGTCTCTGGCCTCTGGTCTCCGGCCCCAGCTTCTGGCCTCTGGTCTCCGGTCTCCGGCCTCCGGTCCTTGGTCTCTAGTCTCTGGTCTCCGGCCTCTGGTCTCTGGCCTCTGGTCTCTGGCCTCCGGTCCCTGGTCTCTGGTCTCTGGTCTCTGGCCTCCGGTCCCTGGTCTCTGGCCTCTGGCCACTGGTGTCTGGCCTCTGGCCTCTGGCTCTGGCCTCCGGTCCTTGGTCTCTAGTCTCTGGCCTCCGGTCCTTGGTCTCTAGTCTCTAGTCTCTAGTCTCTGGTCTCTGGTGTCTGGCCTCTGGCCTCTGGCTCTGGCCTCCGGTCCTTGGTCTCTAGTCTCTAGTCTCTAGTCTCTGGCTTCTGGTCTCTGGCCTCTGACCTCTGGCCTCCGGTCCCTGGTGTCTAGTCTCTAGTCTCTGGCCTCTGGTCTCCGGCCCCAGCTTCTGGCCTCTGGCCCTCTGGTCTCCGGTCTCCGGCCTCCGGTCCTTGGTCTCTAGTCTCTAGTCTCTAGTCTCTGGCCTCTGGCCTCTGGCCTCCTTTCTCTGGTCTCTAGTCTCTAGTCTCCGGCCTCCGGCCTCTGGCCTCTGGCCTCTGGCCTCCGGTCTCCGGCCTCCGGCCTCTGTCCTCTGGTCTCTGGCCTCTGGCCTCTGCTGTCTGGCCTCTGGCCTCTGGCCTCTGGCCTCTGGCCTCCGGTCCCTGGTCTCTGGCCTCTGGCCTCTGGCCTCTGGCCTCTGGTGTCTGGCCTCTGGTCTCTGGCCTCTGGTCTCTGGTCTCTGGCCTCTGGCCTCTGGCCTCTGGTGTCTGGCCTCTGGTCTCTAGTCTCTAGTCTCTGGCCTCTGGCCTCTGGTGTCTGGCCTCTGGCCTCTGGCTCTGGCCTCTGGTCCTTGGTCTCTAGTGTC
>CM075195.1:907500-912500 GCA_037577475.1 Chaunax sp. Z400
GGACTATGAATCCAGCAAATAGTCCAGGCCATGAACTATTTCACACCCCAGCACAATGAATGAAAAACAATAAATAAACGGTTGCAAAATAGCTGAAAAACATTCTACACAGTCCAGAAAGTAGCCGCAGCCCAGACTTCAAACAAACGTAACTCATTACAGCAGTATGGTTGTGCTCCAGGACATAGTTGTAGCCATTAACGTTAACGTTAATTTCAGACGTTCATTTTTCTCATTGATTTTACCTTCTCTGATTGGCTTCATGAGTGTGACATCACACCTACTAATGTAGAAAACACACAAACCTCTGGATCATTTCTGATCCTGGAACTGATGATGTGACATCACACCTTTCTCACCCAGTGATTGGTCGGCTGTGTGGAGGTGAGAGTTTGACAGCAGATTGGTCCATTAATGAACAGTGGAGACATTTGATGCCCACAGCCTGATTCCTTCATTAGAGGCTACGTTTATCACATCGACAGCTGATTGGCTGATTGATCCTGATTGGTTTGATGTATTTTACACATTTGATCTGTTGGTCGATGCTACGATGGAGTTTTAGGGACGTTCACGAAAAACATTCTCTGTGATTAAATTCACAAATTTAAATTTAAATTTAAATTTAAAATAAAATTTAAATTTCTTATTGATTGATCTGAGTGTAAAGTAAAATTAGATGATGTCACTGTAGGTTTTTAATTCTCCATTGTTCTGTTTATGTCAATCAAATTAGACAAAATCAAGGACATACACGAAAAATAAGCGTCTCAGTTTTTTCAGTTTGGAAAAACTGCCTGCGTCACCAAACACGCCCTCTGATGACAACCAATCAACGTTGATGACACTCCCTCGTAGCCACGCCCCCTGCGGTTGACATGACAACGTTCAGGGACAGCTGACCTGGAGCTTTGAGCCACATTTCACCTTCAGTCACCGTCTCCATGGTGACAAGCATCACCTGTTGTTGAAGGTCATGGTCAATCGTTTCTTAGAGCTCAACAAAACCCAGGAATTAGACAGATTTTACTGCCCACAGGAAGCCCAGGAAATAGACAGATCACAACAGAGTTAATGCACACAAGAAACAAAAACACAGCGCAGCCAGTTAAGGTGCTCCAGGACATAGCCTTAACCCTCAGACAGACAGAGGCATAGAAGTAATGACTTACAGTTCGGTACAATGTGTTTTCCAGGTTGTAGCCAGGACTCAGAGGAACTGAGTGGTGCAGTCTAATTACAGTACATTCAGAAGTAAAACAAACTGTTCTTGTTCACTTTTGAAATCTTCCTCCATTCATCTGCCTTCGCTGAGAAACAATAGACCTTCCAGAATTTAGTCACAGCCCATCAACCAGACTGCGGAGCTGAAATCTTAGTGGATCCAGGTTGATGAATGCAGAATGAAACATTGGTTCACGGTGTTAGTCTGAGCCCGGCGCACACCATCCAGCCCAGGTCAACGAGAGAGAAGGAAGGGAATGGATGGCTGGATCCAGGTGTTAGTCTCATCCCGATCAGGCTGCACTACCACCGGGACTGCCCTCTTTACTGATACGGACTAATTCCTGGGACAAAAGCTCCAGGTCCTGTAGAGGGAGATAGTTTTCAGCTGTTAGAATAAAACCATGTGACCTGAGGGTCTGGAGGAGGCGGGACCTTAATATGAAACCCTTTAAAGCTAAACCTTCCCTTTAGCTGCGAAGCTAAAAGTCTTCCTGCATCTGATAGAAGCAACTTGTTGCTGCAAATTTAGCGGCTTCTTGTCTGTTGTGTGTCACACAAATTGTTAAGCTCTGAGTTTGAGCTTATGCTCCTTCATCAGATGCTAACGCTTTTAGCTCAGAGGCTACAGTGAAGATTTTTTAAACTAGTCTCCTTCTTCTTCAGGTGTTTAGGAGCTGAAACGCTGTTTTATTGTGAAGCTCCAGAGATGTCTGGTTTCCTGTTCCTCGTGTTTTACTTTACCTTCTGCAGGTGCATGTTCTTGGTCAGCTGTTCCTCCAGCATGTTCTGCAGCTTCTTGTTCATCTCTCTCAGGTTCTCGTCTCCTGGTTTGACCAGATCTCTGAGGACTGAACCCAGACCTCCACGGTCTCCCTGAGAGCCTCCGTGGCCTCCGACTGCTCCACCCGACACGTCTGAGGACAGGAGGGGAGGAGTTAGTGATTATTCAACGGCTGTGAAACATCAAACATCTTCATATGCCGCTTGTATTTTACTCCCAATCAATCAATCAATCAATCAATCAATCAATCAATCATTTATTATTAATTTAAGGTTAATCTAATTCACAGCTGTTAACAAAGCTAACACTGTACATGCTAGCAGCTCTGTGAGGCTGTGTGAGCTAAATCAGCAGGCATTGACCATCTTAATTTAGCATGTTAGCATGCTAACATCAGCTATCTAGCAGTGAACACCGTTGAGGTGTCTCCAAATATGGAGAAAGATATCCGGTCATCAAGAAAGCCTCTTGTCAGCAGCTCAGATGAACAGAGAAGGAGGTGAAAGAGGAGCTGAGGAGGTTTTCTATATGGGTTTCTGTAGAGGAGCAGAGGCAGCTGAAGGAGCTGACTGGGCAGAGTGTGCTGTAAATATTTAACACCTGGACACCTGGAGCTGTTTACCTGCATGTGGATTTACAGCCTCACAGCTGGAAGGAAAGACCTGAACCGTGAAGACGAAACGTCTCCAACCATCAGAGGATTCTGTTCACATCTCCAGTCTGTTTAACAGGCTGATCAAGACCCTATCAGATCTGTAAATCCATAAACGTCCAAAACACACAAGTCATGTACTGGTGCAGTGTTTATGTTCCATCAATCCAATCAATCGGTACCTGAGGAACACCTGGTCAAACACTGTAGCTAACGTTAGCATGTCAGTAGCCAGCACTTTGGTCGTTGACAGAGAGTTGAACGCCAAAACTTTGAGGCGTCAACAACTTCATGACATCATCATCTAATCCATTTTTTAACTATAAATGGGTAAAAGCAGTGATTCTTGGTGATGAGGTACGCGTGTCATTATCGCAGCACTGAACAGAAGCTGCTGAGGAGCCCTGAAGCAAGGCAGCAACCCTCCAACACATCAACAGCCTGCAGCAGGGCTAGACTAGCTTTAAGTAAATCTAAAGGATGTATAGAAATGTGTGTGTGTTTTCAAACAGCTGCAATATCAAATATTCATCACACACAGAGTCCAGTGTGCAGCTCAGCTCCCAGTTTTACTGCCCATTACATTTACCATTATGGCAGAGCCACTGGGAGGGAGAGAGAATGAAACCAGTCAAACATGAAATTGAAAACATCGGGAGAGAAAAAACAGAGTGAAAAGGGAAGAAAACAGGATGACGGAGGAGAGGAAGTCTGGAGGGAACAACTGCAGCTAATAAAACACATTTTACATTAACGGTCGCTGGTTAAAAATCAGACGCTGCTCTGTTACCTCAGTCAAAGTCTAACACGACTTCTAGAAAAGCTGTGAACATACACAACACACACCTTCATACACCTGCCTGTACACGTCAAACAGGACTGAAGGACTGATGCGTAGCTTTAAATCAGAGCTTTGTTGTTTAGAGTCACATTTTCTTAAATAAGAGGTCCGAGCATTGAGCTCTGTGGAACTCCATCCATCACTGTGGTTCATTCTGATTCAACAGAAGACAGAACTAAACACCTTTTAGGACCTTTTTGGATTGGATTCTCACCAGTAGGATTGCTGAAATGACATAAGCTAGCCGGTGGTTGCTATAGCAACGTCATTTCAGGGAAACACACAACAACAACAACAGACATTTGACCATCTTTTGTTCCATTTTCTAAGGCTACTGTTACAAACTCTTGTTTACACGGTACCGAAATCTATGATTAAAAATGTTGACAACCTTTTATTCATGACGAAGACGAAACGATGAGTGTCTGTGTGTGTGTGTGTCTGTGTGTGTGTGTGTGTGTGTGTGTCTGTGTGTGTGTGTGTGTGTGTCTGTGTGTGTCTGTGTGTGTCTGTGTGTGTGTGTCACCTATGCGACTGTCCATCACGTAGGTCTCTATGATGGCGCTCTTCCTGCAGATGTCCTCAGCCATCGACGAACAGCTGACCTCCAGATGTTTCACCTGAAGCACAAAGTACTCTGATACTTAAGTAAAAGTACTCTGATACTTAAGTAAAAGTAAAAACATGCTCAAATAAAAAAATACCAAAAGTGAAAAATACTCAAATACGTAGAGTCTAATTTCATTGGCTTATAATTATTGATTATTTTAATGACTTTATATTCTGCTGTTTATTATAATATTATTAAACTGTATTTTGTATTTGTAAAAATAATAATGTAGTTTATAAGTAATGTTATTAAATAAATGTACTGAAGGAAAAACTAGAATATTTTCATAAATAGAAATACTATCTATTAATATCTGATAAAACTACAAAGAGACAGGAAGGATGAAACCAGCAGCAGGAAATAACTAGAACTGTTAGTTGAGCAGTGGGCGGAGCTTAACGGGTCAGTAGATTAATGATTGCAGAGAGTCGTCCTCTATGAGAAGCTAGTAAGTAAATATTCCTATCAGTACTGAGGTAAGTAGTAAACAAGTAACAACAAGTAAATAAACAAGTATGTTGTTCTGACATAAAGTGATGTTGGTGTATCCCTAGAAAACACGCTTCGTTCCTCAGGGTCATGTGTTCAGTCCTCTGCTCTTCATCTATTATTAATCTTCTATTAATATGTTTGCAGTAAAACGCAGAAATGTGGTGTAACTATGACATCATCATTCAGGCCAATTTATCTTGTTGAAAGTAGAGACAGATGACATAATTTTTTACAAAATGTCCTTATAGGCATTTATTCTACATTTATCGCCTGTTTTATTCTAATATTCCTTCTGTCAGCCTCAGACTTTAAACCCCTTTAAGAAGCAGATCTATTGGTCCACAGAGTGAAGGAGAGTTTTCTTTAATGTGAATTAAATGATCTGTTTCCACGTCGC
>CM075195.1:920000-942500 GCA_037577475.1 Chaunax sp. Z400
CCTGTGGATGGTGGTACGGTCCTGTGGGTGGAGGTACGGTCCTGTGGGTGGAGGTACGGTCCTCTGGGTGGAGGTACGGTCCTGTGGCTGGTGGTACTGTCCTGTGGGTGGAGGCTGCAGACGCAGATTCCACTTGGTTGCAGGTTTGACTCTGACAGGTTAAAATCCAGTGATGTCATCACCGTCTGTCTTTTCTTCTTCTCCTCCTTGTTGCACAGAGACAGTAATCAGCTGTTAAATGATTACCCAGCAGGAGTTAAACTGAGCCGATGGAGGCTGGTCAGACTCAGAGCTCAGCTCAGGTTGTTTGTTGGATGTGTTTTTTGGTGGGATGTGGATCTGTTGTCCTCTCTGAGGTCTTTGGATCCCAAAACTCTGGACCAGGAGTACAACGTGAAAATCTGCTTTAATTCTGTGAACCGGATGTGTAAATCACATAAAAACACCTTTTGTTATTCCTCTGTGTGGTTTAATGACACACTAACAGTCCAACACACAAATTAAAAATACATCAAAATGTGACGAGAGATCAGGAAAATGTTCTAAGACTTTAGGAAACGAGTCAAAAATATTTTCACAAAAATTCAAAAAGCTCCAAAAAAACTGTCCCATAAGAAATAAAGTTAAATCAACATGACCATCATCGTTAGAGTGGTGACATCATCGCTAGAGTGGTGACATCATCGCTAGAGTGGTGACATCATCGTTAGAGTGGTGACATCATCGCTAGAGTGGTGACATCATCGTTAGAGTGGTGACATCATCGTTAGAGTGGTCAGCTGTAAAATGGTCTAAAATCTTCTCTTTAAATTGTTCTCACTCCCTCAGTTTTTACTCCACATCCATAATGTTGACATGAAAACGTAGTAAAATTTGTGCTGCTTCTAGTGATGCTAATTTGGAAGCTAACAGACAAACACTTCTGGCTCAGGGAGGCCCCGAGCAACAGGAAGTCCAACCAACTGCCTCATCAGCTCCCATTTGAACTTGGAGCTGAAAACAGTGGAGGAAAGCAGACAGTAGCAGTTTTCTCTCTGCTGTCATGTTGACATTTTGAACTTGATCCATACAAATGATAGATCTACATGTTCAGCAGCTTCTTAGGATGCTGACGGTGTCTCATTTTAACAAGACCACCTACAGGGTTTGGATCAGGCTCTGGTTCCAGTGCTGCTTTAGGGGCTTTCTCTCTGTCTACCTCAATGAGTCGGCATTTTCAGGACCAGATACAGTTACACACAGCTGATGCTGATTGGCTGATTAAACCTCCAATCAGCTTACTGCTCTGTTCTGATTGTTCTTTTATGCAGCTGAGCCCTACTGGACCTACTAATACTAAATATAAATACTAAATATTAATACTTCTATTCGTGTGTTTCAGTTAAATTCACATGAGGTGATTAAAACTTAATTAATTTTTTGGTCCAGACTCATGTTGACCAGAATATGTAAGACCAGAATATTGATGTATGTTTGATAAGTCTGATTAAAACAGGATGAAAAAGCCTTTAACATCTGACGACCTGACACCAGTGTCGGTTTATCCTCTGAAGAGTATGATCTCCTGCTTCCTGGAACAAACCTGCTGTTTTACTGTAGTTTGACGATAATCTGATGGTCCAGCTGGTCCATTTATGTTTACCCAGTAAAATCCGCCATGATACTGAACTATACTGTAAATAACGATGGACTGAATCTGAACCAACCGACTAAACCAGAAACACGACTCAGCTGACTGGCTCCGCCCACTTGTCAAACCTCCTTTTTTTTTTACCTCACCTGGTTTTCAATGGTCTGGGGGGAAAAACACATCGTCTTTATTCAACTTAAAGGTGTTTTACTCAAAGTTTACACCTGTGTGATGTTCATGTTAATACAAACACCAGCTGATACGTCATCATTTTTATTGATTCATTTATTGATTACAAACATCATCATCACACAGAGACAGGAGAGGCAGTCTGTCCTCAGCTCCAGTCTAGTTCAGCATAACACACAATAGCTAACAACAAGACAGACATGATGGTCCTTCAGCTCCTCCACACATCATGAACACAGGCGGAGGCGTCAACCCGCCGCCAGGCTACACTCCTTTACAATGAGTTTCCTTGTTTCCCGACAAACTTAAACACAGCATCAGTCCAGTCAAACTGATAATCATGTGAGCAAAGGGGGGTCAGGTAGAGGGTTGTTAGCTAGCAGAGGGTCGACGGTGAAGCAGGAAGGTGCTGCCGTCATCGGTGTCGTCCTGTGAGCTGAAATGGCGAGAAACACGTGGACGCTAAGCTTTGACCAATCAAAGAGAGAATTTAGCATCTTTTTTTTTCCTGGACCGATTCCTCACGGTCTACGTTTCAGACGTTTCAGGGTTTGGGTGAATCGACTTGTGACTTTATGAACCTAAGAAAAAGGCTCCCATCATACGATGTGAATCCAGTTTAAGGCGTTTAGTCTCCAAACAACTGCACATAAAACTGAACACATCAGATCACCCGGCTGGCATCCTGTAGGAAATCATTAATTCCTTCATTATTGATTAGCGTAATTAATACATAGCATCTAAATGAAGTTGGTTTTCAGGAATCATAGAACCAGACTCCACAGACACGCTACATTGGTACAACTGTCTATCAGTCAGTTCACGTTAAAGCAATCGGTGCTAAATTATCTGAGTGAGAGAGCAACTTAGACTATATATCGTTTAAAATTAAATTTTTAGTAAACATCAATTTATCCAACTAGCTAGCTAATTACATGATGATGTCATGAGGTTGTTGATGCCTCAGTCTTTTTCCATGGAGGGTTCAACTCTCCATGAACTGCAGATGGATGAAAGTAGCTAACATTAGCTACGGTAGCTGAAATTAGCTAACTTTAGCTATGACACTTGAATTTGGCTAATTTGAGCTGTATTGCCTGAAATTTGCCAATGTTAGCTATAATGGCTGAAAGTACCTAACCTTAGCTATGGTAGCTGAAATTAACTAAATTTAGCCATGATAGTTGAAATTAGCTAACATTAGTTATGATAGTTGAAATTAGCTAACATTAGTTATGATAGTTGAATTAAACGTTAGATGATGTCAGTGGCGACTCGTTATCGTCTCGTCTCCCTGACAAACATTAAAAGCTTGATGTGGTTTTCTTCTCGCTCTCCTACTTCATCAACATTTGCAACACTTTACGAGCTGCGCTTTGTTTGTACTTTATTCCTGCTTTGGTTCCTTCGTCCATTCGGTTTCTTATCTCTGTCAGTGTCTGGCTTTTGTCCGTGTCTCCTCTCTCCTGCATCTTCTCAATCAGGAAGTCCAGGTGCATCAAGGTGGACATTGCGTTGGCATTCAGGGCGATCTGCTCCAGTGTGATGATGTGTTGGAAGGACTTATCCAGCCACTTATCTTTGTCTCTCTGGAGCGCTTCCATTTTCTCCTTCAGATTTTGCAGAATCCTCGACTTGCTCTGACTCCCAGCCTTGTACTCCTCATACTTCCTCTTCATATCGTCTTTGGTTACATACACTCTCCTTGTCTTGTTCTCATACTTTTTCTTTTCTAGGACGTGGTCGGACACGGGACACTCCCCGGTACATACAGTGCAGTGGCCAGCTTTCATGGACTTGCAGCATTTTACACCCAGGGAGCCACAAGGATTGTGACAGTTCTCCTCACAGACTTTACAGCTGGTCACCTTGTCATCGGCAGATACCCTGTCTTTGTAGGGAACATCCTTTGCTTCGGTAAAATTCTGGTTCTGCCTCATCTTTTCTTCATATTTCACCAGAAGCTCCTCCTCCTGCTTGATCTCTCTCTGCTGAAGTTCAATAAACTGGACTCTCTCTTGCAGGTTGTCGATGCAGGCCGTCAGTCTGACGCGCTCGTGGAGGACGTCCACGGTCACCTTCATCTTCTTAGGAGCAGTGTTTTGCAAGAACTTTGTGAATTGCTTTATTCCTCTTGTTGTGACATCAAACACACGCTTCAGGTCTTCTGGATCCTCAGTCCTGTCTTCGTGCTGGCAGTTATCAAACAGGAAGTAAACCGGCTGATTGTTTTCATTTCTGGCACACTTAATCTTTGCGGCCTCGAGGGCTTTGAGAGCATTTTTAGGTGTTCTTCCAGGTGAGTGAGTCATGAGGGCGACGATGTTGTTCTCCATGTTTTTACCGAATAGAGACAAGGCCGAATCGAACACGTACCTCAGTCGGTCGTTCACTCGATTCTCAGTGGCTTTCAGCACCAGACCCACTGCATCGATCTCAGTAATTCCTTCACCTGAGTTGAAGTATTCATATAATTTGTCACTGACGATGTCGTCGTGTTCAAGCCCTCTGGTGGCTCCGTATCCAGGAGTATCGATGATGGACAGAGAGAAGGGCAGCGGTTCACCTTCAAAACCAAAGATCTGGTACACGATCACGTCTGATGTCTGACTCTCACACTGATTTTGCTCTTCATCCTCCTCCTCCAATTTCTGATCTTGACTTTTCTTCTCGTCCTTCACGATCTGAAACCAGATGTCGTCGTCCCATTCCACTCCCATGGCGTAGTTGACCAGGGCGTTGATCAGAGTAGATTTTCCTGTTCCCGTTTCTCCCACGACCAGGATGCTTTTGGTCACAGTGCTGGCCTTTTTTTCACCGACGGTCATTGTTCTTAGCGAGCCGATGTTCTCTTCCTTTGGTCGGAGCTGGAAGATGGTGGGAGATCCGATTTGGATGGGTTTACTCTCAGAGATGATGGGGCCATATTTGGATGGGGTGGAAGAGTTTCTGTAGAAAAGTGAAGACGTCAGTTCAAACACTGCTGAACATAGAATGAAATAAAATCACATAGTTAACCAAGAAATCTCCATTATTGATTCCTTTGATGTCTTTAAGACAAATAAGCCAAGGTTCCAGTGACGCTTCATTACATGTTCTAAAGGAAAGATAGATTTGTATGTCATCAGCAAAACAATGAAAAGGAATATTGTTTTACTTAAAAATCTACCCCAAGGAAAGAGTACTGGGCCCAAAATGGAGCCTTGTGGGACCCCACAAATGAGTGGGGCTGCAGTTGAAGAGTACTGACCAACAGAGATCCCTACAAAGGATCATATGATCCACAGTATCAGCTGTGACGTCTAAAGGTACCAGACTCCTGGAGTCAGCAGTTAAAAGAAGGTCATTAAATACCATTATTGTGACTGAATAAAAACTACTCTCTCCAAAACTTAAGATGCAAAAGGAAGTTTAGAAACTGGCCTGAAGTTGGAGAGAACAGAAGGGTCCAGATGTTTCTATTTGATGATTGGTTTGCACTACAGGATGTTTAAAGGAGCTGGAACACAACCTGAGATGAATTATTAACACTAGAATGTTGGAGCCGACAGTTTTAAACCAGTAGATGAGCGACAATAGAATCTAGATGACAGATGATGAACCGCCCCTGATAACAATGACAATGATAGCAGCTCAAACTGATGGAGGAAACTGGCCACAAAGACTGTTTTCACCTCTGCCCTCGGGGAGGCGCTACAGGTCATTAAAAACTGGGACCACCAGAATCTTTCTTTGCCAGAGTCATTCAGAGAATGGAGCAACCCTAGTGTAACGTTTATTCTTCGTTCTATTCTATTCTATTCTATTCTATTCTAATCTGTTCTATTCTAATCTACTCTACCCTAATCTAATCTATTATAATCTAATCTATTCTATTCTATGACGATGGTCAGAACCAAAGAGCAGAAATGTCATGAATAAAAAGTTGAGAGTTTCCACTGAGGGATATTAATCACTAAAAACAATCTGAGGCTTATGGCTGTTAGTGGAGAAAACATTGGATAAGAACTGGGATTCAGTTGTTTACCAGGAGAGAACATGTACTCACATTGCCATGGTAACGGCTTCACAGGATGGAGGATGGAGCAGGTTCTCAGTTCTCTGAAGAAAGAAACGCAAGTCAGCTGTTATTAGTAGTTATTAGTAGTCATTACTAGTTATTACCAGGTATCAGCAGTTATCAGTGGATAATGGTAATTATTAGTAGATATTAGTAGTTGTTAGTAGATATTAGCAGTTATCAGTAGATATTAGTTATTAGTACTTATTACTAGTTGTTACTAGTTATTACTAGGTATCAGCCGTTATCAGTAGATATCAGTAGTTATTAGTAGATATCAGTAGATATTATATAAGCTATTGTAGTTTAATGTCTGATCTCAGGTATCTGCTAGTTGTAGCTAAAGTCAGTCATCACAGCTAATGTTGGCTAATGTCAGCTATGGCACCTAATGTTAGCTAATGTCTGTTATCATCATTAATGTTAGCTAATGTCTGCTATCATAGTTAATGTTAGCTAATGTCTGCTGTCATAGTTAATGTTTGATAATGTCTGCTATCATCATTAATGTTAGCTAATGTCTGTTATCATCATTAATGTTAGCTAATGTCTGCTATCATCATTAATGTTAGCTAATGTCTGCTATCATCATTAATGTTAGCTAATGTCTGCTATCATAGTTAATGTTAGCTAATGTCTGCTGTCATAGTTAATGTTTGATAATGTCTGCTGTCATAGTTAATGTTAGCTAATGTCTGCTATCATCATTAATGTTAGCTAATGTCTGCTATCATAGTTAATGTAAGTTAATGTCTGCTATCATCATTAATGTTAGCTAATGTCTGCTATCATCATTAATGTTAGCTAATGTCTGTTATCATCATTAATGTTAGCTAATGTCTGCTATCATCATTAATGTTAGCTAATGTCTGCTATCATCATTAATGTTAGCTAATGTCTGCTATCATAGTTAATGTTAGCTAATGTCTGCTATCATCATTAATGTTAGCTAATGTCTGCTATCATCATTAATGTTAGCTAATGTCTGCTATCATAGTTAATGTTAGCTAATGTCTGCTATCATCATTAATGTTAGCTAATGTCTGCTATCATAGTTAATGTTAGCTAATGTCTGTTATCATCATTAATGTTAGCTAATGTCTGTTATCATCATTAATGTTAGCTAATGTCTGCTATCATAGTTAATGTTAGCTAATGTCTGCTATCATAGTTAATGTTAGCTAATGTCTGCTATCATAGTTAATGTTAGCTAATGTCTGCTATCATAGTTAATGTTAACTAATGTCTGCTATCATAGTTAATGTTAACTAATGTCTGCTATCATAGTTAATGTTAACTAATGTCTGCTGTCATAGTTAATGTTTGATAATGTCAGCTATCTAAGCTAATGTAAGCTATCATCCGCTATCAACATGTTTAAATGCTCAGAGCAATAAAATACAACCACTTTGTAACACAGGAGGATGTATGTGGTACGCTGGCTAACCCGGTAGGATGTGAGTTGATGTGTCCCTTCCTGGTGACGGGAGCCAAAGATTTCTCAGCTGGGTGAGACAATTGGAGGTTGGGGCGCTGGTGAGGATTCTCTCTACTTGCTGGAACAGGTTTCTGCTATGAGACGGTCAAAAAAGGAAGTTCAGCAACACCTCCTGACTCTAATAATCGTCATTGTCAGAAACAAACTCAGCAGACATCCACCAATCCAGGATCACACCTGTGCTTTTAGAAGTTCTGGTCCCTCCAGAGTCAGACAGTGAAATGTGTCTGAAGTTCCAGAAGCTCTTATCACACAGATTTAAAATGAATGGAAATTGCAGAAATTTAAATATTTTGTGAGAAGGACTGAAAGCGGAACCCAAAACCAAAACCACCAGTCCCTTGATGGTCTGACCCGCATCATGTGACTCCTGACCATGAAAACCTGCCCCGACAATTTCTTTCTTCTATCAAGTTTCATCTAAATCTGTCTGGTAGTTTATGATTAATAAACAGGGATGGAGATAAAAACCCTATCTCACACTGTTAAAGCAAGTGAAACCAAATTTCTGACTCCGCCCCTTTATCTGGATCCCCTCTGATAAGTCAAAACCTTCTATCAGGTTTCAAGAAAATCCGCCGAGTAGTTTTCGTCTGTTCCTGCTAACAGAGAACCAAACAGTTCATCACCTCCTTGGTGAAGGTGATGAACTGTTTGGTTCTCTGTCGTCGCCACTCTGAGGTCCCGCCCACAGCGCTACCTCACAAGTAGCAGCCAATGAACACGGAACAATCAGAATCTACAAAGTGACTTCAATTTCTAAATAAATGCAGTGGAGTAAAAAGTGTCAAATTTACCTAAAAATATAGTTAAGTGGAAAATTGAAATACTCAAATAAAGTGCAAATTCCTCAATGTAATAGTTGAGAAAATGTATTTAATTACATTCCATCAGTTATTTTTGCAAATTTAGTAAAATTGCTAAAATTTAATAATGTACAGTATTTTAAAAACACAAACATAATCACAGTCTGTTATTGTCATTAACTCCATTAAAATTTTAGTTTTAATGGATTGACACTAATAATTTTTATTCTAAATGTATGTCTGCTCCAACTATCAGTTATTGGCCTCATTGATTACTACTTTCTGCTGATGTCATAACAGTATGTACACATATCTCATATTACAGTTAGCTTAGCATAAAGACTTGAAACCTTTAACCACCAAATGAAGATAAACCAGTTTAAAATCAAACATTAACATTTTAATTTAAATAGATTAAAAGAGACGCGTTCCTACCTGTGGTCATCCTGAAGGCTGACAGCGTTATGTGAACGACGGCGTCGACTCTTCTCTTTATCCGTTTACGTCTCAACACTCTGAGTTCCCTCCTCTTCGGGTTTTAGTGGATCACGTGATTTCAGGGAAACACTGTGACTTCAAATCATGACTAAAAGGTGAGGGAGGGAGATGAGTTCTCTGAGATACAGAGGCATACACTGTAAAACAATTCTCTGGATATTTACACTGGTTATCTGGCAGCACCTGCACCTCTAAAGTACGTTATTTTTACAGGCTGTTTCCATACATTAGTTACAGAGTTAAAAATGAGGCGTGGTCAGCAGCATTGTTGAAGTATTGCTATCTAGAGGCAGCAGAAAGAGATTTGAACCATTGACCAACAGAAACCTTCTCTAAAGTCAATGTGTTGTGGAATTCAATATACATGTTAGTATCTTTTAATACAATATAACTTTAGTGTGAACCTCTGTTCAAATCACTGCATGACCTTATATAGTCATGCTGTTCTGTGTGTGTGAAATAATGTGCATGCATCCTGCGGGAGGATCCTGATCATTTGGTCAGGAAAAGGGCGAATAAACATGAACCCATGTACACGAGATATGGAGGATGTGCGATCACAACAACAGTTGGAAGGGAAACTTGACCTAAGTATGAGACACTACACAGATGAGAATAACATACGCCCAAGCTAACATTAGAAGGGTATATAAACTGTCGGGACCTGAGATCAGGGTTCCAGTTTATTGCTGTGTATCTTGCATGGTCTGTGAATAAATTGGGAACCCACATGATTTTAAAGTTCCAGAGACTCCTGTGTGTTTTTCACGCCACAACAAATGCTGTAGTATTTTTTACTGCTATTTAAAGGATGCAAGTACATCTGGTACTTAAACTACATCTGGTACTTAAACTACATCTGGTACTTAGACTACATCTGGTACTTAGAGAAGAGAGATGCGTTCCTACCTGTGGTCATCCTGAAGGCTGACAGCGTTATGTGAACGAAGGCGTTGACTCTTCTCTTTATCCGTTTACGTCTCAACACTCTGAGTTCCCTCCTCTTCGGGTTTTAGTGGATCACGTGATTTCAGGGAAACACTGTGACTTCAAATCATGACTAAAAGGTGAGGGAGGGAGATGAGTTCTCTGAGATACAGAGGCATACACTGTAAAACAATTCTCTGGATATTTACACTGGTTATCTGGCAGCACCTGCACCTCTAAAGTACGTTATTTTTACAGGCTGTTTCCATACATTAGTTACAGAGTTAAAAATGAGGCGTGGTCAGCAGCATTGTTGAAGTATTGCTATCTAGAGGCAGCAGAAAGAGATTTGAACCATTGACCAACAGAAACCTTCTCTAAAGTCAATGTGTTGTGGAATTCAATATACATGTTAGTATCTTTTAATACAAAAGGATATGGAGGATGTGCAAACACAACAACAGTTGGAAGGGAAACTTGACCTAAGTATGAGACACTACACAGATGAAAATAACATACGCCCAAGCTAACATTAGAAGGATATATAAACTGTCGGGGTTCCAGTTTATTGCTGTGTATCTTGCATGAGCTGTGAATAAACTGGGAACCCACATGATTTTAAACTTCCAGACACTCCTGTGTGTTTTTCACGCCACAACAAATGCTGTAGTATTTTTTACTGCTATTTAAAGGATGCAAGTACATCTGGTACTTAAACTACATCTGGTGCTTAAACTGCATCTGGTGCTTAAACTGCATCTGGTACTTAAACTACATCTGGTACTTAAACTACATCTGGTGCTTAAACTGCATCTGGTACTTAAACTACATCTGGTGCTTAAACTACATCTGGTACTTAGACTACATCTGGTGCTTAGACTACATCTGGTACTTAGACTAGATCTGGTACTTAGACTACATCTGGTGCTTAGACTACATCTGGTACTTAGACTAGATCTGGTACTTAGACTACATCTGGTACATAGACTACATCTGGTGCTTAGACTACATCTGGTGCTTAGACTACATCTGGTACTTAGACTACATCTGGTGCTTAGACTACATCTGGTGCTTAGACTAGATCCGGTACTTAGACTACATCTGGTACTTAGACTACATCTGGTACTTAGACTACATCTGGTACTTAGACTACATCTGGTACTTAGACTACATCTGGTACTTAAACTACATCTGGTACTTAAACTACATCTGATGCTTAGACTACATCTGATGCTTAGACTATATCTGGTACTTAAACTACATCTGGTACTTAGACTACATCTGGTACTTAAACTACATCTGGTATCTGGTACTTAATCTACATCTGGTACTTAAACTACATCTGGTGCTTAGACTACATCTGGTGCTTAGACTACATCTGGTACTTAGACTACATCTGGTATCTGGTACTTAAACTACATCGGGTGCTTAGACTACATCTGGTACTTAGACTACATCTGGTACTTAGACTACATCTGGTACTTAAACTACATCTGGTACTTAAACTACATCTGGTGCTTAGACTACATCTGGTGCTTAGACTACATCTGGTACTTAGACTACATCTGGTACTTAAACTACATCTGGTACTTAAACTACATTTGGTACTTAGACTACATCTGGTACTTAGACTACATCTGGTACTTAAACTACATCTGGTACTTAAACTACATCTGGTACTTAAACTACATTTGGTGCTTAGACTACATCTGGTACTTAAACTACATCTGGTACTTAAACTACATCTGGTACTTAAACTACATTTGGTACTTAGACTACATCTGGTACTTAAACTACATTTGGTACTTAGACTACATCTGGTACTTAGACTACATCTGGTACTTTAACTACATCTGGTGCTTAGACTACATCTGGTACTTAAACTACATTTGGTACTTAGACTACATCTGGTACTTAGACTACATCTGGTACTTAAACTACATCTGGTACTTAAACTACATTTGGTACTTAGACTACATCTGGTACTTAAACTACATTTGGTACTTAGACTACATCTGGTACTTAGACTACATCTGGTACTTTAACTACATCTGGTGCTTAGACTACATCTGGTACTTAAACTACATTTGGTACTCAGACTACATCTGGTACTTAGACTACATCTGGTACTTAGACTACATCTGGTACTTAAACTACATCTGGTACTTAGACTACATCTGGTACTTAAACTACATCTGGTACTTAGACTACATCTGGTACTTAGACTACATCTGGTACTTAAACTACATCTGGTACTTAAACTACATCTGATGCTTAGACTACATCTGATGCTTAGACTACATCTGGTACTTAAACTACATCTGGTACTTAGACCACACCTGGTACTTAGACTACATCTGGTACTTAGACTACATCTGGTACTTAGACTACATCTGGTACTTAGACTACATCTGGTATCTGGTACTTAGACTACATCTGGTACTTAGACTACATCTGGTACTTAGACTGCATCTGGTACTTAGACTACATCTGGTACTTAGACTGCATCTGGTACTTAGACTACATCTGGTACTTAAACTACATCTGGTACTTAGACTACATCTGGTACTTATACTACATCTGGTACTTAGACTACATCTGGTGCTTAAACTACATCTGGTACTTAAACTACATATGGTACTTAAACTATATCTGGTACTTAAACTACATCTGGTGCTTAAACTGCATCTGGTGCTTAAACTACATCTGGTGCTTAAACTACATCTGGTACTTAGACTAGAACTGGTACTTAGACTACATCTGGTGCTTAAACTACATCTGGTATTTAAACTACATCTGGTGCTTAGACTATATCTGGTGCTTAGACTACATCTGGTACTTAGACTAGATCTGGTACTTAGACTACATCTGGTACATAGACTACATCTGGTGCTTAGACTACATCTGGTGCTTAGACTACATCTGGTACTTAGACTACATCTGGTGCTTAGACTACATCTGGTGCTTAGACTAGATCCGGTACTTAGACTACATCTGGTACTTAGACTACATCTGGTACTTAGACTACATCTGGTACTTAGACTACATCTGGTACTTAGACTACATCTTGTACTTAAACTACATCTGGTACTTAAACTACATTTGGTACTTAGACTACATCTGGTACTTAGACTACATCTGGTACTTAAACTACATCTGGTACTTAAACTACATTTGGTACTTAAACTACATCTGGTACTTAAGCTACATTTGGTACTTAGACTACATCTGGTACTTAAACTACATCTGGTACTTAGACTACATCTGGTACTTAAACTACATCTGGTATTTAAACTACATCTGGTACTTAACCTACATTTGGTACTTAGACTACATCTGGTACTTAAACTACATCTGGTACTTAGACTACATCTGGTACTTAGACTACATCTTGTACTTAAACTACATCTGGTACTTAAACTACATTTGGTACTTAGACTACATCTGGTACTTAAACTACATCTGGTACTTAGACTACATCTGGTACTTAGACTACATCTTGTACTTAAACTACATCTGGTACTTAAACTACATTTGGTACTTAGACTACATCTGGTACTTAAACTACATCTGGTACTTAAACTACATTTGGTACTTAAACTACATTTGGTACTTAAACTACATTTGGTACTTAGACTACATCTGGTACTTAAACTACATCTGGTACTTAGACTACATCTGGTACTTAGACTGCATCTGGTACTTAGACTACATCTGGTACTTAGACTACATCTGGTACTTAGACTGCATCTGGTACTTAGACTACATCTGGTACTTAGACTGCATCTGGTACTTAGACTACATCTGGTACTTAAACTACATCTGGTACTTAGACTACATCTGGTACTTAGACTACATCTGGTACTTAAACTACATCTGGTACTTAGACTACATCTGGTGCTTAAACTACATCTTGTACTTAAACTACATCTGGTACTTAAACTATATCTGGTACTTAGACTACATCTGGTACTTAGACTACATCTGGTACTTAAACTACATCTGGTACCTGGTACTTAGACTACATCTGGTACTTAAACTACATCTGGTACTTAGACTACATCTGGTACTTAGACTACATCTGGTACTTAAACTACATCTGGTACTTAAACTACATCTGGTGCTTAAACTACATCTGGTGCTTAAACTACATCTGGTGCTTAGACTACATCTGGTACTTAGACTAGAACTGGTACTTAGACTACATCTGGTGCTTAAACTACATCTGGTATTTAAACTACATCTGGTGCTTAGACTATATCTGGTGCTTAGACTACATCTGGTACTTAGACTAGATCTGGTACTTAGACTACATCTGGTACATAGACTACATCTGGTGCTTAGACTACATCTGGTGCTTAGACTACATCTGGTACTTAGACTACATCTGGTGCTTAGACTACATCTGGTGCTTAGACTAGATCTGGTACTTAGACTACATCTGGTACTTAGACTACATCTGGTACTTAGACTACATCTGGTACTTAGACTACATCTGGTACTTAAACTACATCTGGTACTTAAACTACATTTGGTACTTAGACTACATCTGGTACTTAGACTACATCTGGTACTTAAACTACATCTGGTACTTAAACTACATTTGGTACTTAAACTACATCTGGTACTTAAACTACATTTGGTACTTAGACTACATCTGGTACTTAAACTACATCTGGTACTTAGACTACATCTGGTACTTAAACTACATCTGGTATTTAAACTACATCTGATACTTAAACTACATTTGGTACTTAGACTACATCTGGTACTTAAACTACATCTGGTACTTAGACCACATCTGGTACTTAAACTACATCTGATACTTAAACTACGTCTGATACTTAAACTACATCTGGTACTTAAACTACATCTGGTACTTAAACTACATCTGGTACTTAGACTACATCTGGTACTTAAACTACATCTGGTACTTAGACTACATCTGGTACTTAAACTACATCTGGTATTTAAACTACATCTGGTACTTAAACTACATCTGGTATTTAAACTACATCTGGTACTACTCCTGGCTTTTAAAGGGACAGAATATTGTGACCATAAAGGCTGTGAACTGGGATCAGACTGGAACCAGTAGATTACAGTGTGGGTGTGTCTTATCAGATGATGGCTGCTCTTTGTTTCATCCTGTCCTTTGAACTTGTTATAAACTGCAGGTCAGACTATTTTATGTGAGAAAACAGCAGTTTGAACTTTGACCTTCATGACATCATAGGTTCTACATTAGACTGTAGGTGGGTTGACTAAAACCCTCATTCTGGTAAAACTGGACCAGGATAAATCTCATCCACACCTGACGCTGAAGACTTCCACTCTGACTTCAGCCAGGGATTAGGAGCCTTCTCCGAGTCTTCAGACTCCGCCTCCTCTACGGAGGATGTGTTGCAGGTGTCTAAATAAATTTGAGATGTCTGACTGTCCCCAAACGCACCGACAGCAAGACAGTATTGTAACTTTGACTAAAAACAAATCAAATGTTTCTTTGCTTTAGCAAACAGAGGATTTGGACAGAGATTATTACCCATGATGCCACGGGGGTCAGCTAACATAGCACAGTAACCTGGTTACTGGTCATACGGGTTCAGATCCACAGAAAGCTGGTCTGTCTCAAGGATTTATTAAAAAAAAGCCTCTTTGAGTGACATAAGTGTGACGATGCATTTAAAGACAAAGTGATGATCGGGAAAACTCTACGTTTAACTTGTGGAAATTATGAAGTCCAGCGAAGATCAAAGTTTTTAATGATCATCAAGTTTTAAAATCCTTTTCTTCATCTTCTTCCTCCGATTAACCTTTTTTTTCTTATATTATTCCTCTTTTCATCTCATCTCGTCTCCTCCTCATCTTCTCCTTGTCTCTTTCTTGTCTCCTCGTTGTCTTCTCTCCTCCACCTCGCCTCCTCGTCTCCTCCTCCATTTAACCTAATAAATCATCTGATTTCTCCTCCTTGGGAAAAGTGTAAAGGAGTGGTGGAATAACTGAGTACATTTACTTGAGTATCGTACTTAAGGACAATGTTGAAATGCTTTCCTTGAGTATTTGTATTTCATGCTACTTTATATTTCTACTCAACTACATTTACAAAACACAAACAAACTTTATTATAAAATGTTTCATTATAAATGCTTTTCATCTCATAGTTAATTGAATATTTTATACTGAAGAGGAGAAAAACAGACTCAGACTGTCAGACAAAGCAGCTTCTGGTCTCTGGCCTCTGGCCTCTGGTCTCTGGCCTCTGGTCTCTGGCCTCTGGTCTCTGGCCTCTGGCCTCTGGTCTCTGGCCTCTGGTGTCTGGCCTCTGGCCTCTGGTGTCTGGCCTCTGGCCTCTGGCCTCTGGCCTCTGGCCTCTGGCCTGTGGCCTCTGGCCTCTGGCCTCTGGTGTCTGGCCTCTGGCCTCTGGCCTCTGGTCTCTAGTCTCTAGTCTCTGGCCTCTGGACTCTGGCCTCTGGCTCTGGCCTCTGGCCTCTGGCCTCTGGACTCTGGCCTCTGGCTCTGGCCTCTGGCCTCTGGCCTCTGGCCTCTGGCCTCTGGCCTGTGGCCTCTGGCCTCTGGCCTCTGGTGTCTGGCCTCTGGCCTCTAGTCTCTAGTCTCTAGTCTCTGGCCTCCGGTCCCTGGTGTCTAGTTTCTAGTCTCTGGCCTCTGGTCTCCGGCCCCAGCTTCTGGCCTCTGGTCTCCGGTCTCCGGTCTCCGGCCTCCGGTCCTTGGTCTCTAGTCTCTGGTCTCCGGCCTCTGGTCTCTGGCCTCTGGTCTCTGGCCTCTGGTCTCTGGCCTCCGGTCCCTGGTCTCTGGTCTCTGGTCTCTGGTCTCTGGTCTCTGGCCTCCGGTCCCTGGTCTCTGGCCTCTGGCCACTGGTGTCTGGCCTCTGGCCTCTGGCTCTGGCCTCCGGTCCTTGGTCTCTAGTCTCTGGCCTCCGGTCCTTGGTCTCTAGTCTCTAGTCTCTGGTCTCTGGTGTCTGGCCTCTGGCCTCTGGCTCTGGCCTCCGGTCCTTGGTCTCTAGTCTCTAGTCTCTAGTCTCTGGCTTCTGGTCTCTGGCCTCTGACCTCTGGCCTCCGGTCCCTGGTGTCTAGTCTCTAGTCTCTGGCCTCTGGTCTCCGGCCCCAGCTTCTGGCCTCTGGCCCTCTGGTCTCCGGTCTCCGGCCTCCGGTCCTTGGTCTCTAGTCTCTAGTCTCTGGCCTCTGGCCTCTGGCCTCTGGCCTCCTTTCTCTGGTCTCTAGTCTCTAGTCTCCGGTCTCCGGCCTCCGGCCTCTGGCCTCTGGCCTCTGGCCTCTAGTCTCTGGCCTCTGGCCTCTAGTCTCTGGCCTCTGGCCTCTGGCCTCCGGCCTCCTTTCTCTGGTCTCTAGTCTCTAGTCTCCGGTCTCCGGCCTCCGGCCTCCAGTCTCCGGCCTCCGGCCTCCGGTCTCCGGTCTCCGGCCTCTGTCCTCTGGTCTCTGGCCTCTGGCCTCTGCTGTCTGGCCTCTGGCCTCTGGCCTCTGGTCTCTGGCCTCCGGTCCCTGGTCTCTGGCCTCTGGCCTCTGGTCTCTGGCCTCTGGCCTCTGCTGTCTGGCCTCTGGCCTCTGGCCTCTGGCCTCTGGTCTCTGGCCTCTGGCCTCTGGTGTCTGGTCTCTGGCCTCTGGTCTCTGGTCTCTGGTCTCTGGTGTCTGGCCTCTGGCTTCTGGCCTCTGGTGTCTGGCCTCTGGTCTCTAGTCTCTAGTCTCTGGCCTCTGGCCTCTGGTGTCTGGCCTCTGGCCTCTGGCTCTGGCCTCTGGTCCTTGGTCTCTAGTGTCTAGTCTCTAGTCTCTGGCCTCCGGTCCCTGGTGTCTAGTTTCTAGTCTCTGGCCTCTGGTCTCGGGCCCCAGCTTCTGGCCTCTGGCCTCTGGCCTCTGGTCTCTGGCCTCTGGCCTCTGGTGTCTGGTCTCTGGCCTCTGGTCTCTGGTCTCTGGTCTCTGGCCTCTGGCCTCTGGCCTCTGGTGTCTGGCCTCTGGTCTCTAGTCTCTAGTCTCTGGCCTCTGGCCTCTGGTGTCTGGCCTCTGGCCTCTGGCTCTGGCCTCTGGTCCTTGGTCTCTAGTGTCTAGTCTCTAGTCTCTGGCCTCCGGTCCCTGGTGTCTAGTTTCTAGTCTCTGGCCTCTGGTCTCGGGCCCCAGCTTCTGGCCTCTGGCCTCTGGCCTCTGGCCTCCGGTCTCCGGTCCTTGGTCTCCGGTCTCCGGCCTCCGGCCTCTGGACTCTGGACTCTGGACTCTGGACTCTGTTGTGATGTCAGTGTTTGTCCTGTAGGGGGCGTCACCAGACCGCTGCTACATCACCTCTCAGGCTCCGCCTCCACCCTGACTGACTTCTGGAGGATGATCTGGCAGCGTGACGTCAAGGTCCAACACAAACATTCATTTTACACTGTCCAGGAATTAGTCTGGTCCCCACCATGCACTGAAACATTAGACTTAAATTAATTATGTTTTCGGGGCCAGGAGGCTCTGACTAATGTCTGACACTGTGTGTGTTTCAGGTGATAGTCATGGCCTGTCGAGAGATAAATGGGAGAGGTAAAATTATTAATGAATGAATTTAAAGATGTTGAAACTTCTCCTGGTTAAAATAAGGATTAGTTTTTGATTTAAAGTCTCAAATATTTGATGGACGACGTACGAAACTGACGGGACACTTTCTCATCACCTCTTTTATCTGTAACACTCAACTAGTGACCTATTTTTTAAAATACCCTTCTCTTTGTCCTCGTCCAAGTCAGCCGTTCACTGATCCAGTATCACGACGTTCCCTCTGAGGACGCAGGGGTCCCGGACCTGCTGGACAGAACCAGAACCAGCCGGGGAACAGACACGTCCCCTCTGCTGATACGCTGCAGGGAAACACAGTCCTCTAAACGGCTGCTGGTTCCACATCATTACTGCTTCTGGTTTGTGCCAGCAGGACAGATCCCAGGTCAGCTGGTCATTAACATTCAACAGCCTGGATCTGACAAAGGCAGCCGAGAGCAGCAGGCTGTAAATATGCAGCAGGCTGTAAATATGCAGCAGGCTGTAAATATGCAGCAGGTAACACTTAACGAGAGCACAGTTAGCATCATGCTACATCTGTTCCTGTGTGTCTGTGTTTGTTTGTGTTGCTCTGATGCCTCCTGCTGGTCATCAGTGGAACTTTAATAAAAGAATCTGGGCTCTGACTTTCCACCAACCATCAACAGGAGGACTGAGAACAGTTTCATGCACATTATATTATATAAATAATATATTATATATATATATATATATATATATATATATATATATATATATATATATATATATATATATATATATATATATATATATATATATAATATTTAGAAAATATAAATGTATGAAATGAACCTTCCCTTGTTTTTTCCCTCCTTCCTTCCTTCCTCAAACACAGCAACAACAAAAATCACAAACTCTGTAAATTTGTTTTTTAAATAAAGAGAGCAGAATTAATCATTTCAAAATTATTTATTCAATAATTTCCCTTTAACTCTTGTGATTGAATTAAAAATGTTTGATTTTTGCATGTTTGAGTCAGAAATTCTCCACAACAGGAAGTTCAGCTGTTTTCACTCATGTAAAACTTCTCAGATAGTTTAAGTATCAACAAACAGAAAAACTGATCACATGACCCACATTCAGACTCCAGTCCAGCTTCACCTCATCCAGTTTCATTTGTCCAGTCGGCTCCAGTCAGCAGGAGGATCTCTGGGTCCTCTGGGCCTCTGAATACGACAGTTAAAGCCTGAAATACACCAAAATACTTTAAATACTCACTCAGAGTACACAATTAGACAAACTGTGACATTTGATGTAAGACGATGAGGATGTGACATCAGTAAGATGTGATGTCACCTGTGATGCAGGAATGTCTACAGTTAAAGTGGGTGACATCATCGTTAGAGCGATGACATCATTGTTAGAGCGGTGATATCATCGTTATAGGGGTGACATCATCGTTAGAGCAATGACATCATTGTTAGAGCGGTGACATCATCGTTAGAGCGGTGACATCAGCGTTAGAGCGATGACATCATTGTTAGAGCGGTGATATCATCGTTAGAGCGGTGACATCATCGTTAGAGCGTGGACATCATTGTTAGAGAGGTGATATCAACGTTAGAGCGGTGACATCATCGTTAGAGCGATGACATCATCATTAGAGTGGGTGACATCATCTTTAGAGTGGTGACATCATCATTAGAGTGGTGACATCATCATTAGAGTGGTGACATCATCGTTAGAGTGGTGACATCATCGTTAGAGTGGTGACATCATCGTTAGAGTGGAGGGCAGCTGTAAAATGGTCTAAAATCTTCTCTTTAAATTGTTCTCACTCCCTCAGTTTTTACTCCACATCCATAATGTTGACATGAAAACATAGTAAAATTTGTGCTGCTTCTAGTGATGCTAATTTGGAAGCTAACAGACAAACACTTCTGGCTCAGGGAGGCCCCGAGCAACAGGAAGTCCAACCAACTGCCTCATCAGCTCCCATTTGAACTTTGAGCTGAAAATAGTGGAGGAAAGCAGACAGTAGCAGTTTTCTCTCTGCTGTCATGTTGACATTTTGAACTTGATCCATACAAATGATAGATCTACATGTTCAGCAGCTTCTTAGGATGCTGACGGTGTCTCATTTTAACAAGACCACCTACAGGGTTTGGATCAGGCTCTGGTTCCAGTGCTGCTTTAGGGGCTTTCTCTCTGTCTACCTCAATGAGTCGGCATTTTCAGGACCAGATACAGTTACACACAGCTGATGCTGATTGGCTGATTAAACCTCTGCTCTGATTCAAAATGACCATTTAATCGTTACCCAATCAATGGTTTGTGATGTAGGTTTTGGAGGAGGGGCTCTGGAGGCGGAGACTGACCGATGCCACCAGGTGAACACAGTCTGTCTGTGGTTGAGGAAGAGAAATCTTCATAGTCATCATCATCTGCTGGTTCAGCTGCAGGAGAGAAGAATCATTAATTCATTCATCGATTGATCTCCCTCCATCCTTCCTTCCTTCATCCCTCCTTCTTACCTGGCATCAGGCGATATTCTCCACTGTTGTTGAGAGGTGGTAGCCCCTCCTCTAGCTTGTGATTGGATGGTGCTGCTGTGTCATAGAGGGGTGTGGCTGAGTGTTTACCACGGGGTCTGACTGTGCTGTAGATGGGAGCTCCAGCAGGATCGTTGTCATAGTGATGAGACGAGGGCGGAGTCCTACGGGTATTCAGATCAGATAAAGTAAATGTACTCATACTACACTGTGAAAATACTCCAGTACATGTAAAATTACTGCATTGAAAACCTCACTGAGGACAAAGTATTTAATTATTATCTGCTAAATGAACTAAACTACTTTTAACTACTTTCTATACTGTAATCTATACTTTATACTATACAATACTTTTGGTTTTTACTGGACATCTGAAAAGTAACTAAAGCTATAATTATAAGTTAGTTATAAGAAGTACAATATTAGTCTATGAGATGTAATGGAGTACTTCATTAACCAGAGTAGTATGCAGTAGATAGGAGCTGTAGGGGTTTCTTCACCTGTTTGCACTGTTCGATATAGGCGTGGCTACATTAGAGTAGGCGGGGACTGGTGAAGGTGGGCGGGGATGTTCGGGCTTGGTAACCACGGCGTAGGTGTCAGTCATGTCAGTCTGCTGTGACTGTCTGTAAACACGAAGAGAGGGAGAAACCATGAGGAAATGCTAAGCTAGTGCTAACAAATTTGAGCATAGCCACGCCCCCTAAAATGTCAGACTGTGTTTGTACTTTGTGTACAGAATAAATAAGATGCTAATTAGTTAGCGTAGATAAGTGTCTACAGAGCCAGGGTCTCGTTATGCTAAGCTAGGCTAACCAGCTCCCATCCAGCTCTGCTTCGTTTAGAGAGAAAACACTTCAATACAGTACTTCTAAACATTTACATCCCAGCAGGAAGTCACTGCTTTCAACTTCCTGCTCTGGCCATGTGACTGCCGTCGTCATGACGACTGTGATGGTAACCAATTTGATAGGCTGCAGCCACAAAGGAGGTAAAGTGAGGTTAATCATTTTTACTTCTCTCCTTATTTCCTCCCATCTTGTGTTCTGTTTCTCTCCTCTCCTTTCCTTATCTCCTCTTCCCTCTCCTTGTTTCCTCCCATCCTGTCTCCCTATTTTCTCTCCTCTCCTTTTCTTCTCCTCTCTATTTCTTTCCTCTTACTTCCTCTCTTTCTGCATCTCCTTCACTTTTTTCTGCTGTCCTCTTTCATTTCTCACCTCCTCCTCCTCCTCTCTCACCTTCCTCCACCTTCTTCCCCTCCTCTCTGTTTTTGTTTCATCTAATTCTTTTTTACAGGAGTCTTTCTATCTCTATTCTATTTTCACCTCCCACATCTCCTTCCTCTCTTTTCCTTTCCTTGCTTACTTTTTTCCCTTTACTTTTCCAGCTCGTCGTTTTATTGCTGCTCTCCTCTCCTTTCACTTCTTCTCTTTTCCTCCTCCCTCAGCAGTCCTCCTCTCCTCTCCTGTGTCCTCTCTCAGCCCCGTTTCCATGGTAACATGGTAACATATGGGGATGGAGGGATGTATAAGGAGGGTGAGAAAGTGTTAATATGACACCTCGGGGTGAGACGTCCTATCAGACAGACAGATACCTCTTGGTGAAGGAAGCAGGTGTTCTTGTCTTCTTCTTCTCTGGTTTCTCTGGTGACAAACAGGAAACAGTTTAGTTCACTTTATCAAGGTTTTTACAGGTTTTGAAAAGTTTCCAGGCCTTTAAAAAGTTGTAAATTAATTTAAAGTCTCAAAATATTTCTTCAAGACCAGCTGAGTACTTCCTCTCTAAATGTGTTGAAATGTGTTTTGTAATGTCATGATGTCGTCTCAC
>CM075195.1:952500-960000 GCA_037577475.1 Chaunax sp. Z400
TAGCTAATTAATTAACTAGTTGCAGCTAACCATGTTTGATAGCCAAGAAGTCTACTGCAGCAGTTATAGCCTGATTAGCTTGCTGCTGCCACCATTACCTGAACCTGGATGGATGGATGGATGGATGGATGGATGGATGGATGATGGATGGATGGATGGATGGATGGATGATGGATGGATGGAGGATGGATGGATGGATGATGGATGATGGATGGATGATGGATGGATGGAGGATGGATGATGGATGGATGATGGATGGATGGAGGATGGATGGATGGATGGATGATGGATGGATGGAGGATGGATGGATGGATGATGGATGGATGATGGATGGATGGATGATGGATGGATGGATGGATGGATGATGGATGGATGGAGGATGGATGGATGATGGATGGATGGATGGATGATGGATGGATGGATGGATGGATGGATGATGGATGGATGGAGGATGGATGGATGATGGATGGATGGATGGAGGATGGATGGATGATGGATGGATGGAGGATGGATGGATGGATGGATGGATGGATGGATGATGGATGGATGGATGGATGGATGGATGGATGGATGGATGATGGATGGATGGATGGATGGATGATGGATGGATGATGGATGGATGGATGATGGATGGATGGAGGATGGATGGATGGATGATGGATGGATGATGGATGGAGGATGGATGGATGATGGATGATGGATGGAGGATGGATGGATGGATGATGGATGGATGATGGATGGATGGATGGAGGATGGATGGAGGATGGATGGATGGATGGATGGATGATGGATGGATGGATGGATGGATGATGGATGGATGATGGATGGATGGAGGATGGATGGATGATGGATGGATGGAGGATGGATGGATGGATGGATGATGGATGGATGGATGATGGATGGATGGAGGATGGATGGATGGATGATGGATGGATGATGGATGGATGGAGGATGGATGATGGATGGATGATGGATGGATGGATGATGGATGGATGATGGATGGATGGATGGAGGATGGATGATGGAGGATGGATGATGGATGGATGATGGATGGAGGATGGATGGATGATGGATGATGGATGGATGGAGGATGGATGGATGGATGATGGATGGATGATGGATGGATGGATGGAGGATGGATGGATGGAGGATGGAGGATGGATGATGGATGGATGGAGGATGGATGGATGATGGATGATGGATGGATGGATGGAGGATGGATGGATGGATGATGGATGGATGATGGATGGATGGATGGAGGATGGATGGATGGAGGATGGATGGATGGATGATGGATGGATGATGGATGGATGGATGGAGGATGGATGGATGGATGGATGGAGGATGGAGGATGGATGATGGATGGATGATGGATGGATGGAGGATGGATGGATGGATGGATGATGGATGGATGATGGATGGATGATGGATGGATGATGGATGGATGGAGGATGGATGGATGGATGGATGATGGATGGATGATGGATGGATGGATGATGGATGGATGGAGGATGGATGGATGATGGATGGATGATGGATGGATGATGGATGGATGGAGGATGGATGGATGGATGGATGATGGATGGATGATGGATGGATGATGGATGGATGATGGATGGATGGAGGATGGATGGATGGATGGATGATGGATGGATGATGGATGGATGATGGATGGATGGATGATGGATGGATGGATGGAGGATGGATGATGGAGGATGGATGATGGATGGATGATGGATGGATGGATGATGGATGGATGATTATTCAGTCTTGACTTTTAACTTCACATTGTTTTGTCACTGATTGAAATCTAGTCTGTTTTGTTATCTGAGATAGGCCACACCCATCAATGACGTCACAGTGTAGATCACTATTTATTAATCTGGAAGAATCTCTCATATAACGATATATTTCTCCTCCTTTCTCTATTTTTCTCTTTTCTTTTTTCATCCTGTTCTCTCTCTCTCTCTCCCTCTCTCCTCCATCTTTCTCTTTATTTATCCCTTCATCTATTCATTCTCTCTGTCTGTCCACCCTTTTCACTCCTGCCTTTCTTCAGCTATTTCCATCCTCTCCTCCATCTCCATCCTTTCATTTTCTCCATCTTTTTTTATCATGTATTCCTCACTCGCCCTCTATCTTTATATATTGTACCCCTGTCTCTCTCTCTCTCTCTCTCTCTCTCTCTCTCGCTGTGAGTCAGGCTCTCTCTCTCAGTCTCCCTCCACATCTGGCTTCAGGAGAGGAAAAACAGCAGATTAAGGAGCTGGACTGAACCAACTGGTTTCTTTTTATAGGGGTGAACCAGCTGTTTCTCCAATCCCACACAAAGAGTTTCATTAATTTTAACAGTAAACCAACTCTTAGCTCTTCATGACGTCACTAAAACTGTTGTGAGTCATGATCTGAACCTTTTTTCGACGTTTATCGGTTTGATCGACCTCCGTTAATTGACGCCCTCCCTGTCAGCCGGGAGGAGAGTGGTACGGTCCAGATGGGGGGCCGGCTGTAGCGGAGAGGGGACAGTCCGAGCCGAGCCAACCCGAAGCAGGCGGTGTGTTCTGGGGGAGACGCTGAGGTCTCTACTCTGGATTATTGTTTCACTTTTGGACGCGTGACGTTTGTACCTGTGCGGACCTCCTGACGTCACCTCAGTCTGCTTTATATAAGGAGAAGAAGAAAAGCAGCTGTGCGCGTGGGACTGTGGATTTAAATACCTGAAGTTTGGATTTGAACGCGCGGTTCCGTCCAGGTAGGAGCCGAGGTGTTTGGAGTTTTTGGGGGGTGGGGAGGAGGTGGAGGTGGGGGTGGTGCTGTGGGGGAGACCGTGTGTGGATGTTTGGGGGGAAAACGCCTCACCTCTCCGCCGCATCGCCGTTTATCTGCGGCTCCGTTTTCACGCTGGAAATTTCCTCTTTTTCTGTTTTCCCACGCAGAGGGGGGGGTGATACCCCAGGTAGCTTTTACCCCCAGGGTATTTTGGTTCGTTGTTAGCGCAACGAGCAGCTTTGCTTTTTTCATTTTAAATTGAATTCGGTGCGTGAAAGAGACGCTAACGTGTTTTTCTGTGTGCGGTGGAGGGGGAGAGTGGTGGGGGAGGTGGAGGAGGGGGTCTGGGAGGTAGCGAGGCTCCAGACGCCGAACCATTAAAGAAGAACAAAGGGGGGAGGCAGCAGAAAAACGCTTAAAATCACAGCCGGAGCGGGGAAAATGCGTGCTCACGTCGCTCCGTGTCGTGCGGGAACGCTGCGGGTTCACGCAGAAAATCCCCGTTAGTGTTTTTCCGAATCATCCGTCCGTCCATGTGCCGAGGAGGAGAATCCATCCTCCGGATCAGCTCCGCTCACAGAACCCGTACCGATCGATCCGGCTGTCAGGTCTACAAACAGACCTACAAACTGTTCGACAGGTTATCGATTGATCTTTTTCATTCGATGTAAACGATCATTTAGATTCACACCAGGCTGAAGGTTATCAATCACACCTCTATTCAGTGGTCTGCCATGTGACCTCCAGACGTAAAGATCGATACTGAAAAGAATCAAAGACTCAATCAGCACCGTGATCAGCCGATCAATAATAATTGTTCAGTGAATAAAAAACAGGGCCGTTAATTTATTTTTCTGTTGTGAATAAACGTTTTATTTCATGTCAGTTTAACAGCAGTGATCAATACTGATCATTGATTTCAGTGTAGAAAATAAAACAGATTTGAAGAGACAGTCAGAGATGAGGATGAGGATGGTGTGATGAAGACTGATTCTGAAATGTGTGAATGTTAGTGTGTGTTTGTGTGTGTGTTTGTGTGTTAGTGTGTGTTTGTGTGTTAGTGTGTGTTTGTGTGTGTGTTTGTGTGTTAGTGTGTGTTTGTGTGTTAGTGTGTGTTTGTGTGTGTTAGAGTGTGTTTGTGTGTTAGTGTGTGTTTGTGTGTTAGTGTGTGTTTGTGTGTTAGTGTGTGTTTGTGTGTTAGTGTGTGTTTGTGTGTTAGTGTGTGTTAGTGTGTGTTTGTGTGTGTTAGAGTGTGTTTGTGTGTTAGTGTGTGTTTGTGTGTTAGTGTGTGTTTGTGTGTGTTTGTGTGTGTTAGAGTGTGTTTGTGTGTTAGTGTGTGTTTGTGTGTGTGTTAGTGTGTGTTTGTGTGTTTGTGTGTGTTTGTGTGTGTTAGTGTGTGTTTGTGTGTGTGTTTGTGTGTGTTTGTGTGTATTTGTGTGTGTTTGTGTGTTAGTGTGTGTTTGTGTGTGTTAGTGTGTGTTTGTGTGTGTTTGTGTGTGTTTGTGTGTATTTGTGTGTGTTTGTGTGTGTTAGTGTGTGTTTGTGTGTGTTAGTGTGTGTTTGTGTGTGTTTGTGTGTATTTGTGTGTATTTGTGTGTGTTAGAGTGTGTTAGTGTGTGTTAGTGTGTGTTTGTGTGTGTTTGTGTGTGTTAGTGTGTGTTTGTGTGTGTTAGTGTGTGTTTGTGTGTGTGTGTGTTAGTGTGTGTTTGTGTGTGTTAGTGTGTGTTTGTGTGTGTTAGAGTGTGTTTGTGTGTGTTTGTGTGTATTTGTGTGTTTGTGTGTGTTTGTGTGTGTTTGTGTGTGTTTGTGTGTGTTAGTGTGTGTGTTTGTGTGTGTTAGTGTGTGTTAGAGTGTGTTTGTGTGTGTTTGTGTGTATTTGTGTGTGTTAGTGTGTGTTTGTGTGTATTTGTGTGTGTTAGTGTGTGTTTGTGTGTGTTAGTGTGTGTTTGTGTGTGTTAGTGTGTGTTTGTGTGTGTTTGTGTGTGTTAGAGTGTGTTTGTGTGTATTTGTGTGTGTTAGTGTGTGTTTGTGTGTGTTAGTGTGTGTTTGTGTGTTTGTCAGTGTTTGTGTGTGTTAGTGTGTGTTTGTGTGTGTTTGTGTGTGTTAGTGTGTGTTTGTGTGTGTTAGTGTGTGTTAGTGTGTGTTAGTGTGTGTTTGTGTGTGTTTGTGTGTGTTTGTGTGTGTTAGTGTGTGTTAGTGTGTGTGTGTGTTTGTGTGTGTTAGTGTGTGTTAGAGTGTGTTTGTGTGTGTTTGTGTGTATTTGTGTGTGTTAGTGTGTGTTTGTGTGTATTTGTGTGTGTTAGTGTGTGTTTGTGTGTGTTAGTGTGTGTTTGTGTGTGTTAGTGTGTGTTTGTGTGTGTTTGTGTGTGTTAGAGTGTGTTTGTGTGTGTGTTAGTGTGTTTGTGTTTGTTAGTGTGTGTTTGTGTGTATTTGTGTGTGTGAGTGTGTGTGAGTGTGTGTTAGTGTGTGTTTGTGTGTGTTAGTGTGTGTGTGTTTGTGTGTGTGAGTGTGTGTTAGTGTGTGTTTGTGTGTGTTAGTGTGTTTGTGTGTATTTGTGTGTGTGAGTGTGTGTTTGTGTGTGTTAGTGTGTGTGTGTTTCTGTGTGTTAGTGTGTGTTAGTGTGTGTTAGTGTGTGTGTGTTTCTGTGTGTTAGTGTGTGTGAGTGTGTGTTAGTGTGTGTTTGTGTGTGTTAGTGTGTTTGTGTGTATTTGTGTGTGTTAGTGTGTGTTTGTGTGTGTTAGTGTGTGTTTGTGTGTGTTAGTGTGTGTTAGTGTGTGTTAGTGTGTGTTAGTGTGTGTTAGTGTGTGTTTGTGTGTGTTAGTGTGTGTTTGTGTGTGTTAGTGTGTGTGTGTTTGTGTGTGTTAGTGTGTGTTTGTGTGTGTTTGTGTGTGTTAGTGTGTGTTAGTGTGTGTTAGTGTGTGTTTGTGTGTGTTAGTGTGTGTGTGTTTCTGTGTGTTAGTGTGTGTTAGTGTGTGTTAGTGTGTGTTTGTGTGTGTTAGTGTGTGTGTGTTTCTGTGTGTTTGTGTGTGTTTGTGTGTGTTAGTGTGTTTGTGTGTATTTGTGTGTGTTAGTGTGTGTTTGTGTGTGTTAGTGTGTGTGTGTTTGTGTGTGTGAGTGTGTGTTAGTGTGTGTTTGTGTGTGTTAGTGTGTGTGTGTTTCTGTGTGTTAGTGTGTGTTTGTGTGTGTTAGTGTGTTTGTGTGTATTTGTGTGTGTTAGTGTGTGTTTGTGTGTGTTAGTGTGCGAATGGATGTGACCAAGTGTTAATAAAGTTTTTTTGAATTTGAATTTCATTCAATGTAATGGAAAATATTTCACTGGTAAACTGGTTTTATTACACATCCCTAGTGTGAACTTTACATTAGTGGGTGTGAATGTTGGCGTGTGAGTCTTAGCGTGTGAGTCTTAGCGTGTGAGTCTTAGCGTGTGAGTCTTAGCGTGTGAGTCTTAGCGTGTGAGTCTTAGCGTGTGAGTCTTAGCGTGTGAGTCTTAGCGTGTGAGTCTTAGCGTGTGAATGTGAAACATGATTTTGTACATGGCTGTTCACTGTATTCCCAGACAAGCGTTTGTTCTGCTGTGGTCATTTCCTGTTTCTACTTCTGCAGTGAGTGAAAAAATGTCAACAAGCATCAGAACCTCTGGAGGCAGGAAGAACTCATGATGATGTCATAACTGTGGTCGTATCCTGAGACGAAACATAGTCTGATAGCAGAATGCTAACCTGTTTACCTTGTGCTAGCATCCTGCTAACATGCTAAAGTCAGCTTCGTTGCTTTACCACCAGACCACCAGACTGCCAGACCACCAGACCAACAGACCACCAGACTACCAGACTACCAGACCACCAGGCGCCAGACCGCCAGACCGCCAGACTACCAGACTACCAGACCACCAGACCACCAGACTACCAGACTACCAGACCACCAGACTACCAGACTGCCAGACCGCCAGACTGCCAGACCACCAGACCGCCAGACCGCCAGACCACCAGACTACCAGACTGCCAGACCGCCAGACCGCCAGACCACCAGACCACCAGACTACCAGACTACCAGACCACCAGACTACCAGACTGCCAGACCGCCAGACCGCCAGACTGCCAGACTGCCAGACCGCCAGACTGCCAGACCGCCAGACCACCAGACTACCAGACCACCAGACCACCAGACTACCAGACCGCCAGACTGCCAGACTACCAGACTGCCAAACTGCCAGACTACCAGACCGCCAGACTGCCAGACTACCAGACCAGCGCCACCTGCTGGTGTGGAGACTTGTTTGGTCGTCTTTGCGCTGATCTTTCTGTCTAATGAGGAACTTTTCTTATTGATTAAAAATGAAACGGTTCAGAGTTTGTGGAACATGGCACAGAACCAGCAGGTGAACAGAATGAACCGGGTTCCTCTAAAGAACCGGTCATCTCATCAGTAGTGTGGGGGGGGTGTGTGGGAGTGTTTCACCGGTTGTTGGGGGTCAGGAGGGGCTTCGTCTCACTGCTCTGGGATCAGATTGTCATATGTTCAGTGATTAACGGTTCGGAGTGGGTCACGTGTTCCAGTCAGCTGCAGCTCTGGAGCTTCGACATGTTTCCACCCTGAGCTTCACTTTCCATCACTGTTTCCATACGTGTCCTGTCTGCGGCCACCAGAATCAGTCTGGTCTCCAGTCCAGCTCCAGAGGGTGGTGCAGGTACTCGTCTGACTTCCTGTTACACAAACACACTTTTACTAGTT